>OY856411.1:444284338-444884338 GCA_963693085.1 Alisma plantago-aquatica | reverse complement strand
TTAAAGATATTTGAAGTGGGGTGGTAACCCTTAGTTTTGAGGATAAGATGAGTATCATTTACCTAGGCTTAGTATGCCTGAATTTTGAGGGCAAAATTCCTTTTAAGGAGGTGTGAATGTAATATCCTCACTTTTTTTGGTAAATTTGAATTATAATAACAATAAAGAAAAGAAGATAATTATAAAAATTTGTGAGAAAATAAATATCCCCTGAGATGATGGCAATGTTACAATGGGATGTCTAGAAAAGCAAGGTTTGTTTATCTCAGGTTACAAGATATAGCTTGGAAAAGGCATACAAAACTTCTCATAAAATAAAGATAAGGCTTTGGCTTCCAAATCCAAATCTAAATCTTAGGGTAGTTCCTCTCTTGGCCTTTTGGAATAAAAGCAAAATTTTATATAAAAAAGAGTACTTTCTTTCTTGGTTGGTGTTGAGATTTAATAGTTTTGGAAAATTGATATTTCAGATAGTCATAATACTCCTTGCCATTTTTGGATTACTTGAACCCCAAGATGAGAAATGAGGAAGGGAATCTACAGGGAAGCACCTATATATATCTACACAATTCATATGATATGGGGTATCCAGAACTTCTCTCCGAACCGTTTGGGCAATCGCACATTGCAGAGAGGGGTCCGGCGGCCATGGACTGGAGCGAAGATTACCATGGCAGTCACCGTGGCTTGGTGGTTGCAGACAAAACCGCGACAGGAGGCTTGCATAAGACCCTAACAACGCCAACACCCCTACGCTCTTCTTCAGCCAGATCCATGGCAAGAGACGCTCGTGCAAACCTACCTACTGGGCTCTTGGATGCAGAAACGTCATTAAAGTAGATTGATTCTACAAGACTAGCACCAAACATGTATAGGTGAGGACTGCCTCCCTGCAAACTCACATCATAACCTGCTATGAGGGGCACCCTCGTATGGACTATGCGTGCTGTGGAGAAGAGAGTCAACATAACTGTGGACTCCTCCCTGGCGGAAATGAGGAGGCCTCGTAAGGAGGAAGAAGACTAGGAGTTTGAGAGAAGGTGTGTCTTCATGATGGCGGCCATGGAGGGCAGGTTCGAAGATACCGGTTGGTCCTGGTGTTGATCTTAGGGTAAGGAGCGCCAGCCGTGGCGCGAATCTGCATCTGCGGACGGTTGTTTGCAGTGCCAGCGAGAGACCACGTGCACATCAGTATCATCGCGAGAGAGAGGAGGAATCTACCAGGCTAGTTCATCCAGTGGTTCGGAGGATGATGATGAACGGATGGTGTCTGAGATGGTGGTTGGGTTTGCATCGATGAGAGGGCAGACTAGATCCAGCGTTGGCGATCGAGAAGCTCAACTCCAGAGTCCTCTCTGCTCGCAGTGCCGGCAGCGGACGGATGTGTTCGTACGAGTCGGAGTGGCTCCCTAAGCGAGGAAAGGGGACGCACAGCCCTAGACGGTGATGCACGACCTGGGAACTGAGTAGCATGATCTCACGCGACGTTGCATCGCGGAACGGGAGAGATAGACGTGAGGTGGGAGACAAAGACGGAGAAAAGACCTACATACCCCTGACTCAGTGAGTGCCAGGCCAAACAGTCTTTTCATTTTGTTTTAAGGCACAGCCACGCTGGGGCACTTTCCTGAACTGGCCGCGGACAATCGGTCTGGCCTGGCCCCATGGATTAGTGGATATTGGTCGCCAGGTTGACGTGGCCTTATGTAATTGGTCCAATAATGTTAATCTTAAAAAATCATATTAAATGATTGGTAACTCGGAATATAGCAAAATTATATACCAAATTACTCAGAAAAATGAAAGGAATCCAAATAAAATATTATTAGAACTTAATTATGCTTCCTGTTCTAAAAAGTATGTGCAATACATATTTAGATGTGTTTAATGTAAAGGAAAACCTAGATCTGCATTAATCTGATGATTAACTGAATATTTTCGTTCATGTTAGGCTAACACCTGATCTTTCCATGTATAATGAAGAAATCCTTGATAATGATAAATAAGGGATGATTCTAGATTAGCAATCTTATACATGCTATTTTAGGGTTTTAAAACTAATGTGGACATCTTGCTATGATCTAATGCTGATATTAATCTAGATGTCATGAATACTTTAATATGTTTAAGTTGATGATTAGGGTTTAACCTAATATGCATGTGAGATTGTAATCTTAGAAACCATAATGTGAGGAGTTATGGTTTGTGACCCTAATCCCGGATCCAAACATGAGATAATCCTAAACCCTAGTTTAGAAGCGAATCTAGATGTAAATAATGTAATGTGAATACATAGTGACACACCCGTAGTATTCTTTGTTTCAGATACTTGTTGATTATGTGCTTGGTTGATTGGATGTTTGGATTGCATTCCTAAAGTACATAAGATGTTCTTCATGGTTTCTGCAATGGCATAAGGTACGTGGTTACGCTCATGAATACATGTATCGAATTCTGAGATTGCCGATGTTTTTCGATGAGATTGAACGACAAATAAACTGCTTGCTTGTTTATTTAGTTCTTGCAAATTATAAAGTACATATGAGTATCATGTAAAGTAAATAATACTATTATGAACCCTGGGTTAGACTGATCTTAAGGGTAATGCACACGAGCCCCGGAGGGACAGTGATTACACCTGAGGTAGTTGACTAGATATTGGTTAGAATATGAAAACAAGTTAATTTAGTTATCAAGATAAAGATGTTTGTTTATATTTGTACTTGTGGTTATTGTTTGAACATGAAGATGTTGAAGACACTACAGTTTAATCATGAAGGTTTAGTTTTAATGGTTTATCTTTACACATGTAAAAGTTAGTTCTGTTTAAAAGTTATGTAACTCCTTAGAGGAGCTTTTTATCTAAACATGTAAATATTTGATCATTAATGGAAATTGTTTACTATTTTGTATTATTTCATGAAACTGATCCTGGAATTATGATTAACGATCTGTGACTTTAAGGTCTTTTAGACACTCAAAAGTGTGGGTCGTTACAGATGTACTATGTAGACTCAAAATCAAAATCTATTTTTCTGTATGCATAAATAAAGACAAAAAGAGGAAGGTTCATTTGTTAGTTCCATCTTCTTTTTTGTCTATATATATACATAAAGACAAATAGTGTTTGGACTTGAGCGTAGCTTTTACTGGACGTAGCATATCTCATAATATGTTTAATATAATAAGTAAAAGTATTTCAACATTATTGATAAGAGGTCATTCGTTTTTGCACATGGGCGGTAGGGCTATTCCATTTGGCTAGGATTGGTACCACTCCAAGAGGAAATATGAACCCGTGATAAAGTAGGGATTCATAAAATCACGATCGAAGAGGTTTTCGGCCGATCTCCATGGTTTACAGTTATTGTTATCCTACTTGATTGTGGGATTTTGAGAATTACCATGGTTTAGCTAGCAAGGGATATCATAGTTGGAAAATTCTGATTAGCGCACTAAAAAACTTAGGTTTGAACCACAAAACAAGTATTTCTTGATAAAAAGAATTATATACTTGAGAACATATAGAATGCATAAGAATCTTAAATTAACAAGTGTATATAAATCTACACAAAATGCAATTCTATACATTAGATGAATGTTAATTACTTCATGAAATTTAAAACTCATCTCATTTAGAATTTATTATCAGCCAATGAGGGAATGTATTTTTTTCCTAATCAACTATAGGTTATTGAATTTTTCTAATAAATTATATATTTCTCATGATATCATTTGAGCACTCAACAACTAGCTTAACTAGTAAATCGTGTTGCATGTTATGAGTTTGTAACCAACTGGGACACCAAAAGGAGATGTTCATTATAGAAACAATTAAAGGTCATACTAGAAAGTTTATGATGAGATTGATAGACTCCTTAACATGTTATGATTCATTTAGTTCCGACACTCTAATATTTTTAGAAGGGTTTTGAATTTACTATAGGGTGCAAATTTGAATCCTATAAACCAAATCATCACTATAAGTCTCTTATAGGCTTATTATATGATACGAAAAATCTATTTTGTATCTTTAAAATTACTACTGTACATAAATATTGTGTTGATAATACTCATTATTTTTATTTACATTTATTTGGAATTATAACATTCGTGTTTTGTGATCATCGAGGCTGGTAGTGAACCTTTGACGTCTTCTTTCTCTACTGAGTTTTTGAACTTCTTTGAATAATATACACACGTTATTGGATTTGAATTTTGTTATTTGGATGAAGGAATTACCTTATGTGTTATATGCAAGAATTATTAAAATTTTTATTAGGAAGGTTAATAATTTTTATGAGTATCATGTTAAGATCCTTTTGGCAAAGACATTGTTTATGAAAAGTGGCAGTTTCATTGACGTTGAAAGAATGTCTAGTGGTTTATTAAGCCCTACTACAAATGTGGTTTGAGATTTAGGAACAAATTTATGTAAAAATATAATACTTGATATTGATAAATATCTTTCATTCATTGATGCATTTGGCATTGTACAATTTTTTATCTAGATCATTATTTTGGTATATGTTATTGGCCAAAACCATCATCTTATTCATCTAAATTACTTGAGTAGATTTTGGCGTAATACTTGTCTTGATGATAGTCATACATATATAATTTTATATTTTTAAGGAACATATTCAATGGTACATAGAAATATTTTTCTTAGAATATGAACCCGTAGGACAAAATTAGATTATTCATTTTCACTGCCTTAAATGTTAATACAAGTTCAAAGAAAGAGGGTAGGATCTGTTAGTTTTGGCATTAACAAGGTGTTGGAATGGTTGGAGAAATTCAAGTGTTTTATTGGACATTATTTCCACACATGTCAGCAAGACTCCGATGTGGGATCATTGTATTTGTTTTTTTAATTGTATCATTTGTGTATTGACTTTTGTCTAGTTGATGATTTTTATTATGTTTCACACAACCAACCAACCACAATATATTTTATGGTTTCTAGTGTGTTTGCAAGTGTTGGACAGCACAATATGAGATTAGCGTTTGGTTCTTATTTATTGTGTAGTGGAAATATTGATCCATTTGTTTGGTTGTTCAAGCAGTATGTTTCTTGTACAATAAGTTAGACACTTTTTGTCATTGTCAATCACGACATAGCTATGATGTTACTTTCTCATTAGTTATTCCTTATAGTAAGCATTGATTTTGAACTTGGCGTATTATACAAAATTTCTACCAAGCTTGGTGGACATCGTGATATGTTGAATCTTTGTCTTTAAACGTTGAGAATCTAGATGAGTTTAAGAAAAATTTGAATACTACAATAGATGGGAATGCTTACGAATCACTATATGTTTTTGAGATGTTTAATCTATTACAAAGCATGTATCATCTTTCATAACAAACTATTTTTTGTAAGCACGAAGAGCACTCAAAGAAATGGAAGCGTGAACATGACTTGAAAGGACCCATGTCATTGATAAAACCTGAAATGATCATTATGATAAATTCTCAAACATATCAAAACATAAAACTAGCAACCATCAAAAACTGAATAGAAAAACCATACAACGCAAATTCCATTGAGTTTTGAATACAATTAATCATTATAAAACCACACATTATGTCGTTCAAAAGCTTACTACGCGTCATTGACATCATATCACAAGAAGGCGACAATGAAAAAAAACCAAAAATTTATTTATTAACATCATCCTATAAAGTTCCAAGAAGATCCATAAAATGAAGATACATCAACATATGCACTATTTGAATGTACAAAATTACCAAGAAAATAAATAGAAAACATGTAATCATAACTATTCACTCGACACTCTGAAAAGTGAGATTACAAGAACACTCTAGACATAGCTAGGGTATTTGTTGTTAAGACATGATCACCACATGCTTTCCACTGCACCATCTTACATAAACATCATTGTATAATCAGGTGATACTCACAAAGAGTCCTAGTGAGGAAATTATGCCCGCTAAGATATAAACATGTATAGGTTGCGTATTAACATGAGTTGCAACAAGCAAATATTGTACTATTTATCTTTTTTAAATTCTAGATATTCAGTAAAGCTTACACATTACAACAAGGTATCTTATATACTAAATGCAAAATATTTCAAACTGATGTAACAATATTTAACTATACCAACCATCTTAAGAAAAAATTAATATCACTTACAATTCTTTAGACAATCAATACAAACATCCTACAAATGTCATCATTTGTACCTACCTGAGTGTATATTATATAAGACTCTTAGGCTAGTTAATTTGAAATGTACCATCTGAAATACAAGCTTATGACAATAAAGTCCATAAGCCCCACCATAAACAATCCAAAGAGGAGTTCTTCTTACAAGAATTTCCTCATGCCTTGTGTTGACTCAAGGTCAATTAGGTCAATGTTGACTCACGTCTAAATTGACTAAACCCATGTTTTGATGATGACTAACCATTCCACATATTGGTGTCTAATGTCTCTACTTGAGTAATTTCAGATTAGGTATAGACACACTCCAATTGCCCTAACTTGGGCATCTCAAGTTGGAGAAAAGACAAGTCAAAGTCATACAAGTGCACATTTTTGTAATATGATGCATATCCATTAGAATCATGTTGTAAATCACTTGTAATTATTGTATGACTTGTAATTAATCTTAGAAAAATATCAAGAACACTTAGATCGAATATTACTGCACTTTTAATGCAACTTTGAAAATCAATTTCAGGCACTTGTTCGGTCGGGTTTCCCACCCTGAAACTCGACCAATCAACCTTGGTCGATTTTCTGAAGATTGCATCGGTCGAGTTGTGCACTCACAGAACTCGACCGATTGGGTAGTAGGCCATTTCCAATTGAAATGGTCGGTCGAGTTTCCTCAGAACAAACTCGACCGATCCTTTGAACATCGGTTTGCCTGCTACTTGATCGGTCAAGTTACACCCATTAGAACTCGACCGAATGCACTGTACGGAAAAGTGCAGAAAAGTGTTTTTAGCCGTTGTGGAGTTGCAACAAGTGAAAATAGATCTGTTGCAAGCCACAAAACGGCTAGTTTTTGTTCTTAAGTGTTCCCAAAGGTTAAGAGGCATCCCCAACTATAAATAGGACCCCTTGGGCTTCATTCCAAGGTTGAGCATTCATTGCAAACTCTTTGTGAGGTTCCTATTCTATAGTTGAGTGCTTCCTACAGCCTCCTCTCTCTCTCTCTAAGCTTAATCACTTGCTACATCCATTAGAGTGAGTAGGAGATTTGTAAGAGAGCTAGTTTCTACTTGTATATCTTGTGAGGCTCTCACTTCCACCACCTCCCCATCTCTCATTTGCTATCTTGAAGATGAAGGTTCTCTATCTTGTCCAAGAGAGGTGAAGAAGAACAAGGGAAGGAGTCCCTTGGTGAAGATCAAGGCAGAAGACTTGGAGCTAGAGTGGGTAAGCCCTTGGAGAAGGCAAAAGACTCAAGCTCAAGTAGGTAAGACCTTGGTGGAAAGCTTCTCCGAGTGAAGGTGAAGTCAAAGGCGGAAGATCCAAGAAGAGTGGGTAATTCCTACAAGGCCGAAGACTTGTGTTAGAGTGGGTAAGTCCTTGGGGAAGGCCGAAGACTCTTGCAAAGTGGGTAAGTCCTTGGTAAGGTTGAAGACTCTTTGTATTGGATAGGTAAGTCCTTTGTTGGTCATGTATTGTATGTCTTATTAATGAATATAAGAGTGCAATTGGTTGAAGTCCTAGAGGTTGACCTCTCTAGGCAAGTGGACTGACACACTTCTAGTTTGAAGTGTGGAACCACTCTAAATAGCTTGTCTAATTGGTGCATGTTCAATCTCTCTTATCCTTGCTATGCATGATTTATTTGCACTCAAATTACCTATTTAGCAACCTTATCTTGTCATATATTTTGAAGGTTTAATGAATTTTGTTTAAGTGCTTTCAGCTCTATTCACCCCCCTCTAGAGCATCTAATCACCCATTTAGGATCCAACAAGTGGTATCCGAGCGGGTCTTCTCCAAGCATACTTCTACAAGTAGGAGAAGATGGGTGACTACCTAGGAGGGAGACTCTCGGCCATCCTTCCAATCTTTGATGGGAGAAACTTCCTCTATTGGAGAAGAAGACTTCAATTCTACATCCAAGGATCAAGTCTCTAGATGTGGCAAATGGTGAACAGCCCATACATTCTACCAAAGACAAATATTGAAGAATGGGATGAAGCCACCTTGATGAAAGCAACTTTGAATGCTAGAGCCATGCACATCCTTTATGCCTCCATGGCCCCCACCGAGTTCAACCTGATTTCCTCTTGTGAGATAGCCTATGAGGTATGGAGAAAGCTTTGCATCACTTATGAAGGGACAAATCAAGTGAAGGAAAGCAAAGTCTACATGCTCAAAGGGTTGCTTGAGAACTTCAAGATGGGAAAGAAGGAGAGCATAGCCAACATGTACTCAAGGCTCAACATCTTCATTGGAAATCTACAAGCACATGAAGCCACACTTGACAAGAGGGAGGAATTAGAAAGACAAGAGGAGAAAGAACTCAAGAGAATGAAGAAGGCTGAAATCAAAGCTCAAATCAAGGCTATTGTTGGTCAAGCTTATCCATCCTCTCAAGTTGAAGAAGATGCCATGTACTCCAAGGGTAGACTCTACAAAGGCAAGTCCTCCTCCATCCGGTGCTTCACATGTGGAAAGAAGGGTCACTACAAGGAAGATTGCACACAAGGCAAAAAGACCCATCTTCACAAGAAGAAATGACAATCAAGCTCAAGTGGCTCCTCCAACTCAAGCTCAAGTGAAAATTCATGTGAAGGATCAAGCTCAAGCTCTAGTGATGAAGGAGAATGCCATTTTGCCCTTATAGCGTCAACAAGTGAAGACTCAAGTGAGGTAAATATAGACTCTTTAGATAAAGAATCTTTAATTGCAATTATTCATGATATTTGTGCCTCTTAGGAGTCTTCTAAAAAGAAAAAGAAAAATCTTGCTAAAATTGTTGATAATTTGCATATAGAACTAGATGATCTTGAATATGCTAATTCTTGCTTGCTTAGTGATAAAAATGATTGTCTTAGCCAAGTAGACTCTCTTAAACTTGAAAATGCTAGTTTACTTGATAGGATTAAATTTCTAGAAGCTCAACCTCTCATGCCTAGTTCAATGAAGAGCATACATTAATTATTGATTCTCTCATGCATGATATTGATGTTCTTAAATCTGAAAACAAGGACAAAGATTTTGTTTTACATGAATTAGAAATAGAAAATGCCTCCTTGCTTGCTAAAATCAATGGGCATGAATCTTGTTCTAGTTCTATAAATAGAGAGAATGATGTTGCTGCTCTTCATATTGATAGAGATTCTTATTCAACTAAATCTCTTTGCTTAGAAAATGATCTTTTGCATGCTAGAGATAATATTAATCAATTGTCTTCGACTATTGCTTCTCTTAAGCATGATAATGACAGTTTGAGATCTTCTTTGCAAAGATTCACAGTGGGTAAAAAGAATCTTAATGATATCCTACACTATACTACTAAACAAATTGGTAGACATGGTTTAGGATATGATAGTAGTCAAGGGAACAACAAAGATAAAGGACCTCCAATATTCCATGGAGAATCCTCTAGTTCCAAGACTATGGGCACATGCAACTATTGCAATGAATTTGGTCATTATTCGAATTGTTGTCCTTTTAGGAAAGCACCCAAGAGCAATAGATTTTGGGTTGCTAAGATAACCCCTCCGGACCCAAAAACATGATTGGGGACCATTTCATCTTTCTTCTTGTAGGTACTTGCAAATGGATTGACTTGAGCTATGCAAATTGACTTGTCAATCCACATGAAAGAAGAAAGGTGAGATGGGTAGAGGGTGACAACAAATGGAAAAGGAATTGTAAGCACAAAGGTAATGTTTATCTTGCTTATAACCTATCCTAACTTGTTTTTGTCAAGTTAGTGTGCACTATACATATGGTTTTTGAGTCAAAAGTAGTATTTTATGATTCTCTTCACACTCTTGCTCAAAAAATGTTTCTAATGCTTCTATAGTGCATTACTAACTTGCTTAGACATGTTTGAATATAGTTTGTATTTTTAGCATGCCTTTAAATATGTTTTTATGATATATATGTGCTTCTTGACAGCTGATCTGTCGGTCAAGTTTTCCCTATTGAAACTCGACCGATAGGCACCAAGACTATTGCCAACAGCTGTCATCGGTCGAGTTGACAATGCTCAGAACTCGACCGATAACACTGTGAACAGAATATACATTTCACTTATTGGATGAGAATTTCTCTCTCAACTAGATTTTCTCAACCAATAGCCTTATTCTTTGGCACTCTCTTTTGGTACCTTTATATGTGCATATTGCCATGTTCTAAATTTCCTATGTTGCTTACAACTCTATCTCTCTAATTGCTCTAAATTGGTATATCTATATCTAGCAATTACTTGCTTTGAGTTGTTTTGCAGGTTTTGATGATGATCTCTTTGGATCTCTTGGTTGTGTCTAAAATCACTTCCGTTGTACTCTAACTTGCTACATCTCTATAGGTGTATACCTTGTTTTGATACAACCTTGAGGTTCATAGGGGTAGTCATCTTATGGTAAGGATGCATATCTAGTGAGTTATATCCTTTCATGCTTCTAAAATTGCATATCTTTTTGTTTGGATATATCTCTACATCTACTCATAGCTTGCTCTTTGACTTGTGTATCTTTTGGTATCTCTTGCTATGATCTAGATCATACTAGTAGTCCTAACTTGTGATATCATCTACTAGTAGCTCATATACATGTAGATCTTTGCTAATATATATGTTATGCTTGTATCTTGTCTCATACATACTCAAGATTGTTCTTTGAATTGCATATCTACTATCTTGAGTTGCTTGCATAACATTGTGATGCAGGGTACATAGATCTACATGATATGTGGAAATTGGAGTATTTTTGGATTTTATACAGCTTTTGCTCCAATTCCGGTTTTCGGTGCAAGACTAGTGTTTTTCATGTAGAAACGACCTTCTAAGAAAGACTCATGGCTTTGCCATGAGCTCTGATGGTTTTCGATCAAATTCCGTCATCTTGAGGGTCAATATTGCAATTTATTGTTTTTTCTGCAGCACCTTATCTTGCATTTTTGGGTTGTTCAAGTATATGCTTTAACTTGTTTTTCTTTCTATGCTTGGACAAAACCCTATCTGTTCTCTTCTACTCTCCTTATATATATTTGTATTATGTCCTTTCTCTTTAACAAGTGATGTTTCTTATTTCTTCATAACCCCA
The DNA here is from genome assembly GCA_963693085.1 of Alisma plantago-aquatica. Lineage (NCBI taxonomy): Eukaryota > Viridiplantae > Streptophyta > Magnoliopsida > Alismatales > Alismataceae > Alisma > Alisma plantago-aquatica. Next base: position 444,873,064 of record OY856411.1, on the reverse strand, counting down.
CTTTTTATAATGACAAAGGGGGAGAAATGTTGTCTTCTTTTAAAAAGAGGAAGAAGGCATGTCTTACATGAAGAAGAGAAGTATGTTCATGTAAAGGGGAGAAGACATATATGTGTAGAACATATATGAGTAGAAGACATAGTATTCTGTAAATGTTATGAAAGCTAACCATGCAGGAGAAATAGCATCAACTGAGGGGGAGTATGAAAACTCCATGTGCATCAATTGACGGGGAGCATATGAACTCCATTCTATTAAAACCCCTAGGTTTCTCCAAAGGTATGAATTTACTTAAATGCTTTCAATACACTTATGGAATGGTTTATCATCTTCAAAAAGGGGGAGAATGTTGACTCAAGGTCAATTAGGTCAATGTTGACTCACGTCTAAATTGACTAAACCCATGTTTTGATGATGACTATGTTGGTATGTATGCCCATAGAGCAAGTCATATGATGATTGTAATGGGATACTATGTAATTGATTTGAATAATAATAAAGGAAATTTCCAATCTATATGTTTAAACTATTTCTAAGATGATGGTGTAACATGATAGATGTCTAAAGATTGTTTTACTCGATGACGTATGCTTTTAGGTTAAGGACCTAAAAGATGAGATCATACGGATGTTAAGAGTATACATTCTTATATAGTCCCTAGTCGGTTGTTATTGTGGAAATAACCATAGACATCAATAACACTAAAGACTAGATTGTGTGTTGGTTGATGACAGAATCTCATTAGTCATGATATGGTGATATCAAACCAAGCACATATGTACTTGTTAGAGAACAAGGTACCAGACAGACCCACCGTGAGAGTGACACATGGAACCATGACTTGGTAGTCACAGTAAGCTCTCACAGTGATGGTGGTGAGTGTGATTCTTAGACCTGAAATCACTACACTCAACACATGTCGTTGGGTACACTTTGACATCATCAAACGCAGTCCTGAAACATGGGTTGTTATAAAGGTGATGATTGGGTGGCTTTGACACATGGGGCTTTTGAGGGGTGAGTGATAGATATGGGATTTGTCCCTCCTAAGGGAGTTTGATATCCTTGGCCACTTGATGAGTAGGATTGAGAAAGGCATGCGCATGCACATGTGAATCAATATGTAATATTGATGTCATACACATCTCACTCGGTCTACTATGAGATCAAGGAAATGAATGAACATTGACAGGATGACTGTTCCATGCCTCGAGTTCATTCTGGATATCAGTGACAAAGGAATTATACATTCACTATAACACCATTCACGGATTGTAGGATGAAAGTTGTTCTCCAACTTTCTACTTTCATTTGGGTAGCAATGATGTGTGACTAGGCACCGCTCTTTCTTTGTGAAGTCATAAGTGTTATGGACTTTCACTGCCAACGTGAAATGGACCTGCAGGGTCACACACATAGGATTTAACCTAGAAGAGGAGTTTTGTCCACAAGCAATGTTTGGATTGATTATTAAAGGAGTTTAGTAGTTCAATTAAACACTCGATTAATCGATAGCTCAATATCATAATGTTCAAGGTGTTGGACGCATTGATTGGAGTATCGGATTGATTGAAATCGCATTTGACTGATTCTGCACAATCTGCATTCCCAACCGATCGGTTCATGTGATGAACTGGTCGGCTGAGGTTTCTGAACCGGTCGACTCAATTGTTGAACCGATCGGCTCATGCACAGAGTGAAATGACCGGTTCAAGTGTTGAACCGATCGGTTCAACTGGTGCAATCGAGCAACTTGGGAAAGTAGGATTGGTGAGAATTTTCCTTTCATTTCAATTGCCCAATTCGATTGGGAATAATATTGGTATTCGATACCAATTGGGAAAGAAACAAGGAAAGTCAATCGGGAACCAACCTGGAACCCCATTCGACCGGTTCATGAGTGAACCGATCGGTTCAAGGGTCCCAAACGATCGGTTCAGTGGTGAACCGATCGGTTCAGGTCCCCAACCGACCGGTTCACTTGTGAACCGATCGGTTCAGGTTGCGAGATGGTTGCTTTTTGTGGAAAATCCCGAACCCTTCTACTCCTGCTTTAGTCCCGTATTGCCGGGCACAGAGAACCCTGTCCCATGACCCGCCTATATATAGGGGTATTGGGGGCTTCTCAAAGTACAACTCAGTGCAAGTTGATTGCTCTGCAAAGTTGTCGTTCTCTCTGGTTTTGGTAACCGAGAGAGAGCCCGAGCAAGTGCTTCCCGCAAAGGCAGGTGCAGCAAGGGAAGGACAACTGCAGTTGCAGTCGACAGCAGGAGAGTGTGTTGGCGACTAGTACGTCAACAGGAGGGTGCGACTCCTTCCACTTCCTTATGGGGCAAGGAGAGTGGAGTTCCAGGTGGTCCGTGTGGACTACTTTAGAGGTGGGAGGTCATTGCCGCTCAGGAGGACAACTGTCATCTGACAGTCCGGTAGGAGGAGGAGTTGCCAGTCCCGGTGCGACCAGGAGCTGCACAGACACCATCCAAGACCGGAGGTGAAGACCGCGCAAGGCGCGTGGTATTGTCGCCGAGCAAGCCTCGGGACAAGGTATGATTCACAAACCATCTTTCCTATTATATAGATGTTGACGCGATTCCTTTTGTTCCGGGTTTGGTGAGAAAATTTTTGCTTCCGCTGCTTCTCTGCCTCCTCCAAAACCCTACAGTGGTATCAGAGCCACGTCAACCTCTCTATATTTTAGGATTATCGATATGATCGATTTTGGTTTGTCGCCTTTATTTATTGCATGTGATGCGAATAATATCAGCTTTATACATGTCCAATCCACAAATCCCTAATATACATATATGATATGTAATATTAATGCACTCGATACGCGTCACCCTTAAATGAGTTTTGTGGTGGATGTGTAGCAGGATTATGGCCTATAAACCCCTATATCTGTGTGTGATTGATTGTGTGGTTGCTTGCATCTCGGTCTGTGCACCGATTCCCTTTCTCATATTCTTGATGTAACTCGAAATAATTCGAGAATTCTTTTCCTACCTTTGCTCCCCCCGAATGTAACTCAGGGTTTCACTATTCAATTGTAAAATAGGATAGATTTTATTTCCTGTTATGTCAAAGAACGGTGGACAACCTGAAGACGATCGGTTCAAGGAGTGAACCGATCGGTTGGTGATCCAGACAACCGGTTCGAGGAACGAGATGAGCGGGTGGCGACCTGAGGAGATGCACGATGACCGGTGAACCGATCGGCTGGAGGCGCCAGTCGATCGGCTGGTGGCACCCGAACAACCTACCTGATGACGAGCCGATCAGTCATGGAGATGAGCTGATCAAACCCAAAAAGGCAGGCACAGATTTCATCTTGTACAAGGTTGCATGTGATGTAGACCTAGATGACCGTGATTCCTCTTGGCTCTAGGAATCACAAATAGGATGGCCATAATCATTGCTTTTTATCGTTTATGCATGTTTTCTATGGGATATAGCATGTATATGATACGTACTATATATTGTGGTTATTGGATATGTATATGTATATAAAAACCAAATACCTCATTAAATATTAAGTTTTAGATGCCTTCCAAATGTGACACACGTGAAAAGCTTGATCGACCAAGTGTGGGCACGCCCTAGCGTGGTGCACCGTCTATCTCATGGAAGCGTGAAGGATGAATGTGTGGGTCTGCCCTAGCAGGGTGCATGTTCATCGTGTTGGCTTTGGGTCAGACTTAACAAGGTGATCTAGATGGGATCTAGTACCTTGAGGCATGGAGATGATCATTGCAAGGAGTTGCATATGACATCTTTCAAGAGTTGCATATCATGAAATTGGCAAGAGTTGCCTACCTGAGAGATCTGAGTTGTGGGTGACAGCCCTAGCTGGTCCATGGCTCAGAGGATTTCAGGATCTTGACCCACTAGAAGATTGTACGCTGCAATCTTCCGAATTGATGGTGAGGGCTATCAATTTGAGTCAAAATAGTGGGAGCGGTAATTAATTAAAGGCCTAATTAACTATCGTCAAATTTTATTCAAATCAAATCAAAAAGGTATTGACAAATGCAAATTTTCTCTTGTAGAATGGCAAAAGAATCATCTTTTAAAATGGGCAAATTAATTGAGAATAAATTCCATAACTGGTTGAGGACTGTGAGAAATGTTCTGCACAATCCAGATATACCAGGAGCCTTAGAATCCACTCTATGTACGCTTAATGCGTTGGTGAAGAAGAAAGTAGGTAAGGGAGAGAAGTGTTCTCTCGCCAAACCAATTTCTTCTACATGGAGAGGATGGAGGGAACAATGGAAGAAGAAGTCGGAGATAGAGATCTCTACTTCTGGTGTATACGTGATAGAGATTAACTTTACTACTTCTTCGTCATGGGTACTTGATACCGGATGCGGATCTCACATTTGTTCAAATGTGAAGGATCTTAAGAGAAGTAGGCCTTTGGGGAAAGGCGAGGTTGAACTACGTGTTGCTAATGGGGCAAGAGTTGCCGCCAGTGCCGTAGGAACCTATGAGTTAACTCTACCTAGTGGGCTAATAATAGAGTTGAAGAACTGCTATTATGTACCTGCCATAAATAGGAATATCATTTCCGTCTCTTGTTTGGACAAAGATGGATTTGAATTTCTTATTAAGAATGGAAAGTGTTCCATTTCTAAAGATGGGATCTTTTATGGCAGTGCCCCTATGTCTTATGGTGTATACTTGATAGACTTGGAGACAAGTGTATGCAACGTAAACACCAAAAAGCAAAAACTCAATGACTCAAACAAAACATATCTATGGCATTTTCGTCTAGGGCACATAAATGAGAAACACATTTCTAGACTCCATAAAGATGGTTATCTAGACTCTTTTGATTATGAATCAATAGAGACATGTGAATCTTGTTTGTTGGGCAAGATGACCAAGACTCCCTTTTCAGGTAAAGGTGAGAGAGCTAGTGATCTATTAGGACTCATACATACTGATGTATGTGGGCCTTTTAGAACTAATGCCAGAGGTGGGTATCAGTACTTCATTACCTTTACTGATGACTTCAGTAGGTATGGCTATGTGTACCTGATGAAACATAAGTCAGAAACCCTTGAAAGGTTCAAGGATTTCATGAATGAAGTACAGAACTAGCTTGGCAAAAGTATTAAGGCACTTCGTTCCGATCGAGGTGGAGAATACTTGAGCCAGGAGTTTGAGGACCTTCTGCGAGCCCGTGGTATTGTATCACAATGGACTCCACCTGGAACACCACAACATAATGGTGTGTCTGAAAGAAGGAATCACACATTGTTAGATATGGTGCGATCTATGATGAGTTTTGCTGATCTTCCAATTTCCTTCTGGGGTTATGCTCTTGAAACCGCCGCGTTTACACTTAACTGTGTACCATCTAAATCGGTTCAAAAGACACCATATGAGATATGGTATGGGAAGCGTCCCGTTTTGTCTTTTATGAAGATTTGGGGTTGTGAGGCTTACGTTAGGAAAATGTTTCCTGATAAGCTTGGACCCAAATCCGATAAGTGTTATTTTGTTGGATACCCCAAGGAAACGAGGGGATATTACTTATACCACCCTACTGACAACAAAGTGTTTGTTGCCAGGGATGCTGTATTCCTAGAGAGGGAATTTATTTCCAAAGGAAACAGTGGGAGGAAAGTAGAGCTTGAAGAGGTTCAAGCCCAACAAGAAAACATTGAACCGATAGATGTACAAGAGCAAAATGTAGATTCACAAGGTGTTGTGGAATCTCAGTCTCCTCAGGTAACACAAGGACCTCGTAGATCTAGTAGGACTCGCCTTGAACCTGAGAGGTTTGGATACCTTGTAACTCAGGAAGGTGGAGAGTTGATCATAAATGATGATCCAACTACCTATGTAGAGGCTATGGAGGGACCAGATTCTGAGAAATGGCTTGAAGCCATGAGATCCGAGATGGAATCCATGTACTCCAACAAAGTATGGACTTTGGTGGAACCACCCGAAGGGGTAAAACCCATAGGGTGCAAGTGGGTCTTCCAGAAAAAGATCGACATGGATGGCAATGTGCAAACTTATAAAGGCAGATTGGTTGCGAAGGGTTTTCGACAAATTCAAGGTGTTGACTATGACGAAACCTTTTCTCTAGTTGCCATGATTAAGTCCATCAGGATCATGCTTGCTATTGCAGCCTACTATGACTATGAGATTTGGCAGATGGATGTTAAAACCGCATTCCTTAACGGGAATATTCATGAGGATGTGTACATGACACAACCTGAAGGTTTTGTAGATCCAAAGAATGCCAATAAAGTCTGTAAACTGCAAAGGTCAATCTATGGATTGAAGCAAGCATCTCAGAGTTGGAATCTTTGATTTGATGAATAAGTCAAAGTGTTTGGCTTTATTCAAAATGAAGATGAACCTTGTGTGTACAAGAAGGTTAGTGGGAGCTCAACCACATTCCTCATATTGTATGTGGATGACATACTTTTGATGGGGAATGATGTCTTAGCCTTAGAGAAGGTAAAGACTTGGCTTGGGAAAACTTTCTCAATGAAGGACTTAGGAGAAGCATCCTATATTCTAGGAATTAAGATCTATAGAGATAGATCTAGAAGGCTTCTCGGACTAAGTCAGAGCACATACATTGACAAGGTGCTGAAGTGGTTCAGCATGGAGAACTCAAAGAGAGGCAACGTCCCTATGCTGCATGGAGTTACCGTCTCTAGAGCTCAATGTCCCCAATATTGTGAAGAGAGGGAGCGGATGAATGGGATCCCATATGCATCAGCCATAGGATCCATCATGTACGCTATGTTGTGCACACACCCAGATGTCTCGTATGCTCTCAGCATGATGAGCAGGTACCAGTCAGATCCCGGGGATGCTCACTGGACAGCCGTGAAGAACATCCTCAAGTACTTGCGAAGGACTAAGGATCAGTTTCTTGTGTACGGCGGCGAGGAAGAGCTTGTTGTAAAGGGTTACATCGATGCAAGCTTCCAAACCGATAAAGATGATTACAGATCGCAGTCAGGATTTGTGTTTTGCCTTAATAATAGAGCTGTGAGCTGGAAGAGTTCCAAGCAAGAAACAGTTGCCGATTCTACTACAGAGGCCGAGTATATTGCTGCTTCGCATGCAACAAAGGAGGCTGTGTGGATCAGGAAGTTCATCTCTGAACTTGGTGTAGTTCCCAGTAGCTGTGATGCAATTGAGCTTTTTTGTGATAATAATGGAGCTATTGCACAAGCTAAGGAGCCCAGATCACATCAGCGGTCCAAGCACATACTGTGGCGCTTCCATCTCATACGAGAGATCGTACAGCGAGGAGATGTGAAGATTTGCAAAGTACCAACTGAAGACAACATAGATGATCCACTGACTAAGGCCCTTTCTCAGCAGAAGCATGATGGTCATGTTAGGTCACAAGGAATGCGTTTCCTTGGTGACTGGCTCTAAGTGCAAGTGGGAGTCTGTTGGTATGTATTCCCATAGAGAAAGTCATATGATGATTGTAATGGGATACTTTGTAATTGATTTGAATAATAATAAAGGCAATTTCCAATCTATATGTTTAAACTGTTTCTGAGATGATGGTGTAACATGATAGATGTCTAAAGATTGTTTTACTCGATGACGTATGCTTTTAGGTTAAGGAACTAAACGATGAGATCATACGGATGTTAAGAGTATACATTCTTATATAGTCCCTAGTCGGTTGTTATTGTGGAAATAAACATAGACATAAATAACACTAAAGACTAGATTGTGTGTTGGTTGATGACAGAATCTCATTAGTCATGATATGGTGATATCAAACCAAGCACATAGGTACTTGTTAGAGAACAAGGTACCAGACAGACCCACCGTGAGAGTGACACATGGAACCATGACTTGGTAGTCACAGTCAGCTCTCACAGTGATGGTGGTGAGTGTGATTCTTAGACCTGAAATCACTACACTCAACACATGTCGTTGGGTACACTTTGACATCATCAAACGCAGTCCTGAAACATGGGTTGTTATAAAGGTGATGATTGGGTGGCTTTGACACATGGGGCTTTTGAGGGGTGAGTGACAGATATGGGATTTGTCCCTCCTAAGGGAGTTTGATATCCTTGGCCACTTGATGAGTAGGATTGAGAAAGGCATGCGCATGCACGTGTGAATCAATATGTAATATTGATGTCATACACATCTCACTCGGTCTACTCTGAGATCAAAGAAATGAATGAACATTGAAAGGATGACTGTTCCATGCCTCGAGTTCATTCTGGATATCAGTGACAAAGGAATTATATATTCACTATAACACCATTCACGGATTGTAGGATGAAAGTTGTTCTCCAACTTTCTACTTTCACTTGGGTAGCAATGATGTGTGACTAGGAACCGCTCTTTGCTTGTGAAGTCATAAGTGTTATGGACTTTCACTGCCAACGTGAAATGGACCTGCAGGGTCACACACATAGGATTTAACCTGGAAGAGGAGTTTTGTCCACAAGCAATGTTTGGATTGATTACTAAAGGAGTTTAGTAGCTCAATTAAACACTCGATTAATCGATAGCTCAATATCATAATGTTCAAGGTGTTGGACGCATTGATTGGAGTATCAGATTGATTGAAATCGCATTTGACTGATTCTGCACAATCTGCATTCCCAACCGATCGGTTCATGTGATGAACCGGTCGGCTGAGGTTGCTGAACCGGTCGGCTCAATTGTTGAACCGATCGGCTCATGCACAGAGTGAAATTACCGGTTCAAGTGTTGAACCGATCAGTTCAACTGGTGCAATCGAGCAACTTGGGAAAGTAGGATTGGTGAGAATTTTCCTTTCGTTTCAATTGCCCAATTCGATTGGGAATAATATTGGTATTCGATACCAATTGGGAAAGAAACAAGGAAAGTCAATCGGGAACCAACTTGGAACCCCAACCGACCGGTTCATGAGTGAACCGATCGGTTCAAGGGTCCCAAATGATCGGTTCAGTGGTGAACCGATCGGTTCAAGTCCCCAACCGACCGGTTCACTTGTGAACCGATCAGTTCAGCTTGCGAGATGGTTGCTTTTTGTGGAAAATCCCGAACCCTTCTACTCCTGCTTTAGTCCCGTATTGCTGGGCACAGAGAACCCTGTCCCATGACCCGCCTATATATATAGGGGTATTGGGGGCTTCTCAGAGTACAACTCAGTGCAAGTTGATTGCTCTGTAAAGTTGTCGTTCTCTCTAGTTTTGGTAACCTAGAGAGAGCCCGAGCAAGTGCTTCCCGCAAAGGGAGGTGCAGCAAGGGAAGGACAACTGCAGTTGCAGTCGACAACAGGAGAGTGTGTTGGTGACTAGTACGTCAATAGGAGGGTGCGACTCCTTCCACTTCCTTGTGGGACAAGGAGAATGGAGTTCCAAGTGGTCCGTGTGGACTACTTCAGAGGCGGGAGGTCACTACCGCTCAAGAGGACAACTATCATCCGACAATCCAGTAGGAGGAGGAGTCGTCAGTCCCGGTGCGACTAGGAGCTGCAGAGGCACCGTCCAAGACCGGAGGTGAAGACCGCGCAAGGCGCGTGGTATTGTCGCCGAGCAAGCCTCGGGACAAGGTATGATTCACAAACCATCTTTCCTATTATATAGATGTTGACGCGATTCCTTTTGTTCCGGGTTTGGGGAGAAAATTTTTGTTTCCGCTGCTTCTCTGCCTCCTCCAAAACCCTACAGACTAACCATTCCACATATTGGTGTCTAATGTATCTACTTGAGTAATTTCAGATTAGGTATAGACACACTCCAATTTCCCTAACTTGCGCATCTCAAGTTGGAGAAAAGACAAGTCAAAGTCATACAAGTGCATGTTTTTGTAATATGATGTATATCCATTAGAATCATGTTGTAAATCACTTGTAATGATTGTATGACTTGTAATTAAGCTTAGAAAAATATCAAGAACACTTAGATCGAATATTACAACACTTTTAATGCAACTTTGAAAATCAATTTCAGGCACTTGTTTGGTCGAGTTTCCCACCCTGAAACTCGATCGATCAACCTTGGTCCATTTTCTGAAGATTGCATCGGTTACAGAACTCGACCGATTGGGTAGTAGGCCATTTCCAGTTGAAATGGTCGGTCGAGTTTCCTCAGAACAAACTCGATCGATCCTTTGAACATCGATTTGCCTGCTACTTGATCGGTCGAGTTACACCCATTAGAACTCGACCGAATGCACTGTACGGAAAAGTGCAGAAAAGTGTTTCTAGCCGTTGTGGAGTTGCAACAAGTGAAAATAGATCCGTTGCAAGCCACAAAATGGTTAGTTTTCGTTCTTAAGTGTTCCCAAAGGTTAAGAGGCATCCCCAACTATTAATAGGACCCCTTGGGCTTCATTCCAAGGTTGAGCATTCATTGCAAACTCTTTATGAGGTTCCTATTCTATAGTTGAGTGCTTCCTACAACCTCCTCTCTCTCTAAGCTTAATCACTTGCTACATCCATTAGAGTGAGTAGGAGATTTGTAAGAGAGCTAGTTTCGACTTGTATATCTTGTGAGGCTCTCACTTCCACCACCTCCCCATCTCTCATTTGCTATCTTGAAGATGAAGGTTCTCTCTCTTGTCCAAGAGAGGTGAAGAAGAACAAGGGAAGGAGTCCCTTGGTGAAGATCAAGGCAGAAGACTTGGAGCTAGAGTGGGTAAGCCCTTGGAGAAGGCAAAACACTCAAGCTCAAGTAGGTAAGACCTTGGTGGAAAGCTTCTCCGAGTGAAGGTAAAGTCAAAGGCGGAAGATCCAAGAAGAGTGGGTAATTCCTACAAGGCCGAAGACTTGTGTAAGAGTGGGTAAGTCCTTGGAGAAGGCCAGAGACTCTTGAAAATTGGGTAAGTCCTTGGTAAGGTTGAAGACTCTTTTTATTGGGTAGGTAAGTCCTTTGTTGGTCATGTATTGTATGTCTTATTAATGAATATAAGAGTGCAATTGGTTGAAGTCCTAGAGGTTGACCTCTCTAGGCAAGTGGACTGACACACTTCTAGTTTGAAGTGTGGAACCACTCTAAATAGCTTGTCTAATTGGTGCATGTTCAATCTCTCTTATCCTTGCTATGCATGATTTAGTTGCACTCAAATTACCTATTTAGCAACCTTATCTTGTCATATATTTTGAAGGTTTAATGAATTTTGTTTAAGTGCTTTCATCTCTATTCACCCCCCTCTAGAGCATCTAATCACCCATTTAGGATCCAACACCTTGGACGATGTAAGTATAAAAAAGGTAGTGGGCACATCGAGAAAGCCCACTCATAGAGAGCTTAAAAGAAAGTCTACACAATCAAGTTTGTCCTAGGTACACAGACCAAAACACCTATATTATTGGGTATAAAATCCTTATAAATCACATATCACAAATCACATCACGTGCTACAGTCTTTACCACATTTATATCAAATGGATCCCTAGTCTATGTTTTTGTCTTTTTTTTCTCATTGTTTATGTTAAGATAGTTATGATGCATATTTCGTTCCAATAGTTTCCATTTTTGTTGACATACACTTATGGATTCTTCTGCATGTTTTTTTAGGTACTTCACTACTACTCGATGGAAATAAAATGAGGAGTTTGATCCAAGGACTTCAAAAAACATGAAGGATCACTAGGAACCACCAAGATCTTCTCCAACCTACCCCAAGTTCACATTATTTTCTTTGAGGAAAATCACTCCACAGAGGAACACTTGAAGAAACAAAGTGCACCCCATTACCCTCAATATGTTTGTGGTAACCCTCAGCAACCATTTGCAAAAGATCCAACCTACACTATACTCCTATATTTGATAAATTGAAAAAATTGTCTATCCCAACACACAAAACGGACTTGGGAAGAAGTGGCCAATATGGTCCTTCTACACTACCACTTCTCTTACAAAAAGGCCTCCAACCCCTCCCCCATTTCCTTGGCATTTTACCCATAAATGTTGCAATATTCTCGCATTGAAATGGTTGTTACACCCTCAAGCCATAATGACATTCCATCTAACACATCCTACCCAGCTCTTGTCGTGGCCATTCTAATGCAGAAGGATTGTGCTACCAACCCAAAATCCATTGTTCAACCCTAACATAACCTACCCAACCATCAGAACAATTCTCAGTCGCCACATCTATTCCACTAAACTTGCAACATGATCATGGTGGACAAAATGATTCTTCTACCCTAAAACCTGAATTTCATTTTGCATTGAATACCTATTATGCCCCTCACTTAATCTAATCAACCTAGGGCCTTGATAAGATTTTATGGAAGATAGGGTGAATATATTATCACTCCATCATATGCCCAACCCTCCAATCCTAGCCTCTCACCTACCTACTTCACTTCCACCTAAGTATCCCACCTTTCCTACATAACTCTTCAAGAGCATGTCCATTTTCATGAAAAATCAACATAGATAGTGGACTTGATGATGCTATCAGCCATAGGTGAAGAAAGAGGATTCATCATCGACATTCATGGCTCCTTGTTCCATTTTCTCCTTCTTCTTTTATATTTATGTATGTGTAGCTAAGAACCTTTGTGGGTTTTTGGGGACAAAATATGGAAATGTGAGACCATGTTATTTGGAATACGATTTGTATAACATTATATTTTATTTATTACTGATATGACCATGTATTTTGTCTGCCTTTACATCTTTCTTTGATGGAGCTATGGTAACACCAAATCTATACAAAGCAGAAGGATTTTGAGGAAAAAGTGAGAAATAGTCCCAAATCCATTTGTAGAACCTTAGCTAGTTATCCTCACTTCCCATATACCACTTTATTATACTAACCCTATGTGGGGGATCTAAGCCATTATTCTCTCTACCCACTTGAAATACGCACTTCCATTGGTTTTTTTGGTGGTAAAGAACGTGAAAACCCTTTTCCTAAACCCTACAACATCCCTTTCCACCAAGTTATGTTAGAGGGTCACACTTAGAAAACTGGACTACAGTTGGGTCTTCGCTAGATTCATCTATCCCCAAGTCAGGTGAGCCTCACAAGGGTGTATAGATAATGTTTCTGGGACCAATTCACTACATATATTCTATGCCATCCACTACAAATGGATTCCTAATCAAAACCACCCTTCTTGTTATTTGGTATAAATACCATTGGGTGTCTTATTGAATGTCTTCCCTATACATGGTTGAACTTTACATATCCCTCAAACTTGCCACTACCACCATTAATAGATTAACACCCTACTTGTTGAGTTGCTTTCTAGTCTTTCTCTCTCTTCTTATTGGTCTGATTTCATAGTCAATGGAATTGTCATGGTTGGATAACTTAGTTCATCGTTTTAGTTACTTGTGATTGATGTCTTAGAAAACTCCTTGGCTAATTCTTATATGCCTTGTTTAGGTAATTACACTCTTAGTCTTAGTTTGGGTTGCTAGTTTTATGTAGCCTATTTAGTTGTTATTCTAGTTGTTCGTTACTTCTCTTTTCAGATAGATAAACCTAAATGCTAGTGTTAACATAGTTTTAACATTGATTTTCCTTAATTGTATGATATCTAGTTTAATCACCCAAACCATTTAAAAATTTTCAAACTCTTTCTCTTCTTATAGGAACCTAGAGAGTCCTACTAGCTCTATTGTCTTCAATGTCCATGTTGATACTATTCCAACTTGCCACTTCCCAACTACATTGTGCAGAACTTTTGTAATACAATGTCTATCAGGTTACAAAACACATTTGTTAGCCCAGTGTGCTTAGGCTGCATCAATATTGTCAGTGTTGTATCTTGGGGCAATTGTTATATACCTAGGTAGTTGTTTCTCTTTGAGTTTTGCAATTTCTATCACCATTGCTTAGTCTTTTCCATTATGATTGAATTCTATGTTTTATATCTATCTTTTTTGGTGGTTGTGATATTGTAGTTGGTAGTGCATGTGTGGATTTCGTTCTTGACTATCAAGACCTTCTTTAATGATCCTGAGATAGGGCTCTAAAGAAGAAGAAACTGCCACCACCTAGAACTAGAGATAGAAATGGAAAACCCCACACGGTGGTCCCCCTCCTCATGATCATGACTATGAGTTCCATGAAGAAGGAGAGCACCATGAAGGAATTTTTTTTTAGATGAGATAATACACATTCTTTCAGTCCACTTCAAGACTATTGTATTATAGGAGATTACACTTTGCATATTGCTTTATAAGTGTGACATCTACCAAGAACAAAATTCTTTATTCTACCCACTTTACTATAGCTATTATTGGATTTCTATGTTCTTGAATCTAAAAATCTTTACGTGCATATGGATTCTTTCTTTTAAGTATGTTCTTCTTTCCATTATCCTAATAAAATTGACAATGCTATTTGGTTGACCTTGTTTCCCTTATCTCTCAAGGACAAGGAAAAAGAATGATATTCCTCAAGAAAAGAGATAATGGAAAGGAAAAAGCAAATACTGAGATTTTAAAGAAGTTTTACCTTATTTGCAAGATAGCATTCATGCACTGGTCAATTATATATTTTTGGAAAATGATCCACAAGCATTTCTATGGCAATATTGAAATATTTCAAAATATCCTAAAGGACTTCTCAACCCCATGAAATGGCACAAGGGAAGTTTGTTTCATCTATCTATGTAAGTTTGTCTCTATTAAACAAATCCATTCTTTATTCTTCTTGTGGAGGTAATTTCATTTAAAAGATGCCCAAGGAAGCATGGACCTTGTTGAGAACTTGGCTGAAAATACCATGCATCAGGTATCTTCTTCAGTTGAACATAAATATATTTACAATAGGGATGTAGTGTTATTCCTCCTAGACACCCTTCAACATCAAATGAAATAAATGTTTAACTCTTGAAAATAGTTCCCAACATGATGGGGATGAAAATCAATTGAGTTAGTATTACTTCGATTCAGTTTAAGCCATTGATACTTTAACCCATTTTAGAACTAGAATTATCTCACATGCATCAATCATATGCTACGGAGTGGAGGAATCATTCCAATTTCTCATAGTGGCAAGGTGAAGTTGATCATACACAAACATGCCAACACAACAACATCAAGGTCAAACATATAGCATTATATTTAAGAAGAGGTACTTTGAAGGCTAAGGAGTCTTAGATGAGGTGAAGAAGGATGATTCTAATCATGGCTGCAAAAATAATAGGATGGAGCAAAGACTTGATAAATTGTCCATCTCACTAGCCCGATTAGAGGAGGGAATTGTGGCGACACATCCCGCTATCACACAGACAACAAGGTGCCACGCGAAACGTGCGGAAAACACCATAACCACTTATCACCAAAAACACGAGGCAATTAAAACCGATTTCGGAAAGCAGATAAACCAAGAAACTATTACATTCAAATCCTCATCCTGCAAGAAAACAAGTTATATAAACATTTACAAGTCTTGATATGTGTTCACAGCTTAGAAGATCAGCTGTCTTGTAACCACAGGAGTTCATCACCTATTTATATATACATAATGGCCACATCCGGCCAGAAGTAGGATATACAAAGCATCGCAGTTGTACATCGTGAAACAATGTCAAAACGCCTCCAAGGACCTGAGAGTACAAGGATGACTCTAGGACTCTACTACAAAACAACCAAAACAGCAACATATCCATCTCTTGCCTTCTACTGCTCGGCCGCAATCCCGCGACCACCACCATGTCTAGCTCGAACAACTAAAAAGGGTGTAAACCAGCAGGGTGAGACACAGAGTCCCAGCGAGAAACATAACTCCCCACCGAAACTATAAAACTTCAGAAGGATAAAGCAACAACAGCAGATAACTGATAAAAAGAACAACAAGATTGTTATTACCATCGAACTTACCAAGGTTCACGAAAGGCATATAACCAAGTATTTCTTTATGGAACATGATTGACAAGATAAGATTTATAAGGTCTTACCACATAACATAAGGAACGTATAAGTAACTGCAGTGTATAACAAGATCAACTACATAAGCAAGGCCTCAACCAATGTTCCGTATTTTCCCTTAAGTAGTAAATACTATTCGGCTGGATTACGTGTTATTATGCCCTGAGGAAGTGAGCCGTACCGCTCAAATCCAACCTTCGGTTGCGAAACCCAAGCCGGTGCCATACAAGGTCAATGGAAGAGTTGGACCCCATGACCTCCCACCTCGTGGTCAGTGCACAAGAACCAAAGCAGGATGCTTAAGTGGCCTCAGCCACAGGATCAGCTCCCGCAGGCTACCCTTTCTCTAGCCCACCTCGGTATAGGTCTCGGCGCTAGTATATCTAAGCCACGGGCCAGTTCACCGTGATCCCTGAGCCATGAACGCATTCATGCTCTATCACACTGAGCCATGGGCTTGTTCACCATGCTCTCATACATATCCTGAGTCTACAACCGTAGTTGCACTCTAACCTCCTCATTTCCGGTTAGGAGAAACCACACATATTCAATAATCTGCGCTTCCAGGTCAACCCGTAGGAGAACCTGTTTCACCATCACCAGCTACTGACGATGATGGATCTATGGCCAGGGCAACTACATGATATGTTCCACTGTGATTAGTTAGTATATTTTAAGATGAGGCAAACAAGGTTGTATAACATAAAGTTACATTATTGTTACCACCATCACAATATCCCGGGATCTCAATCCCTCATTCACAAGAAACCACTGCCTCACAAGGCATTCTCATCATTGGGAATAACAATCCCAGATCTCATTATTAGAGGATAACACCTCAACTAGGCACTTTAGCCAAACTCAGGTCCTCAGACCAAAACACATCATACAGGTGATGCATGTTATCTCATCAACAAGAGTGACCATAAATGCAGTGTTATTCAAACATATTTACCTCATAACCCTTTACCTGGCTATGCATCTGTATGAAGCACCTGCATGGTTAGTATACACAATCATAGGGATAACTGAAACCATCATGAATTAACAGAATGATCGTATTGTCAATATAGGGCAACATTGATGATTGCATGCTTTATCACTCATGCCTCAACCTATGACCATATACATGGGTCACACCATCATGTGAAGCAACTCATACACTTCCAAACTTATCATTATATAGATACATGATTTCAAGGTGATCATAAACACATGTAACATCATGTCATTAGAGCTCAGATATGTCATGTTTCCATATAATCACCTTAATATTATCAAACCTGTCCCAGGTTCACAAACCATAAACCATAAACCATAACTCTTAACAACAAAGAAGTGATTACATGATAAAGAGATTATCAGAGGTTCATCCGGGTGGAACATGACCCTCACTAGAAGTACCCACTACCCTCACAAGAAGTGTGACGGGTAGGTAACCCTCACTAGAGGTAGTATCGGGTTGGGTAGACTTCCTCCTATCATCCAAGCATCTAGCCATGTATCGGTCAAGGATAACGGGCTACCACCTCAAGGAGTATTGTGTAACCAACTGTATTGTGCAACCAGGGTATAATAGCCACAAAGCCTATCGTGCAGCTAAGTCTATGGGGCATGTCGTGCACCCATGAGTATCGTGCATGCATGTGTCATGCAACCACGTGTGTCGGGTATCCATGGGTATCAGGCATCCATGTGTATCGGGCTAGGGTTACTATATGTCACTACATCGGGCATCACCACTACACCATGACACCCAGCACAAAGCTAGCCACCGAGCTCCATATCATTCAAGGTATAACAGGCAATAGGCTACCACCCAAGCTAGGTGTATCGGGCAGGCCACTCAACCGGGCATGACGCCCAAAGATACAACTCTAACGGGTAGCAAAGGAAGCCTATCGTCCAACCAGCCTAGCCTCAACCTATCGGCCAACACACAAGGCAAAAACCAAGGTGTATCGCCCAACACAACCTCACCATCATAACCCACAACTCTAGATCAAGAGGGGTATCGGGCAACATCACCCCCAAGCCATATTGAGATCACCATCAACCTCAAGAACAAGGGTTCCAAACCCTAGATTGATCAAGAAGATCGGCTCCCCTGTCAACAACCAAGAGAGAGGGGTTTTGCACAACCTCTATCACAAATCAGGAAACCACAAGGATCAACCCTAACATGGGTCTCAAACCACAAAAAATATCACCTTTCAAGTCCATGGTGAGAGGAGGGTGTTGCTCAAGCAACTAGAACACAAGCTCACCTCTCAACTTAAATGAGAGAGGGGTATTGCTCATTTGACTAGAGCTCAAGATCACTTCTCTAGACCAAGGAGGGAAAGGAGTGTTGCTCAACAAGGAAACCCTAGAACATGGTTTGGCCAACTAGGGTACAAAGGTACAAAACCTCAACCATGACAACAAGATCACTATAACCACAAGATTAAAGGTGCAACAAGCAAGAAACTTATCTTAGAACATACATGGCCGATTATAATCATATGAAACATACATGGATGTAGAAGAAGATAGTATAGTTAGGGTTAGGAGTTATGTAACCCGCATCAAGCAAGCTCCAAGCTCCTAGCTCCAAGCACCACCTCCCCACGAAGAAGAACAAGGCATTCTAGGGTTCGGCCACCACTAGAGGAAGAAAAAGATGACTCCAAGATAAGGATCAGCTACCAAGCTCGCAATGGAAGAGTTGTCGTGAAACCAAAGGAGAAGGGAACTAAGGAACTAAAGAGATTCTTAGAAAGAGAAAGGAAACACATATATAGGAGAGTATGGAGGAGAAACCAAGGTAAGAAAAAGCAAGGTGTCGCCCACCTAGGGACACTTATTCAAGGGCAATGCCACCACTCTAACTTGCCTTAAACACATGTCCCAGGCCATTGCCACATGCAAGCATCAAGCGCCAAGTGTCCACTAGTGGTGACACAAACGAGGTCAAAGAGGTCAAAGCGGGGTCCATGGGTGACACACCCCAACACCATGCCCGACACCACTCCCTGGGCGACACACCTAGGCCGACACAACCAGGCCGACACAAGGTCAAGCAAAGAAAGGGCAAGGTTCAAACAAGGTACAACAAGGCCCAACAAGCTCATCCAAGCCCAGAGCAACTCAAGCAACGAGCCCAACCCTTCCTCTCAACACTAGAGGAAGCAAGGAGAGAGAGGAACACCTCTCAAGGTGATAAACTTGCTCTATAGCCCTAGACTTAGGTTATTTGCAAGTAGCACCTCCATCTCTAAACAAAGCACAAACAAACCCTAATCACCACTAAAGGTGATTAGAAAGCAACTAAGCACCAGGGTTGAGCAAAGCAAACAAGATAAGCCCTAATCAGAGGTCAGGGTCCTTATAGGAATAATTTCTTCTCAAACTATGATAAATTATTAAATCTTAAGTGGGAAAAAGAAAGTGTGGCAAAATACATTTTGTTAACAAATGCCATAAGAAATCATGAAGAGAAGCAACCAATCATCCACTTTACTCAAGTTCCACCTCTATAAATGCATGCCAAAGTACCACATCAGCACTATGATTATGAAGTACCCATTGTGCAACATGCACCTCATCAAGAACATGTGCAACCACAACAACACCCTCCAATGCCTCATGATCCGCCACATAAACAAAATCAAGGTTCACCTCCACAATAGGATCATGATCCCCCTTATTCTCATGAGAAAGTTAATGTGATGATGGTTCTTAGAAGTTGAGAGATTCTTGAGAAACCCAAATGCATATTGGGAGGTGAACTCGTGATAGAAGACTGTGTTGATATTGGTAAGGTGGACAAGGTTTTCTCTAATATATTCATTGATTTTCATAAATATGAGTATGTGACACCAAGTGCAACTCACGTAACTTTGTGGACTCCACCCATGAAACCTTGTGTGAGTTCCATTATTCCTTGTGCTCAATCCATGAAACTAAATGAATAAAGTGAAACTGAACCACCATTCCCTAATGCCTTGAATGACCCCTCTGTTGGGAAATATGGCATCACATAGGTAGCAAAATAAAAACAAAATTATCTATATTCCCCGTAACATCAAGATCACGTCAACAACTATTTAATGGGAAGGATGGTTTAACAAGGTCATACCTGATCCTCGAGTAAGTCCAACAACTAATCCTTATTGTAGTCATGTAACTTCTTCTAGTTGTACTAGGACAATGTCTACAACAACTCCTAGTCTTCACCATGGACTAGACGTTGACGTCGCTCTCCTAGCGGGAAAAGGATCCCCGCCTCTAGAGAAGTCCACACGGACCGCCTAGAACTCCTGTTGTTCCACTAGAACAATCAAGAAGGAGTTGTCCCTCATGTTGGTGTACTAGGAACCAACTTGCTCTCCCATGATTGTTCTCCCTTGCTATCCCTCCATTTAGTAGGTAGGACTTGCTCGAGTTCTCTCGGTTACCACAACCAGGAAAGGTAAACAATTTTCATAGGCAATTAAGTTATGTCTGAGTAGCCCTCAATACACCTCTATTTGTACGAGGGTCAGTGCCAGATTTCCCAGTCTGAGTGGGAGTGGAAGGGACCAAAATTTCAAGAAAATTCACAACTTGTGACAGGATAAACAGTCGGTTCGTGAGCAAACCGATCAGTTGGCATGCGAGTCAATCAGTTCACCCAGTGAACCAATTGATTCTTCATGTTTCTCAATCACAATTGTATTGGAAATTCTAATCCAATTAATGCACAACATGACGTCAGCACTAATCCTTGATTCAATTGAATTGAACCACGAACCTGGAATTTTGCTTCATGAAATGGTCATCTCACAAACACGAACTGGTCAGTTCACTAAGTGAACTTGTTGTTTTGCACCCTAGTTCAACCAGAATTCAGCCAATGCAATTTCTAATCAACCTAACACTCCAACCTGTCGGTTCAACATTTGAAACAGTCGATGGGAGTCCATTCAGTTAATTTGTTGCATAAATTGAGTACCCTAAACTCTTTAGTAATCAATTCAATTACCATTCATGATTAAACTCCTCTAGGTATATCCTAGTTGTATGAATCTATAGATTCCGTGTTACATTGGTAGTAAATGTCCATAACTAGTTTATGACATCACGAGCAAAGAGGACCTACTGGATCTCCTTAGGCCATGTTATATTCAAACAATGCCTTGGAGATAGCATATCTCTCTTGTCTTTCCTGATCTTGGAACATGTTCTTCATATGTGTGACCATTTCAATAACATCCATGTTCTCATGCGGTCTTTGCAACTCATAGTTCATGGATCACAACATTAGGCATTTGACATTAATTGCATCTTCAGTATGCTTCTTGTAAGCATCCATGCTATCCTTTGGTGCATTGGGAAGAGGTTCTTCTGGCTCTAGTGCCTCCAAGACATTGATTTTGTGCTCTCATGTGAGAAAAATTCTCAACATCTTAAACCAGGTGTGGAAGTTATTCCCATTTAACGTGTCCTTTTCCAGGACTAATCCTAGAGAAAAAGTGTTATTGTGGGTTTCCTTTTAATTCTACATGATAAATTGCAATTTTGTCAAAAACTCATCTTTTTATTTGATTTTATTTGAAAAAGACAACTTTCTATTAGGACTTTAATTAATATTGTTTCTCATTGTTTTGTTCAAAGTGATAACCCTTAATTATCAATTTGTAAGATTTGTAGTGTACAAACTTCTAATGAGCCAATATCCAAAATAACTCAATTATTATCTGGCCAACGCCAACATCCATAATCAACCATTAAGGTATATAATTTTTATCAATGGTATCATATGCATTTCTTGGATAGATGGTATGTACAACTCCTTGCCATAATCATATGCATGCTTCTAGGTGCTTAATCCTATTAAGGCCACCTAGTTAAGCCTGGTCCAAAAGCCAACATGATATTAATGCACCCCGCTTGAGTGGATTTGCATTACTACCATCACACTTCCACAAGACGGACAACACACCACACTAGGGCATGCCCGACACTTAGTCCATCAAGCTTTTCATGTGTTTTGCTAATGGAAAGCATCTTAGAATTTATATGTTTGACTGAGGGATTTTATATATATCATATATATACATATACATATCCAATTGCCACATATATAAAGTATGTATAATACACATGCTATGTTCCACACATGTAAAAATGCAATATAAAACATTGGCGATGGTTATGGCCATATCTATTGTAATTCCTTAAAGCCACAAGGTATTACCACCACCTAGGTCTACATCACATGCATGAACATGTTGTTGGTGTAGATCTGTGCTTAAACCAATTTGGGTTGATCGGTTCAACCCTTGAACGGGTCTTCTCTCCTCTTAGTTGATGGGTTGGTCGTCAGATCAGTCATCTGGGCCTCCACTCCAATTGATATTGGACATTTCCAAACAATCAGTTGAGACACCAGATAATCAGTTCACCTCCTACCATCGTCCTCCTTGGTCCTCCAGTCCGTCCTCTCATCCTTGAGATGGCCGGATCGTCTGGTGCTGAGCCTCTTCATCGTCATTGCAAGAAAAGAAACTATGTTATTGCTATTAAACTAATTATATAGTTAAGAGAAACCTTGAGTTACATTCAAGGGAAGCAAAATAATACTTTTATATTGGGAAGAAGAACGTAGAGGATCGATGTGCAAACTGAGATATAATAGGAATTCAACCATACATATATTTGGGTTATTGCCTATAATCGTGCTACACATCCACCATCAAAACTATTTTTAGGGTGACGTGTGTAAACTATATATATATATATATATATATATATATATATATATATATATATATATATATATATATATATATATATATATATATATATATATATATATAGGGCCCATATTTAATACCCGCCCCCATTTCGGTTACTTTTTTCAAGTTGGTTACTTTTCACATGTAGAAGGTTACTTTACCTTGCAAACTGTTGACTTTCATGCATAGATAGTTACGTTCATAACAACATATTTCAAAACATGATTACATATATATTTGTTGTGTATTTTGTACAGGATTACTTTTTTAGTCGTATAGTTACTTTTTGATCAACATAGTTACTTTTTTTTATAGCAGAATTACTTTTCTGGCCAGAACAATTACTTTTTTGGTTGTCGAGTAGTGAAATCCAGGCTACCCGCACGGGCAGTGAATAAATTCCTATATATATATGTATATATATATATATATATATATATATATATATATATATATATATATATATATATATGTGTGTGTGTGTGTGTGTGTGTGTGTGTGTGTGTTACTTTGGGATTGTATGTGGTCATTATTCAGATATTCATATTAATCAATTTAAATATTCACATTGTATGCAATGAAAAAATCGTATTGAACCTTAATAAAATTACAATTTGTCGTTTACATGCCAAACTAAATAAATTCATTCGTAGAGGAAAAAAAGAAAATCCTATCGCATCGATTAAATACCAAAACACAGTAGATATTCATGCCTTTGATTTCACCGTTGGGAAATATGGCATCAAATAGGCAGCAGAAACAAAAAGTTTCTATCCATATTAATTTGCCATAACAACAAGATCACTTCAACAACTATGCCCCCGCTCTCTTCTCGCCCCTGCTCTCCAAGCCACTGCTCTCCTGCCCAGGTAGGCCGCTGCCCTTCTTCTTCCTCCACCTCTTCTTCTTCTTGCTCCCTCTCCTTACCAAATGGATTAAAGCAAGGCCACGACCATGTGGCCTGGTCACATCCGTAGTTGTGTTGGCCTACCACGACCGTGGTAGGCCAACACAGCCACGATCGTGGCCAGCCCACATGGTCATGTCCTTGCTTTTATCCATATGGTAAGGAGGGAGTAGGAAGAAGAAGATACATTTGCAATTGAATACTAATGCTTGACCTAATTCTGTAAATTTTGATGCATGTTGAATTAAGATATTAAAACCCTAATACACATTTCACCATAATCTTAAATTAACTATATTGCTGAAATCTTGTGATCAATCTATGTAAAATATTAAAACCCTAATGTTAAATCTCTGATTTTGTAGTGATGTGTCACCCTAACATCTACATGAATCCCTATTGTATGATGTAGATAGATGATAATGCATGAGCTAGTTTGAAATTTTGAAATCAATTATGAATCTCTCCATCCCTAGGTCATACTAATTTATGTGAAATATTTATCTTGATGATGAACATGCATGGAAACTCAAAATGTTGAAATCAATGTTATAGAATGACAACACATGTATTTTTTGTCCTAGAAACCCATCCAAGATTTACTCATTAGGAGTAAATCTTGGATAGTCCCCGGTTTGGGACTATTCTTGAACACCTTATCTCACTTAGGATGTAAGTGTATAATGTGTATTTGGTTTTCAAGAAAATTCCGGTAGCATTTCCCCGTTTTTTCTCTAAGTACATCTGTACTTGGAGAACAACGGGGAAATGCTACCGAAATTTTCTTGAAAACCCAATACACATTATACACTTACTAGTGAGATTAGGTGTTCAAGAATGGGATAGGTGGTACACATTTATTATATATAAGAATGACAACACATGTATGTGTTGGCCATGCAAAAACTCTAATCTGTTAACCCTAGACCCTAATCTTGTTGTAATATATACTTGTTTTCTCTTTTGATCATAGAATGGATAAATCATGGATGTCCATTCGCCATCGCTGTACCCCAGAGTTTATTTCTGGTCTTGACCAGTTTGTTAGATTTTCCGAGCAACATAGGAAACAACCTGGAGATAGGTTCTACTATCCATGTAGGCATTGCGGTAACAACTTGAAAGTCAACACTGGTGACGAAATCAAAAGTCATGTCATGTGCAACGGGATTATACAAGGATATACAGAATGTCACTGGCATGGAGAGATTTCAAACCCAAAACCAGTGGATGTCGATAGAAGTGCTTGTATGGAAGAAGAAATTGCCTCCAATGACGTAGATGTCAATGAACCAGTTCCAGCAGACATCGTTGATGCAATGATGGATAGTTGTGGCGTAGAGCACACCAATACACCTCCCATTTTTAGAAACATTATGCATGATGCTAAGATATCATTATACACAGGTTGTACTAAGTTTACGAAGCTTAGCGCTGTGTTGAGATTGTATAATCTGAAAGCTAACAATAGATGGAGCGACAAAAGCTTCACGTCATTGTTGTCTTTGTTGAAAGAAATGCTTCTTGAAGGAAATGAGCTACCAATCTCAACATACCAGGTAAAGAAATTGTTGTGCCCAATGGGAATGGATGCCAAGAAGATACACGCATGCCCGAATGATTGTGTATTATTTCAGAAGGACTATGTGGATTTGAAAGATTGTCCAAAATGTGGTGTGTCACGGTATAAATTGACGACTTTGGGGGAGTCCAAAACTAGTTCTCCTGCCAAGGTGATGTGGTATCTACCTATAATATCACGGTTTCAACACTTGTTTGCCAATCCGATAAATGCGAAGAATTTGAGGTGGCATGCAAATGTTAAGAAAAATAATGATAGGATCCTACGACATGGGTCTGATTCCCCACAGTGGAAGAAGATTGATCTATTGTACCCTAAATTTGGTGAAGAAGTCAGGAATCTAAGACTTGGGCTTTGTACAGATCGGAAGAATCTGTACAGAACATTGAGCAGCCAACATAGCACTTGGCCAGTCATGCTTGTTATATACAATCTTCCTCCCTGGCTGTGTATGAAAAATAAGTACGTAATGTTGTCGTTGTTGATATCAGGTCCTAAACAACCTAGAAATGATATCGATGTTTATATTGAACCTCTGATTGATGCCTTAAAGAAACTCTGGGGTGAAGGTGTGATAACCTATGATGCTTCAAGAAGAGAGACATTTCATTTGCATGCTATGTTGTTTTGCACTATTAATGACTTTCCAACATATGGGAATTTGTCTGGATATAGTGTCCAAGGAGCTAAAGCGTGTCCTATATGTGAAGAGAACATTGATTCAACAAGACTAAAACATGGCAGTAAGACTGTATATCTCGGTCATCAAAGGCTTCTTACAAAATTTCATCTGTATCATAGGAAGCGCAAAGCATTCAATGGATTGAATGAGGAACGAAGTTCACCTAAACCTATACTAGGGGAGGTTGTTTATGAAAGAGTAAAAGTCTTTGTCAATTAATTTGGTAAGAGATCACAATGTACTATGGCCACACGGAGTGACAAATCTTTATTCAAGAAGAAGTCAATATTTTGGGATCTTCCTTGGAGTTCTTTGACAGTCAAGAATTGTATCGATGTCATGCACGTTGAGAAAAATGTCTATGATAGTGTCATCGGTACTTTGTTGAATATACCAGGTAAGACTAAAGATGGGATAAAATTCAAACTGGACCTACGTGAAATGGGAATAAGGTCAGAATTAACAGAATTACGTGAAATGGGAAATCGTAGAACATACTTACCTCTCGCTTGTTACACATTGTCTAGAAAGGAGAAGAAAGCTTTTTGTGAATGTTTGGTAAATGTTAAGGTGCCACAGGGTTACTCATCCAACATCCGTAGATTGGTATCAATCAAAGATCTGAAGTTTATAGGTCTTAAATCTCATGATTGTCACACTCTAATGCAACAAATATTGTCTGTGGCAATTCGATATATATTGCCGAAGCATGTAAGGATTGCAATCACCAGACTTTGTTTCGTTTTCAACAGTTTGAGCAGCAAAGTTATTGACCTTGATACTCACGATAATTTACAAAGATAAGTGGTTGTTACCCTATGTCAGCTGGAGATGTATTTTCCCCCTTCGTTCTTTGATATCATGGTACATCTTGTTGTCCACTTGACTAGGGAAGTGAAAATGTTGGGACCAGTTTTCTTGCATTGGATGTATCTTTTTGAACGATACATGAGCGTTTTTAAAATTGATATTCAAAATCGTTATCGGCCTGAAGGGAGTATTATTGAGGGTTATGTGGCGAGAGAGGTTATGGATTTTTGTAATGACTTTCTCAGTGGTAATGACACTCCTGGTAATGACAAGAATATTGAGTAGCAATTTGGCAAATAACTTTTGGGATCACGGGTGAAAGTAATCAACTATGAGCATTTGGAACAAGGTCACTTGTATATTTTACACAACATGGACAAAGTGAGTGTTTATATCGAGGAACATACCAATTTCATCAAGAGATAATATCCTCAAGCCAATACAATGTGCCTTGTTAGAGAGCATAACATGACATTTATTAAGTTTTTTGAAGATAAAGTCTTACATCAACTATCTCAAACACCAGATGATATTACTGAAACTATCAAATGCCTCGCCTTTAAACTAAAATTGAATGTTATGTCTTATGAAGGTATGACATTAATGGATTAACATATTACACAAAGCGCCAAGATGATAAGAGTGTCATCCAAAACAGTGGGGTCACCCTTCAAGCGTCGACTATGTTTTTTGCAAGTGCAAAGGGTAAGAGTCCATGTGAAGCTAAAATGTCATATTACGGTGTCATTGAAGACATATGGGAGTTTGACTACATAGATTTCAAAATTCCGCTCTTCAAATGTAATTGGATAGATAACACCAAAGGAGTTATAGTGGAAGAATTGGGTTTCACTTTAGTGATCTTTGAAAAGATTGGCGAGAAGGGTGAACCATTCATATTGGCATCACAGGCGAAACAAGTATTTTATATTGATGATCCTGCAAATGATAAATGATCGGTTGTTCTTCATGGTAATAGATAGTTCATTGAAGATCTTATAGATGAAGAAGAGTACTATGATAAGTATGATGACTCCAGTCCATTCTCATTTGGGTTGCCAACACCAGCAAATATTGAAGCTAATGATGACTTGTATGTGCACGAAGATCACAATGAAGGATTGTTAATTGATAAAAAATCGCAATATTAGAGGCATGTTTATATTTTTTTATATGTTTTATTTCTCTAAATGTGAACTTTACAATGTGAATTACTTTACAATGTGAATGTGAACTTTACAATGTGAATTTTACAATGTGAATTACTTTACAATGTGAATGTGAATGTGAACTTTACAATGTGAGCTTTACAATGTGAGTTACTTTACAATGTGAACTTTACAATGTGAATGTGAACTTTCAGATGGCTGAGAGTTCTCCTAATGACCATGCTGATGATTACCGTGAGGGTGAGGACATCAATGCTCCACCTCACAATGTAATTTTTAAAAATATATCATATATTTATATCTATATGTCCATTTATAGTTATATCATGTAAGTGTGTTTATTTTGTCAAATTTTAGGTTGATGATGCACATGTACCCTATGAAACACTTGAGGCACTTGTTGAGCAACACCAAAAAGTTGACAAGAGAAGGGGCATCACTATGATGAAAAAGTTAACAACACTAAGGGGCAATGGACCCAAACCTTTTGTGGATATTGATAATGCAGGAAATGCAGTTGGAGTGAATCACAATTCGTTTGTTTCATATCTTGGGTATGTTACTCGTAACCATTGTGGTTGTAAGATAGATTCTTGGCATAAAGTTCCTAAGGGGAAGAAAGACGTAATATGGAAGGATTTATGCGTGAGTTATTATTAATTTGCAATTCTATTTTGTAGATTACTAATTTTTTGGATACTAGTTAATAGCAATTCTATTTTGTAGAGTATATTTGCATTGGATGAAAAGCTACATCGTGAATGTGTGATGCAATGCTGTGGGAGAGTTCTAAGGAACTATAGGACAAATCTTACCCAAGAATACATAAAAGAAGGTAACAAGAGGAAGAAGACCGCCAATGAAAAATGGAACTTCCTGGACCAAGAAGAATGGGACGCGTTTGTTGCTTCAAGAAAAACTGATGAATTCAAGGTATCAGGCGTCACTCCCAATTTAATTAATATACGTTGTATTCACCTATTCAATAGTAACATTTAGTGTTACTAACCAAATCATTAATGTGCATACTAATTAGGCCCTCAGTGAGGTGCAAAGAGAAAGGCATGCACTGAATGTGCATGACCACAAAATGGGTCCAAAGGTGTATGCAGGCATTCACCAAAGACTACAGGCTGAGTCTACTACTCAGTTTGTTGCTACTCAAGAGTCATCTACTATAGGTACCACACCTCTGCCTCGCCATAATGTCTAGATAGCTGGGAGGAAAAATAAGAAGGGAGAACTAAGGAAGCCCGCAATTGCTGAGGCGACTGCAAAAATGGTAAAATACAACTCTTAGAGCAATCGTTCGAATATTGATTATTTGTGGTGTTTACTTAATTACAAATTTTTATTTTGGTGATTAGCAGGAGTTGCACGAGCTGAGGAAACAAGGATAGTTCATCCCTGAGGGCACAAGGGATGAATTGACAGTTGCTCTAGGTAACCCCAGAGCATCCTGGACGTGTTAGGGCTGCAGGCGCTGGTGTGGTCATCAAAGCATTCTTTGGGCGATCCCAGTGCAAACATGTCCCAAAAGTGGGAATTTCACAAGAAGAGGTAACATATTCTTTCTTTAAAATGTTACTGTAAAAGAGAATTCAATAATCGGAAGCTAACATTTCTTTTATCCATGTATAGGTAGATAAGATAGTTGATAGGAGAGTCGATGAAGTAGTTGATAAGAGAATCAAGGAAGCAGTTGATAAGACACTCCATGAAGCAATGACCAAGTGGCAGGCATCTCTGACTGCCACTCAGCAGACAGTACCTATGGCGTCCCGCTCTACTCCTACTGTAGAGGTTGGGAGTAATCCTATAGACCCACCACCTAGCACATCAGATGTAAGTATTTTTATGACATAGTAACTAATCTTTTCAAGATGATATGTATATAGGTATATAACATTCTTTACACAAATTTGTAGGGGTTGAAGCCATGTCGTCTAGAAAGTAAAGAGTATGTCGTTGCAGAGGAGTCGACTTACCCATCCCTACTAGGGGAAATGTTTCATGGGTCTCCATTACCAGCTGGTTGGGTTCGTGTGAGCCAACTATGTATATTTGAGGATTGGATGGATCTTCCATTGCCATGTGCCCACCCAGATTGTGAAACGCTTGGTGAGGTAGAAGGCAGAGTGATATTGTGGCCAAATGCGGATGTCCTCTATACTGAAATTGTATTGTAAATTTACATTACATTAAATGGTTAGTGTGTGTATATGATGTCAATTGACCTGAAAAAAAAAAAAATATATATATATATATATATATATATATATATATATATATATATATATATATATATATATATATATAGGTTAAAAAGAAGACACCCAGAGCATCTAGGCCTCCACCTCCACCTCCTACATTACAAAGTTGGGTTCCACATGACCTACCTATCCCATTAGGTCCTAATTGTAGGGGTATGGCAATATGGTTAGGAGAACATGATATAAATTGCCCTATAATTGTTTCTATAGATGCGGATGCTGCAGGTCAATCATACAAAAACAAACTATTTATAAAAGATATTTTGGAGTTGTTTCGATATGATTGGTTGAATACATCTGTGATAGAGCTATGGATAAGGTGAGATCTTCTTTATACATCCATATACCTTGTGTATGATCTGGTGATCTGGTTTCTTATATATTAATGCATACATAATACATGTTTTGCAGCTACTTAGACAAGATATGTGTAGATTTTTCATTTGAACATGTAGGATTTTTTATTCCATCTTTGATTAGTCTAGTAGCTAAAGACCCTTCGTCAGTTCAACAATACTGCTATGATGCTTTTACAATTTTTTCTCAAAATAACAAGACGGTGATAATAGCTCCATTCAATGTGGAGTAAGTTTACTTTACTTATAATTTGGACTTAAGAAAATTACATTTTTATTGTGGATTTTGAGTTATTAATTTTTAACTTTTTTACCTCTAGGAGTATGCATTGGGAGTTACTAGTTATTGTCCCCAAGACGTTCACTGTCTATTATCTAGATCCTAAGGAGACTAAATTGAATTCAAAATATGGACACACAATGGAAATGGCATTATTCTGGTGAGAAATATTTCATTTTCATATATGTTAACAGATGTTATTACATTACTATTTAATTATGCAATGTACTGTGTTACATTAAGATGTAGGGGTTTAGATGAGTTCAAAAAGGCTGGAGGAAAGGTCCCCAGGAAAAAGAACCAGCCAATAATTTGGAAGAAGATGGAAGTAAGTTCTCGACTGCAATGTATATATTATTTATGTGAATAGTGCTTAATTAGTTGTATAATTTAATATTATGTATGTTTCAATTTATAGTGTGCTACACAAGACAATGGATGGGCATGGGTATACTATGTGATGTGATTTATGCACATGATTATCAAATATGCCGCAGTGGACATCGATACCATTCCTGAGGTATTATATATAGTCTCATTAGATAATATGAAATATATGAATCTTATTTATATATTATTAATTATATATATACATCATTCTCTTTGCAGGTGTTTAAAACTGACCACACAACAGAAAAGGCCTTACTAGATGTACATGCTCCCTATACGACGGAAGAATTAGATGATGTAAGAGAAGAATGGGCAAAAGCCATACAAGTAGTGGGGTTTTTATAATATAATTGGGATGTTGATAGCGAATAATGACTAAAGAATGATATTTTGTAAATGAATTTCTGAATTGTAATATGAGTGAATGTTTCTACATGTCTGAATGTTTCTACATGTGTCTGAATGTTTATACAAGTGTGAATGTGAAAATGAATGAAACTGTTGGTTGCTAATATGAATGTTTCTACATGTGTGAATGTGAATATGAATGGAACTTCAAATTGCTACATGAATGTTTCTACATGTGTGAAAATCGAATGGAACTACAGGTTGCTAAATGTGTGAAAGTTAATGTTGTTAATTTTGCAGGTTTGTGGCCTGTTGTTGGCCGATATCAATGGATGTCGTAAAACCTGCAGTTCATAACTGAACTACAGATTTCTCATCCTACAACCAGCCACAGCAGGCCTACAGACTGATTAAAAAAAAATGCATACAACAGGCGTCAGTTATTTGAAAAAACTGACGACAAATGCTTGCAGCGTCAGATAATAGCTAAAACCGATGTCTATATGGCGTCAGTTATCAATAAAAAACCGACACTCATGGTGTCCTAGATGGCGCCCTTTCTGTGGCACCAAGGTTTATGGTGTCGGTTTCCGTAGTAATAACCAATGCCTATATCCCCCTACTAGCGCGTTTTCGGTGGCGGGCGAAGGTTTCTGGCGTCGGTTTGGAAACTGACGCCCAACGGTTTGCCTTTTAGCAACGCCCACATATGTGTCACATTGAAATCGACACTAAAGGACTTAAATAACCGACACTAAAGGTGGGTTATGTACTATACCTGGTATGGAGCACGACCAATGACTAATCCTCATTGCATTTGTGCAACTTGTTCTAGTTGCACTGGGATGATGCTTGTACCATCTTCTAATATTCATACGGACTGCATGTTGACATTGCACTCCTAGATGGAAAAGGATCCACACCTGTAGAGAAGTCCACATGGCCCTCCTATAACTCCTATCGTTCTACTAGAACATACATGAAGGAGTTGTCCCTCCTATTGGTGTACTAGTCACCAACTTGGTCTCGCACAATTGTTCTCCCTTTTTATCCCTCCCTTTAGAAAGTAGGACTTACTCAGGTTATCTTAATTACCACAACTACAGAAGACAAACAATTGCCGGAGGAAATTGAGTTGTGTATGAGAAGCCCCAGTACCCCTCTATTTATAGGAGGGTCAATGTTCCCAGTCTGAGTGGTAATTGAAGGGACTGGAATTTGGTAAGAATCACAATATGTAACAGGAGAAATGATCAGTTTGCAAGTAAATTGATTGGTTGGCATGTGGGCCAATTGGTTCACCCAATGAATCAGGCATTTTACCATGTTTCTCAATCACAATTGTATTGACAATTCTAATCCAATTAGTGCATAATGTGATGTTAGCACTAAATCTTGATTAAAATCAAATTGAACCACAAATCGGGTGTTTTGGTTCACAAAACAGTCATTTCACAATTTCGAACCGACCGATTTACTAAGTGAATCGGTCGTTTCCCACCCTGGTTTAGCCAGAATTCACCAATGCAATTTCTAATCAATCTGACACTCCACCTGGTTGGGTCAACATTTGAAACGGTTGGTTGTGAGTCCACTCAGTTAATTCTTTGCTTAAATTGAGTACACAAACTCTTTAGTAATCAATTCAATTATTATACATGATTAAGTTCCTCTTCTAGGTGTATCCTGTGCATATGACCCTATAGGTTCCATGTTATGTTTGAAGTGAATGTCCATAACTAGTTTATGACATCACAAGCAAAGAGTGGTTCCTAACTACACATCATTGCTACCCAAGTAAGAGAAAAGTTGGAGAACAACTTCAATCTACAATCCATTATAGGTGTTATAATTATTGTATAATTTCTTTATCTCTGATATTTGGATTGAAATCGAGGCATGGAGTCATCATTCTTTCAATGTTCAATCCATGTTCCTTGAACTAGAGAAGAGTATCTGAGATATATGTAACATAAATATCATATACCAAATCACATGTGCATGCACATGTTTTTCTCAATCTCACTTATAATGTGGCCTAGATATCAAACTCCAATAGGAGCGAAAAATCACATCTACATCACTTACATTCACTCCCATGTGTCATAATGCACCTAATAATCACCTTTATGGAAACCCTTATGTAAGATCATGGTGAATGATGTCAATGTACATCGAACGACATGTGATGAGTGTATTGAATTCAGGTCTAAGAACCCCAATCACCACCTTCATTATGAGAGACGATTACCACCACCATGAATGGTTTCCATGTGTCACTCTCAAGGTGGGTTTGTCTGATATAGTGTTCTTTAACAAGTATATATGTGCTTCGTTTGATATCACATATCATGACTGATGGGATTTTGTCATCAACCAACATACACTCTAGTCTTATGTGTAATTGATGTCTATCATCCTTCCACAATGACATTCAACTAGGGACATAAAAAGGATGTCCATACTCTTGACATATGTATGATCTTATTGTTTAGGTCATCAACCCGAAGACATACGTCATTGAGTAATGTCATTCTTTAGACATCTATTATACTTCATCAATACCCCATAACTGAATGAAATGGAACAAATTGGAAGATTACCTTAATTAATCAAATTGTTTATATGATATACCATCATAATAATTATATGACTGACTAATATAGTCATTGATGTTGATAAAGAATGATATTGTGACACCAAGTGTAAGTCCTGTAATTTTGTGTACTCCACCCATGAATCCTTGTGTTAGTTCCATGATTCCTTATGTTCCTCCTGTGCAGCTAAAAGAAGAAAGTGAAATTGAACCACCATTCCCCAATGCCTTGGATGAGACCTTACCACCCAAAGATGAAGACCAAGCAATAAATTTACATTTTTTAGATCTTTAAACAAGTTAAGGAAAACATCCCATTTCTTGATGCAATAAATCACATTCCATCATATGCCAAATTCTTAAAGGATAAATGCACCTCAAAGTGTAAAACATTTGGGAGAATTCCAAAGAGTGTGAGATTTCTTGAGCAAGTAAGCTCCATCCTACAATACCCTACCCCTATATGAGAAATGACCCAAGATCTCTGATCATCCAATGACATGTGGTGAAGATTTCATAGGCCAATTCCTACTTGATTTGGGTTCTAGTGGCAACTTGATGCCTTGCAATGGTTACATTGAGATGGGCATTGGCAAGTTGAATATGCCCATTTGCACTCTCAAATTGATGGAACATTCTGTCAAAGTGCTATGATGACTAGTGTAGCATGTTCTACTCATGATGGATAAAGAGACCTTAGTAGTGTTTCTAGTAAGCTTAATAATTCTAGACATTAAGAAAGAAGATAAGAGGATTGCAATTATCCTAGGGATATCATTATAGGAAACTACATATGTTCAAATTCATTTGTGAATGGACGCCATGAATATTACATTTGTGCACATGAAGTTCAAGCTAAATATAGACATCTTTGTAACAAGAACTAAATGTACACAATGTTATGACCATTGTGTTAACAACCTATATCTACCTATGGATAAAGGACACCCACTAAGTGTATTTGGTAAGGACATGTTTCTTGAGAGAAGATTGAAACAATGTTTGTGAATGGATGTCTTTATAAATGAATCAAATATAAGTGGTGCAAGTTTAAGGCATCAATTGTGAGTTGTTCAGTTGAAATCCTACTATAGAATCGGTTTAATTTTTCCTTATTTTTTGGTAATATAGTTATTAGTGTTAGTTTTGAGTAATCTCTCTTTATGTGGCAAATGTTGTCACATTTGGTGGTATCAGTGCTATAGGTTTGCTGATTCTACAGGGACAGTGGGACTAGGAATAGGATGATGTCTAAGTTGAGAACATGATATAATATATGGTGCATACTACCTAACATCAATACATGTGTGTTGTGGCCAGGTATTCAAATATTGAAGGAAAGGTAAGAATGGAGCTCTTAGATTGATTGATTTCTGATTACTCTGATCAAGTAGTCATTTTAAAACAATCTAAAGAGTATCATGAATCATGAATCATGGTGTTAATACATCTATCTTATACTAAAGACGATAAGAACTACATCATAATTTATTGAAACATTAATGTTCAGTAATTAAAAGAGAGAGATACAACACCATGAAACTTAAATTTGAGCATAATTAAGCTAGGAGAAGTTCTTGAAGTTGTAATTTCAAGAAGCTTATAAAACAAATGATAGATAAATTTGTGTCAATGAAGTAAGTCAAGGTATAAAATCTATGTATTATGGAGAGAAATCTTGAGATAAGTATGAAGTGAGGATACATACGAGAACAAATAAAGAATGAGTAAAGTGGAACCTGAGTTAATATCAGACCAACCTGTGTATATAAGAAAGTATAAGGTGTAATCTTTATGATGTGTGAAATAAAATATAGGAGATATCCCTGCCAAATAAAGAACATGCAAAATAATGATTTATCTTTTGATATAGAGTTGTAAAATATGATAACATGTGTGGATATACATGAAAATGATGAATAATTAATAAATAAGGAATAATGATATGTGTTCATATTTTTAATTCCAATGTTGATGGCAAAGAAACCAAGATGAAACAAGTTAAAATGACACATGAGTAGTCATAAACCTGTGTAACAACAAGAGAGAGTTGGGCAACCCCTTCCCCTTGCGAGCGAGCCCTCGGAAGTATTGTGGTGTTTGGAAGTATGTTCCCTTTGTATTCTTTCTTTCCAAATATGTGAGCTTCAAGTGAGTCTTATGTCACTTAATGAACATGGTTTTGAAGTGACCTTGAGATGTATACTTTAAAAAGTACAAGTTGGTCTTGGACTTTAGTTCCAAGATAGTGACGTATGTGAATGATGATGTTTTGTGGATCTTCTAAAATGACAGGAAGATTCTTCTGATGTCTCTAATATTGATAGAGACAGCTGAAAAGCTGATGGGATAGGAATGTGATGACTTTTTGACATATGTGATGGATACTAAGGTGAAGAATTCTGGTATCTAAGAGGTGTGAATTTCATGAAAGTATGAGAATATGTTTCCTGATGAGACCCTAAGTGTTTTTCTTACTAAATAGATTGACTTTGGGATCAATCTGGTTATAGGTACTCGACCTATAATACATACATCATATGTTAGGGGTTTATTCACCGTATAGGATAACATCGATGAGGATGCAGGAGTTGAATAGGTAGTTGCAAGATCTATTTGGTAAAAAGAGTCTTATCAAACCAAGCATGGCTCCTAAGAGTGTTCCTATTGTGTTTGTATAGGACAAATAAGGATCCATGAGATTGTGAATTGGTTATAGATAAGATGAACAAGTTGTTCAAGCCCATGTAGATCAACTTGTAGTCATATTTAAGTATCACATCTTGATTTATTCCAGAGGTGTATTGAAATTGTAATAATATATTTTGCATTAATTTTGTGGTGCCAGAACAAGAAAGGGTTGTATAATATCATGTGATGCAACAAGGAATGGATTTGTTTCTAGATGTCTAGAGTAGGAAGTCTCCTTCATTGTCTGCTGAGTAGACACAGTTGTATTCTTTAATATGCCATAAGAGAGACATGTGGTCTCCTTATGATATATGGATGTACAATTGAAGATGTCTAAGTCGGCAAACTAAATTGCAAAGTTACAAGTAGAGCTAGTGATGAGTAAATAGATCAAAGTAGAGCAACGGAAGCATGATGGCTTCCATGAGCCAGTGAATGGAACCATGTGCTTTCATGATAGAGTAGATGTTCCAGGTGATAATACATTGGGTACATTAGTTCTAGAGGAAGTTTACTCTTTAATTTATGCAATTGAGATCCGGTACAACACTTCCATATACAAACAGACAAAGGCAGTCTATAGTCAGAGTCACTATTTGAACTACCTAGATTACATCCAATGTTTCACATCTCCATAATGAGGAGAGTTGACTCCATATCCAGTAACGACAGAGTAGGATAAGAATGTGTCTTATATGGTACATCTTGTGCTAATCATAATAAAAGGATCAAGAGGCTGAAGAGGGAGGTTATCCCCTTTGGAAAATGTTTTGTGATATCACAATGATGTTGAGGAGAAGATATGAAGGAAGTACCTATCTCTTTTTTCTTGGTATTTAAGGGGCAAAATCCTTGTTAGGGGT
Source organism: Alisma plantago-aquatica (assembly GCA_963693085.1). NCBI lineage: Eukaryota > Viridiplantae > Streptophyta > Magnoliopsida > Alismatales > Alismataceae > Alisma > Alisma plantago-aquatica. The sequence goes on along the minus strand of OY856411.1, from coordinate 444,835,512 downwards.
TTATGGTTGCAATGCCTCTGACCTAGATTAATGTTAGTTTGTGCTTAACTTGCTTAACAAAATGCTTAGAATTTATTTTGATCCTTCAGAATGTTTTTTTATCATATGAAAAGCTTATGTTTCATGTTTGGTCATGTTTGAATGTTGTTTGAGCTATGTTTGCTTGTTTTGGACTAGAATTAAATTTAATAAAGTTGAGGGGTTTTGCAATTTATCACATGTTGAGTGTTCTCTTAGTGCTTTAGCATCATAAGAGAGGTAATGATGCTACTGGGCACCTTGTTAGACCTTGGTTGATGACATGGTATCATGTGGTGATGTTAGGGTTTTTAGGGTTTTGTTGGTGTTGACCCTATTTAGCTTTCCTAAGTGTAGCGACCCTTTGTCTAGACCTCATGGTGTGTTTTGGGATTGTATCGACCAAGACACCCTCCATTTATGTTTTTGTCTCGACCTAGATTGTCTTACGCATGTGGTCTCAACCGAGACAACCTAAACATGGTGGGCTGAGATAGTTTGTCCTCTAGTGTCTTGACCATGTGCATATGTGAGCTAGGGTTTTGACCTAGATATATATATATATATATATATATATATATATATATATATATATATATATATATATATATATATATATATATATATATATATATATATATATATATATATATATATATATATATATGGAAGTGTATTGACCGATACAAGGGAGCAACCGACCAAGTGGGTCATGAAACTTTAGTTGGATAAGTATATACATTTCAAATATTGCATGTGAGTGGAGGAAATATTTTTCTTTGAAGGGCATGTGTCACTTGATGGTCCATTATGTTGACATATCATAAACCTTCAACTTCCCTCCTCCTTTGGGTATATAACCCCTTTTATTCACACATGAGCAATCTTTTCTACCCTACACTCTTTCTCCTTCCCTTGTGTCATCCTTGGGGCATTGGGAGAAAGGATGATCAGATCTTGAAGCTTGGATGGCCGATTCACCCTGCATGTTGAAGATCTAATGCTAGATCAACTCTTTGATGGTGGTTTCTTGGAGATTTTTCTCTTGGTAAGTGATCCTTAACTCTTATCATGTTTCCCCCCATCTAAGAACTCCATCATCTTCTTCTTCATAGGTCTTAGGCTGTAGATCATCCATCATGAATTTTTGAGAGGAACACTTCCTCATAAGGAGTCATAGACCATGTTTGACATGGTGAACCCGGGTGAAAGGATGATTCTTTCTCTTTTCCCTTTCCTTATTGGTTTTTCCAAGAACAATTTTTCCTCTTTTTTGAAATCCTTTGTGACCATGGTATTATTATCTTTTGAAGTGATGTGTTACTCAAAGATTGAAGCTTAGTTCGAGCTCTTGGAGCTTGAGATCTTGGGAGTGTGGCTACTTTTTCCACCTCTATTGTTGGCATCTTATATCTGTTCATATGTTGTTGTTCTACTTATTCAAAATGTGTTCTTGATGATGGAAGGAATGATATATTTTAGGGTTTATCTCGTGGAGTATCTTTGAAGAGATTATATCTCTTATAAAATCTAAAAGATTGTGTACCCAATTTGTAGTATATGAAAGATGATGTGTTTTATTTGAATCCTCATCTATGGATCCATGCTGTTTTATATACGGTTCAGTTATAATGAATATAATAGGTTTGAGTGCAATAATGTACACAAGGTTCATGTTTTTCTCTCTATATACATTACACTTTTGGAGAGATGCTATGATCATGTTTTAGGGTTGATGAACACCTTAATCAAGGGTGGTGTTCACCCTGATGATGGAAAGTATTACTTGATGTTAATCAACTGTCTTAACCGATTTGGATCTGTTCATAGGTTGTGCATGGAGCTAACATGTGGTCGATACATCTCTTAGTCTCCCCTTAGGTCGACACCATGTACAAATGATGGTTTCAAGTCTTAACAACACAAGGAGTGGTTGTTGCTCACTTGTGTGATCACAACCCAACATTGTGATGATGTGTGCATCATGGGTGAGATAAGCCATGCGTGTGTCATGGGTGATACTACCTGTGCGTGCGATGTGGGTGAGAAAAGTCTTGTGTGCGTCATGTTCAAGATGATGCACACATTGCGGGTGAGATATGCACTACGACTTACGGGTAAGAGAGAGAGAGAGACCCTCATGGGTTGCAACCTTTCACGTGTTGCGACTGAGATATCCTTGCACGCGTTGCATGCAAGAGAGGTGTTGCATGTGTCATGGGCTGCAACACACCTTGCACAAGTTACAGGTCAATATGCTTGTTGCACGCGTTGCAGGTCACGACACTAAGTGTGAGTGAGCAGAGTAATACACTTAGTTATGTACATGGATATTACCTAGTGTAATGGTTTATAAAAAAAGGGATGATTATGAATGAATAACCATTAATGATGGTGCTTAATCCTAATGCTCTCCCAATGTGTGGAAGATGATGGGATTTGGGTTTAGTGATTGAATCACATTATGAAACCCTATTGGGTTATGAAAAAACCCTAACCATAATCATGTGATAATATGACATAGGTGCTCACTCTACTAGAAAATTTGTATTCCATGATAGTGTTTTCTCTCTCCTGTTTATGTAACCCTAACCTCATAGGTGAGGTGAATATAATAGACATGTGAGTTCTATGGTGAACCTTTTATAATAGAGGGTGGTGATTATGAGAATTGTTGAGATATAGTGTGTTGTTAATAGTGTAGGAATTATATAAATAAGTCCAATGACCTAACAAATGCCTTGTGTGTAAATTGAAGTGAAATCCTCTAGAGATTTGATTGAGGGATTGACATCCCATTGTGATGTAATATTAATGACCTGGTGAGAAGTTGTAATGCAAGTGCATGATGTAATGATGAGACACCTTGTTGATAATGGGTCACAACACCATTTTGGTGCATGGTTAATACATTTATATGATATACGATCGTAATACATGCATGACATAATAAGATGGGATGCCTACATATGTAAATAATAATGATACTTAGTGTTGTAGATATCATGACCAAATAATGTTCAACTAATTATGTTAAACCTTAATTTCATTTCCAAGAAAGTAGGAGATATCATATCTAGGCTTTGGTGATGTAATCATGATATGAAACCTTGATTGGTTATCTGTGTGAACTTTAACTCAAATCATAGATTATGCTATAATTGGTAAGTCTGCCTGCATATAATGCATGTGATTGCACTTTCTATCTTCCAATTGTATAGTTATAACCTTGTAGGTTAATTGAGTGACATAGCTTGTGAATGCTATGAAGATGATTAAATAATATTATATGATGGTTGTGAGCCTTAATGAGGTGCATTGAAATTATAATAATGTGAATGTGCACATTTAGTCATAATTCATAGTACTTAACCCTAATACACTCCAAGCATGTGGGAGTTCATGAACTAAGTGATAACCGTTTATTTTACGTACCTTTTGTATATATTTTATAGCTCTTTTAGTATATCTTTTGTAAGTTTTTCCTAAAGTTTGACTATCTTTTTGAATAAAACCTCACTTACATGATTCCATCTCCAGTCCCAAAGTCCAAAGGCAAGAGAAGACTGAAGAAGCCGCCAAGGGACAACCATCAAAGAAAAGGATAAGGAAGCAAGTCTGGCCCTCTACCGCAAGGGAATAGATCTTAGTAGGACACACCATCCCTGTTGTTGCAAATCCTACCACCACCACCACCGCAGAACCTGCACCAGCTTACCTATACATCCAACACCTCCCAGTTGGTGACAAGGTTTTGCGACCAACAAAGTATGTCTGCCCCAACGTACTGAAGAAGATGTGGATTTATGACAGAGACCTCGCCCTGCTCGACAGTGCGAACCTCTCAAAACTCTACTTTGTTGTAGAGAATTCTTATGTTGAACCCACAATAGAGTTCTTCACACACCTCAACAAAGAAACTGTGGACGCAAAGGACAAATGGAAAGACGGAGGTGACCAGAGGCTGGTAACCTCACTTTTTGGTAACAAGGTTGTCTTGACTGAGAACACGCGGAATGAGATATTCATCGACCAAGATCAGATAAAAAAGGCAAAGGAGGCAAGCCTCTACCATCCCCAGTTTAAGAGAAATTCCTTCTGGAAAGCTCTGACGGGGATTCCAAACTATGAGGCGAAGACTTGTAAGGCCTCTAACATACACTTTGGCCTGGTGCGCACACTGTAAAAAATTATTATAGGCACTCTTTTCCCCAGGACAAAGGGTGGAAAAGTTAGTATTTCTGATCTCTTTATTCTCTGGTCCATCCTCAAAGGGCTTCTGGTCAACATCTTATGGCATCTGATACAAAATAACTCAGCTTACACCCTTGGAAACGAAATCTGCATGGGAGTTCACATAACATCAATCTTGAAATTTCTCAAGATGGACAAACCACTACCCAAGTGCACGGTGATAAAGGGTGACATCCTTACAAATGAGCAAAGTTTAAAGAACTCATACATCATAAAGGAGAAGGATGCAAAACTCCACTACATCTTCTGCCCCACTGCCAAAGCATCTAGGACATTGCTGCCGCTTCCAGAATTGGCAGATTACGACAAAGAAAAGCTTCTCTTCACCGAAGAGGAGCTTGCAAACCTTAGTGCCTAAGTCAAAGCAAAGGCAGGGCAGACAGAGCACAGCGTCACTGCCCCCACAACAAGGCCCAAGAAAATTCCAGTAACACGGTCTTCAAAGTTGCACATACAAAAACAATAGCAATCAGAGATGCCCACATCAAAGATCAACCCAGAGGAGGAGCCACCACACAACGCCGAAAACATAGTAATCCCAACACCAGAACCTTTAATCTTCAGTATGGATGTTGGGTTCACCTCTACAACGACCACCACTACTACCACCTTCCACCACTCCACCACCACCTTCCACCATTCCACCATCCATCACTCTTCCCCCATTCTCCACAACAACGCCCACTATAATTTCTTCATCCACATCCACAACTTCACCCGCATACTCCGCCTCACTCTTTTTCTCTTTAGGCATTCCATTCTCCACCTCAATGCCCGATCTCACCTTCACCTCACCCACTTTCCCCTCAACATTCCCATTCATCCCTTCTCACCTGGGATGTCACCACCATTCCCATCCACCACCTCATCTACCACCACCATCCCGATACCACTAGTAACTCCATCAACAGTCACCACGCAATTCGTGGGTCCATCAATAGTGTCTCTTTCACAAGGCACTACCACCCTTACACCCCAACCCCAGCCACCTCACCCTTCCATCTATGGGGTCCCCTTTTTACAAGTCGGTGAGGAATTCGGACGGCAATATGACACCATTCAAAACCTCCTCACTGACCCTTCTAACATATTATTATCTATTTTTTCTTTTTTGCAGGATATCGCTTCACAGGTCTCTAAGACCGATGAGTGGAACAAAACCTTACCAGGAATCATCACAAGCATCCAACAACGGTAGGAAGTAGTGGCCCAGCAAGTCGACCGCATCGACGAACGCTTACAAAACCTGCCGGAGTTGGTACTGAGATGAAAGGCCAGCAAGAGGCGTTGGCCTAGCAAGTCAACAGGGTCTCTAAGAAAACTCAACCTTTTCCTGAGACCCTCTCCAAGCATCAGCTGTAGCAAACTGCTCAAAGCATGCACTTGGACGACATCAACAACAACCTAGTACTACTCATCTGCCGCCAAGAGGAGGACTCCAAAAAAGAACTCAACAACCTTCACACACAAATAATCGATCTATCTGCATGACTTCTCTCTGCCAAAGAAAGATATGTTGATCTTAAAGATAGTCATGACGCACTGCTCGAAACCTACGAGCATGTGCAAGTGGCACTTGAAGAGCTGCAAGCAATCCATCGGTAGTGCAAGAAGAAGTCGATCATGAAGGCAGAAGAAAAGGCAGCGAATGACGATGATGACAACAGTGAAGATGATGATGAGGACTATGATTCCTCGGCTGACTCCAACGATGACATCTCTTCCTTAGACGATCAAACCGATGACCCAGGTAATGCTGGGGAGGGCACCAGCTGAGGGGCAGACCCCGCAAAAACAGGAAGGGATAGAGGCCACCAAGATGGTGGAACCAAAGATCCCAAGTCCCCCAATAACAATGATAATGTCACAATGTCATATGGGGACCAGTTCTTTACCTTTTCAGCTATGGGATCCCTGGAGGACACTGCCAAAGATGTAGCTTTTGCTGAGTTCCTACAATGCACACAAGGAACTAGCATTAACCCACCCACAATAGTCATCCATCAATACTCTGCTCCAGAGCAACTTGTGCCTTCCCCCCAGAGCAGGAAGAATCTGATAGAGTGAGTCTAGACACAGACGATAAACTTGAATCTGATTCTAAATCTGATAAAGATGAAGATCTACCTTTTTTCTTGGATGACAACGAGTGGACTTCACTTCCTCTACCACTATACCTTCCCCCGCCTCCACCGCTACCTCACAATATGCATGACTTGGACATGGCGGCCATCTCTACATTAGATGTTCAGGACAACTTCATCCTGAACACTATCGTAGACGATGCCAAAGACGGAGGGTACATCATCTACAACAATACAATGACAAAGCACAAGTTGACATGAGAAGACTTCCATATCATCCTTTGACCACAATCGATGGTGCAGATGGCTATCTTCTGTGTCTTCCTTGCCAACGCTATTGAGGAATTCTGGAGCCCAAAAAGGTTACAACCTGTCTTCAACGCTTCACCCGCTCTATCCTTAAGCTTATCACAGAAGGACTTCCAGGCAAAGTCCATTGAGCGGCTGCGAACTGGCCTTACACGAAGGGCATGCTACATTTCCGTGCCCTTCAGAGTTTCCGACCACTAGCTGCTCATGGTTGTCAACACCGCGGCCCACGATGCCAAGGTGTACAACTTCTGCGCTAGCGAACTAAAGACCAGACAAATAAATTTTGTTGGATTGGAAGTCGGGGAAGCATGATGCATACCTTTCCGTCTTCTCAAAATAATATGGATTTCTTTCCCATCTTTACGACATGGTTGGAGCCAACCATGGTTCCAAATGATCAACCCAATAGACCAAAATTTAGCTGGTTTAGCGGATTGCGCTTTGTGTACAATACGATTCATAGAAGCACTCAATAGACAAATCCCCTTTAGCGAGCTTGCAACAGAGAATATGCACACCTTACGAGGACATTATGCCATGGATCTCATCTGCGATAGACAAATCTTTAAGGATTCTACAAGGCACAAGATGTCATACCTAGGTATCTCTTCTCTGCTATCCAACGTCCGCAAAAGCGTCCATACAAGACAATTCTAAAGGAGTTGGAGAAAAAGCAAAAACAAACTGCCAAGGTCCCAAAACAACACCAGTGGGACCCTTATGCTTTTGATATGGCAGAGGACAAGGGGGACATCGACTTGATAACAGGGGTCACCATCAACAGAACATTCCAACCAATGGTGCCCCTATCTGCCATAGAACCAACATTTCCAAATTTCGACCTTAATGCATGCAAGAGCCTTTCTGACAACGAACTCTGACTCATCATGTCTAGTCTATATGAACAAAATGATGAGCTGGTTTTCTTGCAAGGAGGTATTCTGTAATGGTAGACTCTCTCTGTGAAACTGTACAAACTAAAGGTTCTTTATCCATGAGTGTGATGACTGCGTACTAGTTTCTTCTTGTAACATCCCTGACCTGGGTTATGAACTAACCCTAGGTGTTTTGTTTAAATATACGATTAGATGCTTATGATAATCTTTTAATATGTAATTAAAGATTTTGAGGAACATATATTTCCATTTTCTGTCCTTTTGAACAATGTTGTAATATTGTTTTGATAAATATGGACTAATGTGTAAATTACCCAATTAGGGGGGTTAACTTGCAAATTGCACATGTTAAGATGTTCCTCTGATGTTGAGACATCATGAGAATGAATATGATGTAGTGATATGGATTCTCCAAGCTTGGGCACCAAGATATAGCTTGTAGAGCAATTCTTGTGCTTTAAGACCTAGTTTTGGTGTAAAGTGCAATTTACCCTAAACTCAGGGTGCAACATGTAAAATATACCCTCTAGAGTATCTCTCATGACTCTTGCCATTAAATAGAGCAAAGATAATAAAGAGGGCGCCTCATTTGAATAATCAAATAAGAAAGATAACCTTTATATCTAAATAACAAAGTATTATGCAAAATGACCCTTTTATATGTGCAACGTAAGGTGTTTGGTTCCTTTTTCCTTTAACCTTGGTTGAGAGAGGGGTTTTGCATGTAATAAGAAGGGAGAAACATGGATAAGAAAGTGGAGAAGGGCTTTGTGGATATAGTTGACAAATAAAGGAAATAATTTCCCTTGCCTTGAAAATACCCCAAAAATATATAAGTGCATCTTTTTCCACAAAGCAATGGATCGTTTCCCTTCATTCCTTTTCTCATCTTCTTGCCTTGTCCGACATAGGAGAAGCTCATGATCAGAGGAAAACAACCAAGCGGGTTTAGGTAATCTTTAACGATCACTTAGCTCGAATTCATGGAGGAAACCCTAATAAAAGGTTGGTTTGTTAGTCTTTCTTACACAAGTCTTCTTTCTAGCCATCTTCTCCATCCAAATCTTGAGGAACGGACCTTGGACAACCTGTGGAGCTCAAGCCACCATTAAATCTACGAAGCTTGGAGCTCTGGATCAGTCCTAGAGGCAGGTTTTATAACTCTAAACCTTAAGTTTTGCTTATGCATCTTCCTTTCATGTAAACGTTGCTTAATTCCCTTCCTTAGACACATCTAAGTGTTCTTGCAAGCTTTCCCATGAAGAACAGTCCTTGTTCTTGAGGTAGAATATCATGATGTTATTTCCAAAGTTCATCCTAATCTTTCTTTAGAAAATAGTCTCCCACCTTTTGCCCAAACGGTTTGCAAAACCGTTTGAAAGCAAACGGTTTCAAAACCGTTTGAGAGCAAACAGTTTCACAAGAACGTTTGGGGAGCAACTGGTCCAAGACCATTTAGATGGGTTGACCAAATGTTGACCATTTGGAGATCTATTTTACATATTATGGACTAATCACCCAATAAAAATCATCATCTAATTCCTAGAGAATCACCAATTGAAGGCATATTAATCCCCTAAACCCTAATCGGGTTTATTGATGATTTCACTAAAGCAATCATGTTGAAGTTTGGGTTGAGTGGCCCAAACGGTCTCAAGACCATTTGGTGATCACCCAAGGCCGTTTGGAGGTTTAGGGTTAAGTGGGATTGACCAATTCAGGGTCCAAATCATATCAAGTTTTTGAGTAATTAAATGCTGATTTTATGACCTAATCTAGGGTTCAACCCTTAAGTGAATGATTTGGTTTTTGATAAAATAATGGGCAAACGGTCTCAAGACCATTTGGAGGATGTCCAAATGATCCCAAGACCGTTTGGGGTCAGGTCTTGACCCAATTGGATGATGGTTCAATAGGTTCAACATCAATCAGACTCATGTTGATGCATGTTGAAGGGTGATCGATTCCAAACCCTTATCCAATCAATCCAAACCCTAATTGGTGATCAATTGGGGGTCAATTGAGGGTTAAATCAGTTGAGGATTGACCTAATTAACTCAATTGATAAGTGGCTAACCATTGCATGATCGATTGAGGGGTTCAACCTTGAAAACCCTAACTCAATTGGATAGGTTGAGGCACTTTGTGGTCCATGTGGTTTTGAGGGTGTTTGGTCCAAACGGTCTCAAGACCGTTTGAGTCCAAACGGTCTCAAGACCGTTTGGGACCAAACTTGACTTTTGAAACCACATGGTCAAATCGATTTTGAAACCGCATGGTCACCAAACGGTTTGGGATCGTTTGGTCCCAAACGGTCTTGGACCGTTTGGTTCCAAACAGTCTTGGACCGTTTGGAACCAAACGATCCCAAACCGTTTGGTGACCATGCGGTTTCAAAATCGATTTTACGATGTGGTTTCAAAAGTCAATGTTGGCCAAATGGTCAACGAGACCAAACGGTCTTCACCTCACCTAGGGCAAACGGTCTTGAATGTGTACTTTATCAAATGGTCTTGAAAGTCAAAGGGACCAAACAGTCAACAACTCCAAACGGTTTCAAAACCGTTTGGAGGTTGAAAGTGCATAACCGTTTGGGGTCTATTAAGGTCAAGAATGTTTGATGCATTAATGGTCAAGATGGTTTAGTAGTTGATTAACTTAAACCCTAATGATACCTAAAGTGATTAAGGGGTTAAACAACTAGTTGTTTGATGCATGTATGGTTAATGGTGAATATTACAAAAATACCCTTAATGGGATAGAGTAACTAATACCCCTTGATCAAGTAAACCCTAATGACCATAATGGTGATGACATGACTTATATTATCAAGGTTGATTTAACTTAATGTAATCAAGAGTGATGTACACATAATCTAATAGTAAGAGGAGAGAGAAGACTCCTCATATAAATGAGAATCAATTAACAAGCTTCCAATATGTATGAATACATCTAATTAGGGTATGATCCTTCATAGTAAGATCATGGAAACCCTAATTATGATGGTTAACGAATCTAAACCAAATTTGAGGGCATTAATGGAAGTAATCCACATACATATTGTTGGTATGATCTTGATTCATGGTAATGTGATGTAATGTGAATAGTAAAACCTAAATCTAGGGTAATGTGATGTAATCTGAATAGTAAACCCTAAATCTAGGGTAATGTGATGTAATGTGAATAATAAACCCTAAATCTAGGGTAATGTGATGTAATGTGAATAGTAAACCCTAAATCTAGGGTAATGTGATGTAATATGAATAGTAAACCCTAAATCTAGGGTAATGTGATGTAATGTGAATTGTAAACCCTAAATCTAGGGTAATGTGATGTAATTTGAATAATAAACCCTAATCTAGGGTAATGTGATGCAATGTGAATAAGTAAACCCTAATCTAGGGAAATGTAATAATGAGAACAGTAAACCCTAATTCTAAGTTATGCTTTTAAGCATGAAACTCTATGATTGAATCAGGAAATAAATTGTACAGTGCTTATATAGACAAAATGTGCATGTTATCAATTGTGCTAATCATGTAGGTTTATATACAGAAGTGATCATAGCCAGGTAAGGGTTATGATGTCCTATTCATTAAAAGCACTTTATGAGTTTTTGAAAGTAATGACATGATATGTTGCCTAGTAAGAGGTAACATATGAGATTGATAACCTATATGAGCCATGAGAAAGGTTTATATTGCCATCAAGTCATCAATATATTACTTAATAGTAAGTGTTTTGATGATCTAAGGGTTTGAACACCCATGTTCCTGAATCATAATGATGAGATGACTAGGGATTGATATCCCAATCTAAACAAGATGTGAATTGAACTTGATACAATTAGTACTCTTTCTTTATAGCAATTGTTTTAATGGTTTGTGTTTGAAAACATACCTGGTGTTAAAAGAATACTATAATGTACTTAAATAATCAAGTATAATGATATCATGTAGAGCCCTGACCATAGATCCATCATTGTCAGAAGTTAAATGATGGTGAAATAGGTTTTTCCTAAGGGAACTCCTGGACAACATACTTTTGAGTATGTTGGGGTTATGGACGCGAATCCTTACGTCCTAATGTAGGAATTGATGGGAGATGTACTTTAATCTCTCATTTCTTCATTATATGTTTATATCGGGATGATGTATCACTAATCTCCTGATGATGTTGTTAATGTCGCATCGGTGTGAGATAAATAAGAAATCCCTCGATGGAGAAGAGAGTATAGAGTGCCACTATAACTCTAATAGAAAAGTCGCCAGAATACCCTGGAAAGCTATTATAGCAGAGACACGAGATGTCCTACATGTTGATCCTCACACTGACTGAGGAAGATGAGGTCATAGGAATCTGGCTCTTCTGATGACCTATGTATGGTACCGATTGCAATTTCGTAATGATCGGTTGGAATATGAGACGTGTAACTCATCTCCTCAAGGCATAATAATGTTTGAAAAACACAATCAGCCGTGTAGCATAACTGCTTAGGTTGAACTATGAGAAACAATGATTGATGATACATTGTTTATAATATTCTAGTTGAATAATTAGTATGCATGTTCTTCATATTCCTTATTGAGATATGTCTTGATATTCAATTAAGTCATAATTGAAATGATTGCCTAAAGAGAACGTTGCTTTACTTAATATTAACCCTGTTGTTGAATATTTAAAGCTCTACTGCTTATTGTTATTCCTTTATTGTAATAACAAAGCTTATGGCAGAGAGTTATAACTCTAGCTGGGACAATTATTCAAATTGTCTCACCCCCGTGGGATTTAACTTTTTAGGTAGACGTCAAGGATGAAGGAACCCATCTGAGGGTGAGCAGCAGTTGCAGCAACAACAACAGATACAACAGTGATTCTCAGGTGGAGACATTGTCTGTCAAGTCTTGTAGATAGTATGTCCTATGTTTCATCTCTGTACTCTCAAGTCCTAGGAGTCAGTAGATGTTTAAAGTAAATCTAAGATTTTGGCTTAATTCCTCGAGATTTTTGTATCTTGCTTTGTACAAAGAATAGAGCAATTGATGTGGTAATAACTCGAGATGTGATTTTATAGAGATGTAATGCTGGATAATGTTGTAAACAACTTATTTTATTTCTTTATGAAAAAGTTTTGTTATTTAAGGATCTCTTTCCAAAAATTTTTAATTGTTAGTATTTTTTAATAATTCCGCTGCTAGTTAATTGCTTCCGCATTTGTTGATCTCATTTTTCCAAGACAGATGCCCCAATTTAGTGGTATCAGAGCTGTAGGTTCGCTGAGTCTACAGAGACATAGGACTTAGGATGTTGAGTCTGTTCTAGTGTTATCCATTATATCTAATAGTGTCTTCTGCTCCTCAGGAGAAGAAGATAAAACTAAATATGTCTGGACCTCACGAAGAACACGTTGTGGAGAGTAGTGTTGTTGCACCAAGAAGAGGTGCAAGAGAACCAAATAGAGAAGAACCTGTACCTGAACCACCCCAGTTCAATCCAACTGACATGGCGAACCCAGCCGTCCAAACTATGTTTGGGCAGTTTATGACTGCCATGACACATATAACTGATAGGATGCCTATACCAGCATCTAGGCCACCTACCCATCTTGAAGGAAAAGGAATCGACAAGACATTTGAAGGACTTCGCCGAGTTGGAGCCACAAAGTATGCTGGAACAGCTGACCCATCAGATGTTGACTTGTGGTTAACTGAACTAGAGAAGGCCTTTAGAATCCTAAACATCCCAGAAACTGAAAAGGTTAAACATGTTGTGTATCTTCTCAAGGGAAGTGTTGGTCATTGGTGGACCATGGAAGAACAGAAGAGGCCTGGTGTAGAGATTGCATGGGAAGCTTTCCGATGGGAGTTTATCAACAGATATTTCCCTAAGACGTTTCTGGATGAGAAAATCACTCAGTTTGAGAGGTTAAGACAAGGTCCAATGAACATTAGTGAGTATGAGGCTAAGTTCATGGAGTTGTTGCGGTTCTGTCCGCATATGGCAGCTACAGATGAAGAAAGGATTAGGCATTTTGAGAAAGGGTTAAACGCTGAGTTGACTACTCCTGTGTCTGCCCTAGAAAATAGAGAAAGGTTTGCTACCTTCATAGAGTTTGTTAGAAGGATAGAGAGGTCTGTAGTAGAGAAAATATAGACCCAGAACAAGAGGATGTACCCCCAGTTCCAAGGATCTTCATCTAGATATTTCAAGAAACCTAGGTTTTATGTGCCTACACCACCACCTAGACCCAGTACTGAGACACAGTGGACGTCAAATAGGGGTAGAGGACAAAGCCTACCACTAGAAGGAGCTCGCAGTTCAGCATCTATGTCAGTTACAGGACCACCCAGACCACAACAACTGAATAAAATTTGTTATATATGTGGGAAGATGGGACATCTGATGAAAGACTACAGAACCAGATTATTGAGTGTGACTCAACCCTAGAGGCAAAGTCAACAAGGATCCCAAAGGAGACAGTTTCCAGGAGGAGATAGAGTATGTGGAAAAGCTTCCCAAACTGGATCATCGGCACCTAGTCAACGAGCACCGAATCAACCACAGGCAACAACAAGGTTTTATGTGATGAATCCACCTGATGTAGTGATCAACCCTCGGGTTGTGGTAGGTTAGATGGAATTGTTATATTCTAATATGTCTACATCTTGCATTGTATCTGTTTTGATTGATCCGTGTGTTGCGCACTCCTTTATCACTCGAAGAGTGATTCTTGACTGCAATTTGACTACAAGTCATAGAGCAGATAGTCTGTTGCTAGAAACTCCGTTAATGGGATCTGCTATTTTGCAAGAGGTATGTTCTCCCTGCATCCTCTTCTTTTCAGAACATCGCATTCAAGTGGATCTTATACCACTTGAGATGCATGGATTGGATATAATCCTGGGGATGGATACCTTATAAAGGTATATGGTTGTTTTGGATTGCGAATCCAAGCAAGCTGTGTTTACTGATGATAGTGACACATGGATCTTTCAAGGAGAGAGAAAGATTCTACCCACCTGTCTTGTGTCAGCTATGGTTACTGAGAAGTTGATGAGGCAAGGATGTTATGAATTTTTGGCCCATGTGGTAGATACTACCATGGATAGTCCTAACCCTGCCGAAGTTCATGTAGTCAGGGAATTTGAAGATGTATTTCCTGAAGAACTTCCAGGTGTGCCACCACCTCAGGAAATTGATTGTGTGATCAATTTGATCCTAGACACACAACCAATAGCACAAACACCATATAGGATGGCGCCTACTGAGATGGCAGAACTCAAGAAACAACTGCAAGAGTTTCTTTAGAAGGGTTTCATCTGACCGAGTACTTCACCCTGGGGTGCTCCGGTCCTCTTTGTTAAAAAGAAAGATGGGTCAATGCGGTTGTGCATTGATTACAGACAACTAAATAAAGTAAAAATAAAGAATAAGTATCCCCTGCCGAGGATAGATGATCTCTTTGACCAGTTGCGTGGTGCAACCGTCTTCTCAAAGATAGATTTGAGGTCGGGATATCATCAACTTCGTATTAAGGGTAGTGACATACGCAAGTCTTCCTTTAGGACAAGGTACGGTCACTATGAGTTCATAGTTATGTCGTTTGGACTAACAAATGCACCAGCTGCATTTATGGAAACTTTTGAATAGAATCTTTCAACCTTTTCTCGATCAGTGTGTCGTTGTCTTTATAGATGACATCCTGATCTATAATAGAGATGCTCGGAAGCATGAACGGCATCTTCGTAAGGCTCTAACTTTGCTAAGAGAACACAAGCTATATGCTAAGTTTAGCAAGTGTGAGTTCTGATTACCGGAAGTATCTTTCCTTGGACACGTGATATCCGCTTCGGGTATTTGTGTTGACCCTAGAAAGGTAGAATTTGTTCTACAATGGGAGCAGTCAAAGGCACTGACGGAGATCTGTAGTTTCTTAGGGTTGGCAGGATACTACCGGAGATTCATTAAGAACTTCAGTTCCATAGCCTTACCCTTGACTAAGTTGACCCGGAAGGATGTTCCTTTCGTTTGGAGTGATAAGTGTCAGCAATCTTTTCAGCTGCTGAATGAAAGACTGACAAGTGCACCTTTGCTTGTATTACTTGAGCAAGGGAAAGGATATATAGTGTTTTGTGATGCCTCCAAGAATGGACTTGGATGTGTGTTGATGCAGGATAAATAAGTGATTTCTTTTGCTTCCGACAGCTTAAGAAACATGAGGAAAATTATTCGACACACGATCTAGAACTAGGTACTGTGGTTCATGCCATGAAGATCTGGAGACACTATCTCTATGGAGAGACATTCCAGATTTTCACTGATCACAAGAACCTTAAATACATCTTTTCTCAGCATGAGCTTAACATGAGGCAACACCGCTGGATGGAGTTAATGAAGGACTACGACTGTACAATTGACTACCATCCAGGGAAAGCCAATGTGGTTGCTGATGCTTTAAGTAGGAAATCAGCAACACCAGCCTTAGATAGAGCGCAACTGAACTCTTTGGTATGCTCAAGGAGAAATATGTTCATCTCCTTAAGGCAAGACAATGTACAGTTGAAAGTATCATTGTTAGCCGAGTTGTTAGCTGAGATGCATATAAAACCTACTCTGAGGGAGCAGATCAAGGAGGCACAGCAAGTTGATGTTGTAGTTCAACAAATCAGATCGGAGTATGGTGATGAGAGACGAGATGGTTTCCATGATTCAGATGACCAAGTAGCCTATTATCATGGTAGGATGATAGTGCCGGATGTGGATAACTTGAGAAAGTTAGTCCTGGAAGAAGCTCATTCTTCGATGTATGCTATGCATCCAGGAAGCACCAAGATGTATCAAAACCTGATAGATATGTATTGGTGGCATGGAATGAAGAAGGACATTGCTGAATTTGTTATGCGGTGTCCTGTGTGTGAGCAAGTTAAAGCTAAACACCAGAAGCCTGCAGGAACAATGCAACCATTACCCATACCACAATGGAAGTGGGATCATGTAACCATGGACTTTGTTGTTGGCCTACCCAGGACAAGCAAAGGGCATGATTCCATTTGGGTAATAGTTGATAAGTTGACAAAGACAACACTTTTCTTGCCTGTCAAAACAACCTATTCTGCTGAGAAGTTAGCACAGTTGTATGTTGAAGAGATAGTGTGATTGCATGGAGTCCCAGTCACCATTGTTTCTGATAGAGGTCCCCAGTTTACGAGTCATTTTTGGGAGCAAATTCATAGAGCTTTAGGCACCCAGTTAAGGTTTAGTACAACCTTTCATCCTCAGACTGATGGACAGTTAGAAAGGACTATACAGACCTTGGATGATTTTCTTAGAGCATGTGTTCTTCAATTTACAGGGAGTTGGGATCTGCACCTAAGCTTGATAGAGTTTGCCTATAACAATAGCTATCGACATAGCATTGACATGGCACCTTATGAAGCTTTGTATGGTAGATGTTGTAGATCACCCCTATGTTGGTATGAAACTGGTGAATATCAGTTGTTAGGCCCTGATCTTATGCAGCAGACCACATAGTAGATTAAAATAATACAACAACAGATAAAGACTGCACAAGATAGGCAGAAGTCTTACGCTGATAAGCATCATAGACCTTTAGAATTCCAGGTTGGAGACAGAGTGTACCTCAAGGTCTCACCTTGGAAAGGGGTTATGAGATTTGGAAGGAAAGGGAAGTTAGCTCCTAGGTTTATGGGGCCTTATCCAATCATCTAACGGATTGGAAGAGTAGCCTATAAGCTAGAGTTACCACCAGAGTTACAGAGGTTACACCCCGTGTTCCACATTTCTATGCTGAGGAAATGTCACCCTGATACAGAATCAGTTCTGCAACCTATGGAAGTAGAATTGAATGATGATATATCTTATGAGGAAGGACCAGTGTCAATCCTTGATAAAAGAATTAAAAAGTTGAAAAAGAAAGACATAAGTCTTGTGAAAGTCCTCTGGAATCATTGTGGTGTTGAAGAAGCCACATGGGAACTAGAGGAAGAGATGAGAGGGAAATACCCTGCTCTTTTCTCTTAATATGTTTTGTTGATTTCGGGGACAAAATCCTTGTAAGGAGTGGATAATTTGTAACATCCCTGACCTGGGTTATGAACTAACCCTAGGTGTTTTGTTTAAATATGTGATTAGATATTTGTGGTTATCTTTTAATATGTAATTAAATCTTCTGAGGAACATATATTTCCATTTTATGTCCTTTTGAACAATGTTGTAATATTGTTTTGATAAATATGGACTAATGTGCAAATTACCCAATTAGAGGGATTAACTTGCAAATTGCACATGTTAAGATGTTCCTTTGATGTTGAGACATCATGATAATGAATATGATGTAGTGATATGGATTCACCAAGCTTGGGCACCAAGATATAGCTTGTAGAGCAATTCTTGTGCTTTAAAACCTAGTTTTGGTGTAAAGTGCAATTTACCCAAAACTCAGGGTGCGACATGTAAAATATACCCTCTAGAGTATCTCTCATGACTCTTGGAATTAAGTAGAGCAAAGATAATAAGGAGGGCGCCTCATTTGAATAATCAAATAAGAAAGATAACCTTTATATCTAAATAACCAAGTTTTATGCAAAATGACCCTTTTATATGTGCAACTTAGTAAGGTGTTTGATTCCTTTTTCCTTTAACCTTGGTTGAGAGAGGGTTTTTCAAGTAATAATAAGGGAGATAAGTGGCTAAGAAAGTGTACAAGGGCTTAGTGGATATAGTTGACAAATAAAGGAAATAATTTCCCTTTCCTTGAAAATACCCCAAAAATATATAAGTGCATCTTTTTCCATAAAGCAAGGGATCGTTTCCCTTCATTCATTTTCTCATCTTCTTGCCTTGGCTGACTAAGGAGAAGCTCAGGAGCAGAGGAAAACGACCAAGCTGGTCTAGGTAAGCTTTGACAATCACCTAGCTCGAATTCATGGAGGAAACCCTAATATAAGGTTGGTTTGTTAGTCTTTCTTACACAACTCTTCTTTCTAGCCATCTTCTCCATCCAAATCTTGAGGAACGGACCTTGGAAGACCTTTGGAGCTCAAGACACCATTAAATCTACAAAGCTTGGAGCTCTGGATCAGTCCTAGAGGCAGGTTGTATAACTCTAAACCTTAAGTTTTGCTTATGCATCTTCCTTTCATGTAAACGTTGCTTAATTCCCTTCCTTAGACACTTCTAAGTGTTCTTGCAAGATTTCCCATGAAGAACAGTCCTTGTTCTTGAGGTAGAAGATGATGATGTTATTTACAAAGTTCATCCTAATCTTGCTTTAGCAAACGGTCTCCCACCTTTTGCTCAAACGGTTTGCAAAACCATTTGAAATCAAACGGTTTCAAAATCGTTTGAGAGCAAACGGTTTCACAAGAACATTTGGGGAGCAACCGGTACAAGACCGTTTGGATGGGTTGACCAAACGTTGACCATTTGGATATCTGTTGTACATATTATGCACTAATCACCCACCAAAAATCATCATCTAATTCCAATAGAATCACCAATTGAAGGCATATTAATCCCCTAAACCCTAATCGGGTTTATTGCTGATTTCACTAAAGCAATCATGTTGAAGTTTGGGGTGAGTGGTCCAAATGGTTTCAAAACCATTTGGGGATCACCCAAACAGTCTCAAGACCGTTTGGTGATCACCCAATACCATTTGGAGGTCTAGGGTTAAGTGGGGCTGACCAATTGAGGGTCCAAATCATATCAAGTTGTTGAGTAATTAAATGCTGATTTTGTGACCTAATGTAGGGTTCAACCCTTAAGTGAATGATTTGGTTTTTTATAAAATAATGGGCAAACGGTCTCAAGACCGTTTGGAGGATGTCCAAACGATCCCAAGACCATTTGGGGTCAGGTCTTGACCCAATTGGATGATGGTTCAATAGGTTCAACATCAATCAGACTCATGTTGATGCATGTTGAAGGGTGATCGATTCCAAACCCTAATCCAATCAATCCAAACCCTAATTGGTGATCAATTGGGGGTCAATTAAGGGTTAAATCAGTTGAGGATTGGCCTAATTGACTCAATTGATAAGTGGATAACCATCGCATGATCAATTGAAAGGTTCAACCTTGGAAACCTCAACTCAATTGGATAGGTTGAGGCACTTTCTGGTCCATGCGGTTTTGAGGGTGTTTGGACCAAACGGTCTCAAGACCGTTTGGGTCCAAACGGTCTCAAGATCGTTTGGGACCAAACGATCCCAAACCGTTTGGTGACCATGCAGTTTCAAAATCAATTTGACCATGCGGTTTCAAAAGTCAAAGTTGGCCAAACGGTCAACGATACCAAACAGTCTTCACCTCACCTAGGGAAAATGGTCTTGAATGTGTACTTTATCAAACGGTCTTGAAAGTCAAAGGGACCAAATGGTCAACAACTCCAAATGGTTTCAAAACCGTTTGGAGGTTGAAAGTGCAAAACCGTTTGGGGTCTATTAAGGTCAAGAATGTTTAATGCATTATTGGTCAAGATGGTTTAGTAGTTGATTAACTTAAACCCTAATGATACCTAAAGTGATTAAGGGGTTAAACAACTAGTTGTTGGATGCATGTATGGTTAATGGCGAACATTAAAAAAATACCCTTAATGGGATAGAGTAACTAATACCCCTTGATCAAGTAAACCCTAATGACCATAATGGTGATGACATGACTTATATTATCAAGGTTGATTTAACTTAACCTAATCAAGAGTGATGTAAACATCATCTAATAGTAAGAGGAGAGAGAAGACTCCTCATATAAATGAGAATCAAGTAACAAGCTTCCAATATGTATGAATACATCTAATTAGGGTATGATCCTTCATAGTGAGATCATGGAAACCCTAATTATGATGGTTAATGAATCTTAACCTAATTTGAGGGCATTAATGGAAGTAATCCACATACATAATGTTGGTATGATCTTGATTCATGGTAATGTGATTTAATGTGAATAGTAAACCCTAAATTTAGGGTAATGTGATGTAATCTAAATAGTAAACCCTAAATCTAGGGTAATGTGATGTAATGTGAATAGTAAACCCAAAATCTAGGGTAATGTGATGTAATCTGAATAGTAAACCCTAAATCTAGGGTAATGTGATGTAATGTGAATAGTAAACCCTAAATCTAGGGTAATGTGATGTAATATGAATAGTAAACCCTAAATCTAGGGTAATTAGATGTAATGTGAATAGTAAACCCTAAATCTAGGGTAATGTGATGTAATATGAATAGTAAACCCTAATCTAGGGAAATGTGATAATGAGAATAGTAAACCCTAATTCTAAGTTATGATTTTAAGCATGAAACTCTATGATTGAATAAGGAAATAAATTGTACTGTGCTTATATAGACAAAATGTGCATGTTATCAATTGTGCTAATCATGCAGGTTTTTATATAGAAGTGATCATAGCCAGGTAAGGGTTATGATGTCCTATTCAATAAAATCACTTTATGAGTTTTTGAAAGTAATGACATGCTATGTTGCCTAGTAAGAGGTAACATATGAGATTGATAGGCTATATGAGCCATGAGAAAGGTATATTGCCATCAAGTCATCAATATATTACTTAATAGTAAGTGTTTTGATGATCTAAGGGTTTGAACACCCATGTTCCTAAATCATAATTATGAGATAACTAGGGATTGATATCCCAATGTTAACAAGATGCAAATTGAACTTGATACAATTAGTACTCTTTCTTTATAGCAATTGTTTTATTGGTTTGTGTTTGAAAACATACCTGATGTTAAAAGAATACTATAATGTACTTAAATAATCAAGTATAATGATATCATGTAGAGCCCTGACCATAGATCCATCATTGTCAGAAGTTAAATGATGGTGAAATAGGTTTTTCCTAAGGGAACTCCTAGAGAACATACTTTTGAGTATGTTGGGGTTATGGACGCGAATATCCTTACGTCCTAATGTAGGAATTGATGTGAGATGTACTTTAATCTCTCATTTCTTCATTATATGTTTATGCCGGGATGATGTATCACTAATCTCCTGATGATATTGTTAATGCCGCATAGGTGTGAGATAAATAAGAAATCCCTTGATGGAAAAGAGAGTACAGAATGCCACTGTAACTCTAATATCGAAGTTGCTAGAATACCCTGCAAAGCTATTATAGCAGAGACATGAGATGTCCTGCATGTTGATCCTCACACTGACTGAGGAAGATGAGGTCATAGGAATCCGGCTCTTCTAATGACCTATGTATGGTACCGATTGCAATTTCGTAATGATTGGTTGGAGTATGAGAGGTGTAACTCATCTCCTCAGGGCATAATAATGTTTGAAAAGCTCAATCAGCCGTGTAGCATAACTGCTTAGGTTGAAATATGAGAAACAATGATTGATGATACATTGTTTATAATATTCTAGTTGAATAATTAGTATGCATGTTCTTCATATTCCTTATTGAGATATGCCTTAATATTCAATTAAGTTATAATTGAAATGATTGCCTAAAGAGAACGTCGCTTTACTTAATATTAATCCTGCTGTTGAATATTTAAAGTTCTATTGCTTATTGTTATTCCTTTATTGCAATAACAAAGCTTCTGGCGGAGAGTTATAACTCTTGCTGGGACAATTATTCAAATTGTCTCACCCCCGTGGGATTCAACTTTTTAGTTAGACGCCGAGGACGAAGGAACCCATCTGAGGGTGAGAAGCAGCAGCAACAACAACAACAAGGACACCGGTGTTAAATCTAATAGCTCGTGGATGTGGAAGCATTTATGCAGCCTTAGAAGCACTATCTTGCCTTTGATTAAGCTGCATATTGGGGATGGGTCTAGTTTCAGAATTTGGAAAGATCCTTGGATGCCTGAAAATAAATTTCTGGATGAGTATATTGATACTAAAAATGTGCTATGGATTGGGTGTGGTTGGAATGGATTCCTTAGCAAGTTCATCTGTGAGAAAAAATGGATCATTCCGGATAGAAGATGTTTTGAGGAGTTTAAGAAGTGCATTGAAGAGGCTGATATCAGTCTTTATGATGATGATACTATTAGTATTCAAGGGTTTCATTCTCTGAAAATTAAAGATGCTTGTAACATCCTTAGAGGACCTAGAACAAAATCTGATTGGGCTTGTTGGATCTGGAGGTTTGACCATCCCAGATTTTTGATCATTAATGTGTGGAAAATCTTCTTAGCTAAACTACCTACGCTGGATTATCTTAAGAAGATGGGATTCCAGTTAGCTTCTCTATGTATTCTGTGTGAGGAGGATTCAGAAAGTATTATTCACCTTTTTTTCAATTGCAAGGTGGCTGCTACAATTTGGAAGATGGGAGTTAACAATGGGTACATTGGAAAGGCTCCTAGATGTCCTGAAGACTGTTTGAGGTTGAGGTCTAAGAAACAGCAGATGTTTTGTTTGTCTACTCTTTTCATCATCTGAAAAGAGAGAAACTGTAGAACTTTCAGAAATTTATCTTCGGATAATAACAAATGCTGGAACAACATCAGGGATCTTGTATCCTTATATGATTGAGCTGGTTTTTTCTTTTATAGATCGGATGTATAGGTGGTTTGCAGTTTTCTTTTAAACCTTACTTGTACATAAACTCTGTTTTGTTGTCTAATAAAGAGGAAGGCGCTTGCTGAGCAAAAAAAAAGACACCAGTGATTCTCAGGTGGAGACACTGTCTGTCAAGTCTTGTAGATAGTATGTCCTATGTGTCGTCTCTGTACTCTCAGGTCCTAGGAGTCAGTAGATGTTTAAAGTAAATATGAGATTTAGGCTTAGTGCCTCGAGATTTTTGTATCTTGCTTTGTATAGATAACAGAGCAATTGATGTGGTAATCACTCGAGATGTGATTTTACAGAGATGTAATGATGGATCATGTTGTAAACAACTTATTTGGTTTCTTTATGAAAAAGTTTTGTTATTTAAAGATCTCTTTCTAAAAAGTTTTAATTTTTAGTAATTTTTAATAATTTCGCTGCTAGTTAATCGCTTAGCATTCGTTGACCTCATTTTTCCGAGATAGACGCTACACTTCTAGCACAGGATCACCCTACAGTTTATATGGCATCGGCATACACGAAGAATGATCTATTAGGGTTGAAGAACTTTGGAACCACGGAGGTACTTATCTCATATCTTCAACACACAACTCTGAAGTTCATTATGCTTCCCTTTCTTCATTCCGAACATTGGATGCTACTGGCAACAAACCTACACGAAGGAACCACAATAATCTACAATAGTTTCGACAGCCAGTTTGATCCAAACCAAAAATAGTATGTTGTTACAGCAAAGACGCCCATGGAGGAAGTGGCGAAGGATTTTGTTGAATGACTACACATTCTCCTTGACAAACACACAAAGGTGTATGACAAAGAACATTTCCATCACCTAGCCTTCAGCCACAAATGTCCCCAGTAGATCAGATAATTGAATGATTGTGGTTTCCACGTCCTCTACTGGATGTATACCATCACTGTTCTTGGAAACAAGTGGAGGACATGAAGGACGTGGATTACCATTCTTTATGTGGAAAATTCGCAGGTAATCTCCTACGATCTCATGGAGCAAACAAGGGATTAACAGAACCTTAATACCCTTGCCCATGTACTTCTCAACCTATCACTTTGACACCCTGAGGACAGAGTGAGTGATAAGTTAGGGGGGTACACTAGGCAAGGGTGAGGTATCATATTGTGGAGATACATCCCTCTATCACACAGACAAAGGTGCCACGTGAAAATGTGCGGAAAACACCATAACCACTTAATACCAAAAACACGAGATAATTAAAATCGATTTCGGAAAGCAGATAAACCAAGAAACTATTACATTCAGATCCTCATCCTGTAAGAAAATAGGTTATATAAACATTTACAAGTCTTGATACGTGTTCACAACTTAGAAGATTAGCTGTCTTGTCACCATAGGAGTTCATCACATGTTTATATATACATAACGGCCACATCTGGCCAGCAATAGGATATAAAAAGATTCACAGCCATACATCGTGAAACAACGTCAAAATGCCTCCAAGGACCTGAGAGTACAGGGATGACTCTAGGACTCTACTACAGAACAACCAAAATAGCAACATATCCATCTTTTGCCTTCTACTGCTCCTCTTGCTGCTCGGCCGCAATCCCGCGACCACCACCACGTCTAGCTCGAACACCTAAAAAGGGTGTAAACCAGCGGGGTGAGACAAGGTTGTTATGACCCACTCCATGATTAACTAATAAATACCTCGAATTACGTGAAACACCTCAATTAGTGTTGAGTATCAAATTAAACATCATGGATAATCAAGATAAGCTAAGACGTGAATTAATAGCTGAGATTTAATCACCTGAGGCAATTAATGATAATTGCAGTGTTAATAATTAATTTAATCAAGTTGAATAAAGTACTCCAGATGCATTTAATTTGTTGACCAGTAGTGACTAGCTTATAACCATAATTTCTCTCTTCGAGTTTGTAGTGGATTCTGTGCCTGGAATTTTGCAAGAAAAATCGTTTAAATCGGACCCTCGAGGCAAAGGTTACGACCTTTTTAGTTTTCTTGGACTTGGATGCAATTTTACCATTAATAGATTTTGTTTTAAGTGAGTCGGCTATTCTGTTTCTCCTTATCTCCTTCTTCTCAATCGGCTACCTGATAGAACAGAGCCGCAGAAGCGGCGCTCAGCTTCTAGCTCGATCGGCCATCCAAGGAGGTAAAGGGGCGACACGACCTAGGGCTTGAGAGAGAGAGAGAGAGAAAGAGAGAGTGAGCTCCGACCAGCAACCCTTGCTCCTCCTTCCTTACTCCATCTTCCTCCTTCTCCACCCCGCATCTATGGCGTCCCAACCTGCAGTGTCGCGGCCAAGCAACAGAGCGCCGACCAGAGGTCTTTTGGTGCGGCCAGCTTCTCTAATCAACGGCGTCGAGGTCGTCCTTGAGGTCCTAGCAGCAATCCGCCGCCATCAAGCCCTAGAGCAGCACCTAGCAAGCTCCCCTCTCCTACCTGTACGTGAAGGAGATGCTGCTTGCAGCAGCAGGTCCGACCAGGAGCATCAAGGGCGCGAGCTAGCACTCCAAAGTGATGCCGTCGGACACGTCTGGAGGTCCAGATCAGGGATCCGTAGCCCTAGCTGCGTCTAGAACCAAGTAGAACCCTCTCCTTCAACCGTTCCTTTGCAACAGGTTCGTTTTAGTTTCCAGTCAGTGCGTCGTTCGGCCGAGTTGCATATGATTCAGCCGAGTTCCTTTATTAGGATTAACGAACAACGTTTTGGTCGGCCGAATTGGGTGTGATTCGGCCGAGTTTCCCTTTATAGGAAATCAATCAGGGTTTGGATCGGCCGAGTAGCGGGTGGATCGGCCGAGTTCCCAGAGTGGTCGGCCGAGTTTCAAGAGTGAGTAGTAGTTCATTCAGTAATCATTATTTAACTCAATTTAAATGTTTAATTGCTTCTGTATCAGTTAGTATAACTTCTAAACAGGGTAGTACATACAATAGAGTATGTTAGTTTCATTGGAACTTGAAATACTTAATGTGCTTAGTGAAAATGATGAAATTTCCTGTATTATAGTTGCAATGTATTTGCTGATTTAAAAGTAGATGTTTAGCATCGAAAGTGGATAAATGATACATAATCATGTTTAATGATGATAAAGGATATATATTTGCTTCATGTGTTATTCAGATTGTGCAATATGCATGAAATGTGATATTCCTGTTTAAATGTTTATTTGTTAATCAGTTAATAGACTTAGGTGCCCTAACACCGTAGGTGAAACTCGTGTTGCAACATCATCCGTGCTTGTGTCACCGACAAACGAGGAAAGAGAGGCAGTGTCCAACAACAATCGTGCTTGTGTCACGATGGCACTGGGATAAAGAAATGGGGGTTATCCAACACCATTCGTGCTTGTGTCACGAAGGTAACCCTGTGAGACTCTCCGTCGGTGTACTCAGGTTAGAGGAGGAGTCTGGTGCACTCAGAGTAGTGCAATGAGGCCAATGAGCCTGGAGGCCTATGAGCCTGGAGTCCTGTGGCAGAGCAGGACTGGTGTCAGACTTAGCATTTCCCGGGTGTATCGCTAAGTCTTGTACGGTGGGATCGCAACATGAACTTGCTACGGATCTTTATATGCAGGGTACACTGCATATGATTAGGGCATAATAAAATAAGTATGTAATCATATAGGATCACAGTAAATTAAAGTATTCGAACTTGTGTGCTATTTCTTTATATCTGATTATCTGTTCAAATTATGTGCTATTGCATGGAAATTTGATTATATTCTGCAAATCTGTTATGTTATTAGAACTTCCTTGCTTAGTTTTGCATTTATGTTAAATTTCAATTTATAAACTTGATGAGTTGTTTAATGATAGCTAAGTGAAATGCTATTCACTGAGCGAGTAGGCTCATACCTCTACTCAAAACATTTTCAGGTTATCATCAGCAGCAGGAAATCTGAAGAATCCTTTCATCCTAACGCTTAGTCTGTAGAAGGTATATGTAGTTAGTAGTTAAAGGTCTCTTAGTCCTTTCCCCTCGATCTTTGGGACAAGGTGTGAGTGAGAGAGAGAATGTGTATAAAGATGTAAATTAACTGTTATGCTTTATTTTATGTCGAACAATGTAATATGTTGTAGACTCTGTTTATATTGCTAGTCAGTTTAATAGAAATGTTCTTGTAGTTTGTTTAGTTTCATTTTACAGCATAAATCAGATTATCCTATTAATCTCTTTAAAATGTTTTAAAAAGTGAAGAGTGGTTGGCTTATGATTAAATCCCACCTGTCGCGCCCTAATTTCGTGGTTTGTGGTTAATGTGAAATTGGGGCGTGATAATTTTGGTATCAGAGCTTTGGTTTGAGTATGTAGTTACTCAAGGTCAGGGGACGATAAGAGACCAATAAGATTAAGGTTTAGGTGTCTTTCTTCTATCTGTAATTTTCTAACAGGAAGTGTTCTGTTATATTATTGCAGACAGTAGGAAGAGGATGTGGTCACGAGAATCAAGTAATGAGCTTAAGATGAGTCGTTAAGAATCATTAAGGTCAAAAGATAAAGTTATAAGTAAGGCAAATAATAAGCGATGTGTTTCTAACTCTGGAAGGTCTTAATATTTAGATACCCTGGCCAGGTGTCTGAATACTTAGATTGACCAGTATCAAGCTACTCTGTCTGTTCTTCTCTGGATGCCCTGGCCAGGTATGCAGAGGAAGGATAGGCTAGAGAGAAAACCCTAGAAATCTTAGGGTTAAGAAATCGAAAATTAATGTAGGAGTAAGAGATTAAATAAAGGATGTGATATAACTCCTACTTTATATTGCTTATTGATTAAAGATCATTAGAAACGCTCTTATATGCATGAATTTAGACTTTCAGTTTGTACAATAAGTATGATTCTTTTATATTGTTGTGACATGAAGTGAATTGTTTAATGTTTGTTTTCTTTGTATTAAAGTAGACCCGAAATCATGTATAAATGAGTTGTCCTAAGTGGATATTCTTTCCACATGTTTAAGATTAATAGGGGTTGATCAATCTCGAGTAGCTCTTGGCTTCAGGACTACAGGTTCGGCCTGGTCCAGCTGGCAGGATGCGTTACTGGGATCTAATGATTCCTATTAACAGTAAAATAAGAATAGAATCTGGGTGATTTAGACCCGTAATATAGTGAGAATGTATATACACTAGAATATTTTAACTATGATAAGAAGTTTAAATGTTCTTTTGTCTTGAGAATTAGGGTTTGAGAAGCATAGACCCTAATTGGCCCAAATTAGGATTCAAATGACACATGTATACAGAATTTTATAAATAGAATGTCTCACTAAATGATTTTTAGTATTTTATGTGTAACTCTGATTTGGCTAAAATTGGGATATGATTTTTATATATAAAATGTGAACAACATTAGAAAATATCAGAATTTTTGAAGAATGTTCTGACCTGTTCATCGGCTGAGTTTCAAACTCGACCGGTCACATTTTCTGAATGATATAGTAGTGTGGTAATTGAATTTTATCTTTTTATTGGTATATCCAATTGATCTCAAATTTTAACTGTGCTTGAAAAACACAATTTTAGACTCTCTATTAAATTGGAGTAAATTTTGGATGAATTTTGATCTCTACAGTGAGGGTGTCGGCCGAGTTTGTAACTCGACCGAACCTGCTGCAGACTGCAATATAACAGTGCACTGTTCGATTTTTAATTAATTATTGGAAACTTTAAATGATCTGAAATTTTTACTGGAGGTCGGAAACTTGATTAGGTATAGCATATAAAATTTCCAGAATTTTTGGAGCTTCTGTTAGCCATTTAATAAACGAATTACAGAAACTATTGTGAAAACTGAATTTTCAGCCAATATATTAAAGTTGAGTGTTGGGTTAATATGCTATTGACCCAAGCTGCTCAAATTGATCTATAAGATTGACCACACCCACACACAATAACACTATGTTATTAATAAAGGATCAAACCCTAGAATTATTAGAGTTGAAGTAGTTTAAGGAATATCATTAGTGATGTAACCTTGTATACTAGTATCTTTGTAAAATAAGACCTTGAGATTTGTTCTATGAAAAGTAAACTGGCTTTGATAGTGACCTAGGGTTTTGAGGTAGATAATCTAAACGGTACATGAGCAACATGAAATGACTTATAGAAAAGAGTAAAACATAAAACTGAAATGTAACAATAAGAAAGTAGCACATAATGCGGAGTATTATCCAGTATATGATCTGCAGATAGCTGATGTAGTTCATGTTTTTAAGACATGGCGTCACTATCTTTATGATGTGACAATAGATTATCACCCTGGTAAAGAGAATGTGGTGAATGATGCTTTCAGCAGAAAGTCAGGTTCAACAACTAATGCATTCTCTATGGCAGGTTTCAATAGAGACCTGTTAGTAGAAATGTGGGAGTTGAACCTAGACTTAGGGGTGACAACACAGAGTGATTTGATTGTACAGATGTAAGTTAAGCTTACTTCTTATGATCAGATCAAGGAACTACAATAGGGTAATAGTGAGTTAAATCAGACCATGCATGACATGATAGGAGGAAAAGAGACCAGAATTTAAGTTTTAGATGATAAGGTGTTGTATTAGCATGACATGTTGTGTGTACCTCGAGATAGTGAATTGAAAGAAAAGATTCTTATGGAAGTGCAAGTATTGATGTATGCTATGCTTTCAGGAAACATTAAGATGTATATGAATCTCAAGTAGTTGAAACGGATGGTCAGATATGCAGAAGAATGTAGCTGAGTATGTGGTTAAAAGTAGTGTGTACCAGTAGGTTAAGGCTGAACCCTAGAAATCTATAGCTACCTTGTAATCTTCTTCTATGCCTGAATGGGAGTGGGAAGTTATCACAATGGATTTTGTGGTAATATTACCCAGGACACCTTGAGGTTGTGATTTGATATGATGATTGTGGATAGACTAATTTAGTCTGCTCACTTTCTTCATATTAAGTCGACCTTTGATGTCTCGAGACTTGACTAAGATATACATGGATAAAATAATTAAGTTGCCTGGTAATCCAGTTTCAATTATATCAAATTGAGTTTAGAAATGCACAACTGATAATGGTACGGTTTGAGAATGAACCCAGAAAACACAGATTTAGTAAACCATTAGATGCATGATTTCAAGATAGTAAGATAGCATTAAAATATGTAAATAAACCTTATTGCATGCTTCCTGGTATGTTAATGTGTATGACTTAAAATTTACATGAATTGACACGTTTCTCTGAGATATCATTAGAAATTCTCAAGTACTAATAATTATTTGTGAAATGATACGTAAATAACTCTTAATTGAGTTATGTGATGCATAAACCAGGAATTTGGTTAATATGCACGTACTTCGAGAAATTTCAGATAATTGATAAATATTACAGATGGTTTCTTATAAGTGGAGTAAATTACTCTTATTGGTGTAATAGGATGTTCAATTACATGAATTCAGTATGTATGTGTCGAAATTGATTTGAGTTTGAGATATTTATGAATTTTTAATCTGCCTGCATGCATGATATAAAGATTACTCAGTAATTACAATAATTTTGAATATACTGTTCTGCCAGTTTTAGAATGATACCGTATTGAGATTTGAACTGCAATCAAACAGATGAGATAACGGAAACCCTAAGAGTAGGGTGCTGCCATGTGACTAGAGAATGAGATAACCCTAAGAGTAGGGTGTTGGCATGTGATGAATGAATAAGGCAAATGAAACCCTAAGGATAGGGTGTACGATGAATCAAGTTTCATTATGAGATGTGATGATGTTTAACAGTTAAATTGCATAATTTTATTTTAGTACCAAATTGGCATGCATTCTGTTTATTTAAAGAATTTTAGTTTGTCTGCATGTATACTATAATAATTTCTCGGTAATTACCATGAAGTGAGATATTGTTATAACAGTTCTGGAAAGACAATGTTTTGTGGGTCGATCTGGAATCAGATCAGATGTGTCCTAGGTTAAGGAACCTATACAGATGGTTGATAGGAGGATCAAGAAACTCACGAATTGTGAGATACCATTAGTGATAGTTTTGTGGAGAGATCTTAACCTAGAGGGAGCTACGTAGGAATACGAGTCAGAAATGAGTGACAAGTTTCCTTTCTCTTTTAGGAATTTCGGGACGAAATTCTTTTAAGGGGAAAAGGTTGTTATGACCCACTCCATGATTAACTAATAAATACCTCGAATTACATGAAACACCTCAATTAGTGTTGAGTATCAAATTAAACATCATGGATAATCAAGATAATCTAAGACGTGAATTAATAGCTGAGATTTAATCAACTAAGGCAATTAATGATAATTGCAGTGTTAATAATTAATTTAATCAAGTTGAATAAAGTACTCCAGATGCATTTAATTTGTTGACCAGTAGTGACTAGCTTATAACCATAATTTCTCTCTTCGAGTTTGTAGTGGATTCCGTGCCTGGCATTTTGCAAGAAAAATCGTTTAAATCGGACCCTCGAGGCAAAAGTTACGACCTGTTTAGTTTTCTTGGACTTGGATGCAATTTTACCATTAATAGATTTTGTTTTAAGTGAGTCAGCTATTCTATTTCCCCTTATCTCCTTCTTCTCAATCGGATACCCGATAGAACAGAGCCGCAGAAGCGGCGCTCAGCTGCTAGCTCGATCGGCCAGCCAAGGAGGAAAAGGGGCGACGCGACCTAGGGCTTGAGAGAGAGAGAGAAAGAGAGAGTGAGCTCCGACCATCAACCCTTGCTCCTCCTTCCTTACTCCATCTTCCTCCTTATCCACCCCGCATCTATGGCGTCCCGACCTGTAGAGCCGCGGCCAAGCAACAGAGCGCCGACCAGAGGTCTTTTGGTGCGGCCAGCTTCTCTAATCAACGGCGTCAAGGTCGTCCTTGAGGTCCTAGCAGCAATCCGCCGCCATCAAGCCCTAGAGCATCACCTAGCAAGCTCCCCTCTCCTACCTGTACGTGAAGGAGATTCTGCTTGCAGCAGCAGGTCCGACCAGGAGCATCAAGGGTGCGAGCTAGCACTCCAAAGTGATGCCGTCGGACACGTCTGGAGGTCCAGATCAGGGATCCATAGCCCTAGCTGCGTCTAGAACCAAGTAGAACCCTCTCCTTCAACCGTTCCTTTGCAACATGTTCGTTTTAGTTTCTAGTCAGTGTGACGTTCGGTCGAGTTTCATATGATTCGGAAGAGTTCCTTTATTAGGATTAACAAACAGCGTTTTGGTCGGCCGAATTGGGTGTGATTCGGCCGAGTTTCCCTTTATAGAAATCAATCAGGGTTTGGATCGGCCGAGTTGCGGGTGGATCGGCCGAGTTCCCAGCCAATCGGCCGAGTTCCCAGAGTGGTCGTCCGAGTTTCAAGAGTGAGTAGTAGTTCATTCAGTAATCATTATTTAACTCAATTTAAATGTTTAATTGCTTCTGTATCAGTTAGTATAACTTCTAAACAGGGTAGTACATACAATAGAGTATGTTAGTTTCATTGGAACTTGAAATACTTAATATGCTTAGTGAAAATGATGAAATTTCCTGTATTATAGTTGCAATGTATTTGCTGATTTAAAAATAGATGTTTAGCATCGAAAGTGGATAAATAATATTGAATCATGTTTAATGATGATAAAGGATATATATTTGCTTCATGTGTTATTCAGATTGTGCAATATGCATGAAATGTGATATTCCTGTTTAAATGTTTATTTGTTAATCAGTTAATAGACTTAGGTGCCCTAACACCGTAGAACCCCTTTGACGGATCTGCTTCTTAGGGGTGAAACTCGTGTTGCAACATCATCCGTGCTTGTGTCACGGACAAACGAGGAAAGAGAGGCAGTGTCCAACAACAATCGTGCTTGTGTCACGATGGCACTGGGATAAATAAATGGGGGTTATCCAACACCATTCGTGATTGTGTCACGAAGGTAACCCTGTGAGAGTCTCCGCCGGTGTACTCAGGTTAGAGGAGGAGTCTGGTGCACTCAGAGTAGTGCAATGAGGCCGATGAGCCTGGAGGCCGATGAGCCTGGAGTCCTGTGGAAGAGCAAGACTGGTGTCAGACTTAGCATTTCTCGGGTGTGTCGCTAAGTCTTGTACGGTGAGATCGTAGCATGAACTTGCTACGGATCTTTATATGCAGAGTACACTGCATATGATTAGGGCATAATAAAATAAGTATGTAATCATATAGGATTACAGTAAATTAAAGTATTCGAACTAGTGTGCTATTTCTTTATATTTGATTATCTGTTCAAATTATGTGCTATTGCATGGAAATGTGATTATATTATGCAAATCTGTTATGTTATTAGAACTGCCTTGCTTAGTTTTGCATTTATGTTAAATTTCAATTTATAAACTTGATGAGTTGTTTAATGATAGCTAAGTGAAATGCTATTCACTGAGCGAGTAGGCTCATACCTCTACTCAAAACATTTTCAGGTTATCATCAGCAGCAGGAAATTTGAAGAATCCTTTCATCCTAACGCTTAGTCTGTAGAAGGTATATGTAGTTAGTAGTTAGAGGTCTCTTAGTCCTTTCCCCTCGATCTTTGGGACAAGGTGTGAGTGAGAGAGAGAATGTGTATAAAGATGTAAATTAACTGTTATGCTTTATTTTATGTCGAACAATGTAATATGCTGTAGACTCTGTTTATATTGCTAGTCAGTTTAATAGAAATGTTCCTGCAGTTTGTTTAGTTTCATTTTACAGCATAAATCAGATTATCCTATTAATCTCTTTAAAATGTTTTAAAAAGTGAAGAGTGGTTGGCTTATGAGTAAATACCACCTGTCGCGCCCTAATTTTGTGGTTAGTGGTTAATGTAAAATTGGGGCGTGACACGCACAGTCCCATCGACAAACATAACTCCCCGTCAAAACTATAAAACTTCAGAAGGATAAAGCAACAACAGCAGATAACTGATAAAAAGAACAACAAGATTGTTATTACCATCGAACTTACCAAGGTGCACGGAAGGCATATAACCAAGTATTTCTTTATGGAACATGATTGACAAGATAAGATTTATAAGGTCTTACCACATAACATAAGGAACATATAATTAACTGCAGTGTATAACAAGATCAACTACATAAGAAAGGCCTCAACCAATGTTCTATATTTTCCCTTAAGCAGTAAATACTATTTGGTTGGATTACGTATTATTATTCCCTGAGGAAGTGAGTCGTACCGCTCAAATCCAACCTTAGGTTGCGAAACCCAAGTCGGTGCCATGCAAGGTCAATGGAAGAGTCGGACCCCACGACCTCCCACCTCATGGTCAGTGCACGAGAACCAAAGTAGAACTACAGTCTCATGCTTAAGTGGCCTCAGCCACAGGGTCAGCTCCCGTAGGCTACCCTTTCTCTAGCCTGCCTCGGTACAGGTCTCGGCGCTAGTATATCTGAGCCACGGGCCAGTTCACCGTGCTCCCTGAGCCATGAACGCATTCATGCTCTATCACACTGAGCCATGGGCCTGTTCACCATGCTCTCATACATATCCTGAGTCTACAACCGAAGTTGCACTCTAACCTCCTCATTTCCGACTAGGAGAAACCACACATATTCAATAATATGCGCTTCCAGGTTAACCCACAGGAGAACCTGTTTCACCATCACCAGCTACTGACGATGATGGATCTATGGCTAGGGCAACTACATGATATGTTCCACTGTGATTAGTTAGTATATTTTAAGTGGATTGTTGAGGCAAACAAGGTTGTATAACATAAAGTTACATTATTGTTACCACCATCACAATATCCCGGGATCTCAATCCCTCATTCACAAGAAACCACTACCTCACAAGGCATTCTCATCATTCGGAATAACAATCCCAGATCTCATCATTAGAGGATAACACCTCAACTAGGCACTTTAGCCAAACTCAAGTCCTCAGACCAAAACACATCATACATGTGATGCATGTTATCTCATCAACAAGAGTGACCATCAATGCAGTGTTATTCAAACATATTTACCTCATAGCCCTTTACCTGGCTATGCATCTGTATGAAGCACCTACATGGTTAGTATACACAATCATTGGGATAACTGAAACCATCATGAATTAAAAGAATGATCGTATTGTCAATATAGGGCAACATTGATGATTGCATGCTTTATCACTCATGCTTCAACCTGTGACCATAGACATGGGTCACACCATCATGTGAAGCAACTCATACACTTCCAAACTTATCATTATATAGATACATGATTTCAAGGTGATCATAAACACAAGTAACATCATGTCATTTGAGCACAGATATGTCATGTTTCCATATAATCACCTTACTATTATCAAACTTGTCCAAGGTTCACAAACGATAAACCATAAACCATAACTCTTACCAACAAAGAAGTGATTACATGATAAAGATCTTATTAGAGGTCCATCCGAGTGGAACATGACCCTCACTAGAAGTACCCACTACCCTCACAAGAAGTGTGACGGGTAGGGCACCCTCACTAGAGGTAGTATCGGGTAGGGTAGACTTCCTCCTATTGTCCAAGCATCTAGCCACGTATCGGTCAAGGATAACGGGCTACCACCTCAAGGAGTATCGTGTAACCAAATTGTATTGTGCAACCAGGCTATAACAACCACAAAGCCTATCGTGCAGCTAAGTCTATGGGGCATGTTGTGCACCCATGAGTATCGTGCATGCATGTGTCGTGCAACCACATTTGTCGGGTATCCAAGGGTATCAGGCATCCATGTGTATCGGGCTAGGGTTACTATATGTCACTACATCGGGCATCACCACTACACCATGACGCCCAGCACAAAGCTAGCCAGTGATCTCCATATCGTTCAAGGTATAACGGGCACTAGGCTACCACCCAAGCTAGGTGTATCGAGTAGGCCACTCAACAAGGCATGACGCCAAAAGATACAACTCAAATGGGTAGAAAAGGAAGCCTATCGTCCAACCAGCCTAGCCTCAACCTATCAGCCAATAGACAAGTCAAAGACCAAGGTGTATCGCCCAACACAACCTCACCAGCATAACCCACAACTCCAGATCAAGAGGGGTATCAGGAAACATCACCCCCAAGCCATATCGTGCAAGATACAGCCCAACGAGATCATCATCCACCTCAAGCACAAGGGTTCCAAACCCTAGATTGATCAAGAAGATCGGCTCACCTCTCAACAACCAAGAGAGAGGGGTTTTGCACAACCTCTATCACAACACAGGCAACCAGAAGGATCAACCCTAACATGGGTCTCAAACCACACAAAAGCTCACCTTTCAAGTCCATGGTGAGAGGAGGGTGTTGCTCAAGCAACTAGAATACAAGCTCACCTCTCAACTTAAACGAGAGAGGGATATTGCTCATTTGACTAGAGCTGAAGCTCACTTCTCTAGACCAAGGAGGGAAAGGAGTGTTGCTCAACAAGGAAACCCTAGAACATGGTTCGGCCAACTAGGGTACAAAGGTACGAAACCTCAACCATGACAACAAGATCACTATAACCACAAGATTAAAGGTGCAACAAGCAAGAAACTTATCTTAGAACATACATGGCCAATTATAATCATATGAAACATACATGAATGTAGAAGAAGATAGTATAGTTAGGGTTAGGAGTGATGTAACCCGCCTCAAGCAAGCTCCAAGCTCCTAGCTCCAAGCACCACCTCCCCATAAAGAAGAACAAGGCACTCTAGGGTTCGTCCACCACTAGAGGAAGAAGAAGAAGAAGAAGACTCCAAGATAAAGATCGGCCACCAAGCTTGCAAGGGAAGAGGTGTCGTGCAACCAAAGGAGAAGGGAACTAAGGAACTAAAGAGATCCTTAGAAAGAGAAAGGAAATACATATATAGGAGAGGATGGAGGAGAAACCAAGGTAAGATAAAGCAAGGTGTCGTCCACCTAGGGACACTTGTCCAAGGGCAATGCCACCACTCTAACTTGCCTTAAACACATGTCCAAGGCCATTGCCACATGCAAGCATCAAGCACCAAGTGTCCACTAGTGGTGACACAAATGAGGTCAAAGAGGTTAAAGGGGGGTCCATGGGTGACACACCCCAAACCCATGCCTGACACCACTCCTTGGGCGACACACCTAGGTCGACACAACCAGGGCCGACACAACCAGACTGACACAAGGTCAAGCAAAGTAAGGGCAAGGTTCAAACAAGGCACAACAAGGCCCAACAAGCTCATCCAAGCCCAAAGCAACTCAAGCAATGAGCCCAACCCTTCCTCTCAACACTAGAGGAAGCAAGGAGAGAGAGGAACACCTCTCAAGGTGACAAACTTGCTCTACAACCCTAGACTTGGGTTATTTGCAAGTAGCACCTCTAGCTCACAACAAAGCACAAACAAACCCTAATCACCACTAAAGGTGATTAGCAAGAAACTAAGCACAAGGGTTAAGCAAAGCAAACATGATAAGCCCTAATCGGAGATCAGGGTCCTTACAAGCTATATCCCTCTACAATGGGATTTCGTCCTCGAAATCCGAAGAGAAAAGCGAGGGATACTTCCTCCTCATCTCTTCCTCAAACTCCCATGTGGCTTCCTCAATGCCACGATGATGCCAAAGAACCTTTACCAAAACCAAGTCCTTCCTCTTCAACTTCTTTACTCTTCTGTCAAGGATCATCACAGGACCTTCCTCGTAGGTCACATCTTCATCAAGCTCAACCTCAACTGGATGTATCACTGTCCCAGTATTTGGATGACTTTTCTTCAGCATGCTGACGTGGAACACTAGATGCAACCTGTGCAACTCTGGAGGCAATTTTAACTTGTAAGCTACCTTGCCGACACGTGCTATTACCGGGTATGGCCCCATATACCTGGGTGCTAGCTTACCTTTCCGGCCAAACCTTAACGCGCCTTTCCATGGTGATACTTTGAGGTACACCTTGTCTCCCACTTGGAACTCTCAAGGTCGTGAGTGATATTCTGCATAAGACTTCTGCCTGTCCTGTGCCGCTTTCAACTATTACTGTATCACTTTGATCTTTTCTGTTGTCTAATGTACTAACTCAGGACCCAAAAGCTGATACTCACCAGATTCATACCAACATAAAGGAGATCTACACTTTCTCCCATATAGAGCTTCATAAGGAGCCATATCAATTCTCCGTTGGTAACTATTGTTGTAAGAAAACTCTATCAAACTGAGATGTACATCCCAGCTACCTAGGAACTGCAAAACACAAGCTCAAAGAAGATCCTCCAAAGTATGAATAGTCCTTTCAAAATGTCCATCTGTCTGCGGGTGGAAAGCGGTGCTGAACCACAATCGTGTTCTCAACGCTTTGTGCAATTGTTCCCAGAAATGAGTCGTGAACTGAGGTCCTCTATTAGAAACTATCGCTGCTGGTACGCCGTGCAAACGTACTATCTCATTCACATATACTCGAGCGAGCTTCTCAACCGTATGCGTTGTCTTCACAGGTATGAAATGAGAAGACTTCGTCAATCTGTCCACTAACACCCAAATGGAATCATGATTCCTAGTTGTCCTGGGCAGACCAACTACGAAATCCATGGTTATATGATCCCATTCCACTACGATATTGGCATGGGTTGCAATGTACCTGCCGGCTTCTGATGCTCAGCCTTGACTTGCTGGCATACCGTACATTTAGCCACAAACTCGGCTACATCTCTCTTTAAACTAGACCACCAATACATGTCCTTTAGATTGTGATACATCTTGGTGACTCCTGGATGCATAGCATACATCGATGTGTGTGCTTCCTCGAGCACTAGCTTCCTCAGATCATCAGCATTGGGGACCACCATCCTATCATGATAGCAAAAATCCATCCTCAGACTCATGGAACCCATCATGCTTTTCGTTACCGAGTTCTGACCTGATCAACTGCATTGTATCATCTGTTTGTTGTGCGTCTTTGATCTATTGTCTCAGCGTAAGCTTGACTTGCATCTGTGCTAAAAGTCCTGCTAACAAGGAAACTCCCATCTGCACATTCATCTGTCGTAAGGAGACGAACATATCCCGTCTATGGCATACTAAGGAACTCAACTGTGCCTTCCTTACAGGGAGAGAAGAAGACTTTCGACTAAGCGCGTCAGCTACTACGTTCGCCTTACCAGGGTGATACTCGATGGTGCAGTCATAATCATTGATTAGCTCCATCCAACGACATTGTCGCATGTTTAGCTCATTCTGTGAGAAAATATACTTCAGATTCTTATGATCTGTAAAGATCTGACATGCTTCCCCGTAAAGATAGTGTCTGCAAATCTTTAACGCTTGTACCACAGATGCTAACTCTAGGTCATGAGTAGGATAGTTATCCTCATGTTTCTTAAGTTGTCGTGAAGAAAAAGAAACCACATGATCTTCCTGCATCAACACACAACCTAAGACCTTCTTGGAAGCATCACAGAAAACAACATAGCCCTTTCCAGGCTCTGGCAGCACTAGTACTGGGGCACTAGTCAACTTCTTCTTCAAACTTTGGAAAGCTTGCTGGCAACGATCATTCCAGACAAAAGGTACATCCTTCCGGGTCAACTTCATCATCGGAAGTGCGATCGCGCTGAAGTCCTTGATAAACCTCCGGTAGTATCCTGCTAAACCCAGAAAACTGCAAACTTCGCTCGGCATCTTCGGCCGTTCCCATTCTGCAACTGACTCCACCTTCCTGGGGTCTACCTTGACTCCTTCTACAGATATCACATGACCCAAGAAAGTTACTTCTTTCAACCAGAACTCACACTTACTAAACTTGACATACAACTGATGATGGTGAAGGAGAGTAAATGCTTTTCGGAGATGTTGTTCATGCTTTTAACTGTCCTAACTGTAGATCAAGATGTCATCTATAAAGACTACAACAAACTGATCTAGAAACGAACGGAACACCCTGTTCATCAAGTCCATGAAAGCAGCAGGTGCATTGGTTAGCCCAAACGGCATAACCACAAACTCGAAGTGACCATACCTCGTCCTAAAAGCTGACTTTGGTATGCCATCCGCCTTAATCCTCAACTGATGATATCCATACCGTAGATCAATATTTGAAAACATTGTAGCACCACACAACTGATCGAATAGATCATCTATCCTTGGCAACGGGTATTTGTTCTTGATCGTGACTTTGTTCAACTGCTGGTAGTCTATACATAGCCGCAACGATCCGTCCTTCTTCTTAATGAACAACACTAGAGCACCCCAAGGTGATGTACTCGGTCGGATGAAACCTTTCTCCAACAACTCTTGTAACTGTTTCTTTAGCACTGCCATCTCTACTGGAGCCATCCTGTACGGTGTATGTGCAACTGGTTGTGTTCTTGGAACCATATTGATCTCGAAATCAGTCTATCGGGGTGGAGGAACACTGGGAACTCATCAGGAAACACATCCACAAACTCTCGTACAATCATCACCTCCTCAAGGCTAGGGCCTTTTGCCTTGGTATCTACAATGTGAGCTAAGAACGCCTTACATCCTTGTCGTAACAAATTTTCTGGTCACCAACACTGATACTAGACACGTCGGAAGAATCTTCCTATCTCCTTAGAAGATCCACTTCTCCCCACAAACCTCAAACATTGCCTGCTTGGAACCACAGTCCAACACAACCTTATACTTCTCTAAGGTGTCCATCCCAAGGATTACATCGAACCCACACATATCAAGCGGTATAAGATCCACTTGTATACTGTGTCCCGAAAAAGATAAGACACAAGATGGGCACTCCTCTCGAAGAATCGAGGAACCATTAAGAGAGGTTTCTAACAACAAGCTATCTTTCTTACCACTAACATGCAACAGAAAGTTATCAAGCATACTACGTGCGATAAAAGAGTGTGTAGCACCCGGGTCAACCAAAATAGATATAAAGCAAGAAGAAGACAAATCAGAATGAGATAACTCCATCTGACCTACCACCACTCGCGCGTTGACTATCGCCTCCGACTGACTCATAGCATAGAATCGAGTTGTTTCTTGTTGTCCACGTCCTCTGCTTCCTTGAGCAGATGATCCCGCCTATGACGCCTGACTGCGTCCTCGTCCTCTACTACTACTGGGTTGCGGTCGGTCTGACCCTTCTTGATTCTGCCTTGGCTGCTGTGTCACTTCAACATATTTACTTGGGCAATTTGACTTCCAATGCTCGATCTGACCACATAGATGGCATGATGGGTCTCGCTGTTGTGGCCTAGACGGCCCTTTCACTA
Organism: Alisma plantago-aquatica; assembly: GCA_963693085.1. NCBI lineage: Eukaryota > Viridiplantae > Streptophyta > Magnoliopsida > Alismatales > Alismataceae > Alisma > Alisma plantago-aquatica. The sequence goes on along the minus strand of OY856411.1, from coordinate 444,794,215 downwards.
CTACATAAGTTGTACTATGTGCCTTTGACGGTGAAGAAACATATCCTCTTCCCTTACTCAGAGACCACTGTGACGGTGCACTAGAACCTCTTAGACCAGAAGGTGCTGAAAACCTCAGCTTCTTGAAGCCACCAAACCTCTATCCCTGGAACTGAGCAGGCCTCTTCTTAGACATAGATTCTCTTTTCTCCCTAACTGACCGTTCGATCCTCTGGACAGATTCCACAAGCGTGGCAAACCGCTCCTGGTTCTCCAACGGAGAAGTAGGTGTTGTCAACTCAGCACTCAGGCCTTTCTTAAAACGTCTGATTCGCTCGTCATCCGTCAATGCCATGTGAGGACAATACCTCAACAGGTCCATAAACTTGGCTTCATACTTGGTGATGTTCATCGATCCTTAGCGCAGATGCTCAAACTGGTTGATCTTCTCATCCAGATACATCTTTGGAAAGTATATGCTGATGAACTCACACCGGAAAACCTCCCAACTGATCACCTTACCGAGTCACTTCTCCTCCTCGATGATCCACCAGTGACTAGCACTACCCTTCAGAAGGTAGACAGTGTGCTTGACTTTGTCTGCTTAAGGGATGTTGAGGATCCGGAAGGCCTTCTCAAGACCTGTCAGCCACAGATATGCATCTGCTGGATCATCCGTGCCAGCATAGTCCGAAGCTCTGACTCGGCGGACCCGCTCAAAGGTCTTCCCAATACTCGATGTTTCACCGTGGGGAGCCTGTGTTCTCAGCGGAGGCATTGGCAATCTTTCTACCATGAGATTCATTGTAGCCATCATCTACCCCATAAGTTGTTGGTAGGCAGGGTTTTCGAGAATGGCTGGGTCAATTTGGGGAACCTCAGGCACCTGATCTCCATGTGCCTGCCCTTCAGCTCCATCAACTGATGCAGCATTGCTGCTCTCGGCAGCATGTTCTTCATGATTTCCATACATCTTGGCTTTTTCTTCCACTGAGGGCAGAAGATAATCATTAGAAAATCTGGAGGACTCATAAGAACAAACACAACCTAGTCCTAGATCCCTGTAGACTCAGCGCACCTAGGGCTCTGATACCAAAGCTTGTGGTGACACATCCCGCTATCACACAGACAACTAGGTGCCACGCGAAAACGTGTGGAAAACACCATAACCACTTATTACCAAAAACACGAGGTAATTAAAACCGATTTCGGAAAGTAGATAAACCAAGAAACTATTACATTCAGATCCTCATCCTACAAGAAAAAAGGTTATATAAACATTTACAAGTCTTGATACATGTTCACAGCTTAGAAGATCAGTTGTCTTGTCACCATAGGAGTTCATCACCTATTTATATATATATAATGGCCACATCCGGCCAGCAGTAGGATATACAAAGCTTCACAGCTATACATCACGAAACAACGTCAAAATGCCTCCAAGGACCTGAGAGTACAGGGATGACTCTAGGACTCTACTATAGAACAACCAAAACAGCAGCATATCCATCTCTTGCCTTCTATTGCTCCTCTTGCTGCTCGGCCGCAATCCCATGACCACCAGCACATCTAGCTCAAACACCTAAAAAGGGTGTAAACCGGTGGGGTGAGACACACAGTCTCAGTGAGAAACATTAATCCCCGCCGAAACTATAAAACTTCATAAGGATAAAGCAACAACAACAGATAACTGATAAAAAGAACAACATGATTGTTATTACCATTGAACTTACCAAGGTGGACGGAAGGCATATAACCAATTATTTCTTTATGGAACATGATTGACAAGATAAGATTTATAAGGTATTACCATCATACAGGTGATGCATGTTATCTCATCAACAAGAGTGACCATCAATGTAGTGTTATTCAAACATATTTACCTCATAGCCCTTTACCTGGCTATGCATCTGTATGAAGTGTTGGATCCTAGATGGGTGATTATATGCTCTAGAGGTGGGTGAATAGAGCTGAAAGCACTTAAACAAAACTCATTAAACCTTCAAGATATATGACAAGATAAGGTTGCTAAATAGGAAATTTGTGTGCAACTAAAACATACATAGTAAGGGAGAGAGAGATTGAACATGCACCAATTAGACAAGCTATTTAGAGTGGTTCCACACTTCAAACTAGAAGTGTGTCAGTCCACTTTCCTAGAGAGGTCAACCTGTAGGACTTCCAAACTATTGCACTCTTATATTCATTCATAAGACATACAATACATGACCAACCAAAGGACTTACCTATCCAATACAAAGAGTCTTCAACCTTACTAAGGACTTATTCACTTTGCAAGAGTCTTCCGCCTTTCTTCCAAGGACTTACCTACTCTTGCCCAAGTCTTCAGCCTTGTAGGAATTACCCACTCTTCTTGGATCGTCCGCCTTTGACTTCACCTTCACTCGGAGAAGCTTCCACCAAGGTCTTACCCACTTGAACTTGAGTCTTCTACCTTCTCCAAGGACTTACCCACTCTAGCTCCAAGTCTTCAGCCTTGATCTTCACCAAGGGACGCCTTCCCTTGTTCTTCTTCACCTCTCTTGGACAAGTGAGAGAACCTTCATCTCCATGCTTTAAAAAAAAAGGAGGTGGTGGAAGTGAGAGCCTCACAAGATATACATGTAGGACTAGCTCTCTTACAGATTTCCTACTCACTCTAATGGATGTAGCAAGTGATTAAGCTTAGAGAGAGAGAGAGGAGGCTGTAGGAAGCACTCAACTATAGAATAGGAACCTCACATAGTGAATGCTCAACCTTGGAATGAAGCCCAAGGGGTCTTATTTATAGTTGGGGATGCCTCTTAGCCTTTGGGAACACTTGTGAATAAAAACTAGTCATTTTGTGGCTTGCAAAGGATCTATTTTCACTTGTTGCAACTCCACAACGGCTAGAAGCACTTTTCTGCACTTTTCCGTACAGTGCAATTGATCGAGTTTCTATGAGTGTAACTCGACCGATAGAGTAAAAGACAAAGCTGATATTCAGACCATCGGTTGAGTTTGCCCTGAGGAAACTCGACCGACCAATGAAAATTGATTTGGTCAATTACTCCATCGGTCGAGTTCTGTGTAAACACAACTCGACCGATGCAGTCTTCAGAAAATTGATCAAGGCCTGAAAACTCGACCAAAAAAGTGCTGGTAATCAATTTTCAAAGTTGCATCTAAAGTGCTCTAATATTCGATCTAAGTGCTCCTGATATTTTTCTAAGCTTAATTACAAGTCATACAATCATTATAAGTGATTTACAACATCATTCTAATGGATATACATCATATTACAAAAACGTGCACTTGTATGACTTTGACTTGTCTTTTCTCCAATTTGATATGCGCAAGTTAGGGCAATTGGAGTGTGTCTATACCTAATCTGAAATCACTCTAGTAGAAGCATTAGACACCAATATGTGGAATGGTTAGTCATCATGAAAACACGGGTTTAGTCAATTTAGACGTGAGTCAACATTGACCTAATTGACCTTGAGTCAACAATCTCCCCCTTTTGAAGATGACAAACCATTCCATAAATGTATTGAAAGCTTTTAAGTAAAGTCATACCTTTGGAGAAACCTAGGGGTTTCAATAGAATTGAGTTCATATGCTCCCCCTCAATTGATGCACATGGAGTTTTCATACTCCCCCTCAATTGATGCTATTTCTCCTGCATGGTTAGCTTTCACAACATTTATAGAACACTATGTCTTCTGCTCATATATGTTCTACACATATATGTCTTCTCCCATTTACCTTCTCCCCTTTACATGGACATACTTCTCCTCTTCATGTAAGACATTCCTTCTTCCTCTTTTAAAATAATACATACCTTTCTCCCCCTTTGTCATTTCAAAAAGTGGGGTTATGAAGAAAGTAAGAAACATCACTTGTTAAAGAGAAAGGAGATAACACAAATATATATAAGGAGAGTAGAAGAGCACAGATAGGGTCTTGTCCAAGCATAGAAAGAAAAGCAAGTTAAAGAATATACTTGAACAACCCAAAAATGCAAGATAAAGTGCTGCAGAAAAACAATAAATCGCAATTTTGACCCTCAAGATGACGGATTTTGACCAAAAACCATCAGAGCTCATGGCAAAGCGATGAGTCTTGCTTAGAAGGTCGTTTCTGCATGAAAAACACTAGTCTTGCACCAAAAATTGAAACTGGAGAAAAATCTTCATAAAATCCAAAAATACTCCAATTTCTTCATATAATGTAGATCTATGTACCCTATATCAGAATGTTATGCAAGCAACTCAAGATAGTAGATATGCAATTCAAGGAACAAGCTTGAGCATGTATGAGATAAGATACAAGCATAACATATAGATGATCAAAGATGCCAATTATAAACAGGGTTAGAACTACATGTATGTGAACTACTAGTAGATGACATCACAAGTTAGGACTACTAGTAGGATCTAGATCATAGCAAGAGATACCAAAAGATACACAAGTTAAAGCAAGCTATGAGTAGATGTAGAGATATATCCAAACAAAGAGATATGCAATTTTATAAGCATGAAAGGATATAACTCACATACAAATATGCATCATTACCAAAAGATGATTACCCCTAAGAACCTCAAAGTTGTATCAACACAAGATATACACCTATATAGATGTAGCAAGTTAGAGCACAACGGTAGCCATTTTTAGACACAACCAAGAGATCTAAAGAGATCGTCATCAAAACCTGCAAAAAAACTCAAAGCAAGTAATTGCAAGATATAGATATACCAATTTAGAGAAATTAGAGAGATAGAGTTGTAAGCAAGATAGGAAATTTAGTACATGGCAATATGCATATATAAAGGTACCAAATGAGAGTGCCAAAGAATAAGACTATTGGTTGAGAAAATCTAGTTGAGAGGAAAATTCTCACTCAATAAGCCAAATGTATATTTTTTGCACAGTGTTCTCGGTCGAGTTCTGTGCATTGACAACTCGACCGATGACAACTTTTGGCAACACCCATTGGTGCCTATCGGTCGAGTTTCAAACAGGGCAAACTCGACCGATAGACCAGCTGTCAAAAAGCATATGTATATCATAAAGATATATATAAAGGCATGCTAAAACTACAAACCATATCCAAACATGTCTAAGCAAGTTAGTAATGCACTTAGAAGCATTAGAAATAGTTTTTGAGCAAGAGTGTGAAGGGAAACAAAAAATGCCACTTTTGACTCAAAAACCATATGTATAGTGCACACTAACTTGACAAAAACAAGTTAGAGATGGTTATAAGAAATAAAAACTTTACCTTTGTTCTTACCATTCCTTTTCCACTTGTTGTCACCCTCTACACATCTCACCTTTCTTCTTTCATGTGGATTGAGAAGTCAATTTGCAATTCAATAGCTCAAGTCAATCCATTTGCAAGTACCTACAAGAAGAAAGATGAAATGGTCCCCAATCATGTTTTTGGGTCCGGAGGGGTTAGTTTAGCAACCCAAGTCCTATTTCTCTTGGGTGCTTTCCTAAAAGGACAACAAGTAGAATAATGACTAATTTCATTGCAATAATTACAAGTGCCTGTAGCCTTGGAACTGGAGGATTCTTCATTGAAAATTGAAGATCCTTTGTCTTTGTTGTTCCTTTGGCTACAATCAATTCCAATGCCATCTCTACCCATTTGTTTGGTAGTATGGTCTAGGATTTGATTAAGATTCTTTTTATCACCAAAGAATCTTTGCAAAGAAGATCTCAAACTATGATTGTCATGCATAAGAGAAGTAAAGGTAAAACACAATAGATTCATATCATCTCTAGCATGCACAAGATAGATTTCTAAGCAAACATCTTTAGTCATATAAGAATCTTTATCACAAGATAGAGCATCAAAAACTTTCTCTCTATAAGAAAAGATAGTATGAGGGTCAAGAGCAATTACACTACTATGCAAGGAAGCAAGTTCATATACAAGACAAGTAATCTTTGAAGGATAAACTTTATCTACACATTCTATTCCTTGCAAAGTAAGCTCTTGACTCTCATAAGCACATTTAAGAGCATAAGAAACAATAGAGAGAGAAACAATAGTAGTAGCAAGCTCTATATATTAAATAGTCATAGAAGGTTGAGACTCTAAAAACTTAATCTTATCAAGCAAGCTAGAATTCGCAAATTTAAGAGAATTTAGTTCACTAAGATAAGCATTTGTTTGAATCTCAACACTTGAATTTACCTCATTTAAATCTTCAATTGAGCTTGTCATGAGGGCGCAATGGCATCTTCCATCTTCACATTCACTAGATCTTCCACTAGTGCTTTAATTTGTTGATGGAGCTTTTGTGATCCCTTTTTCTCTCTTGTTTCCTTCTATTTCTCTCTTTGAAGGTTTCCCATCTTCATAATCACCCATATTCTCCTACTTGTGGAAGTATGCTTGGAGAAGACCCGCTCTGATACCAATTGTTGGATCCTAGATGGGTGATTAGATGCTCTAGAGGGGCGGGGTGAATAGAGTTGAAAGCACTTAAACAAAACTCATTAAAACTTCAAGATATATGACAAGATAAGGTTGCTAAATAGGGAATTTGTGTGCAACTAAAACATACATATCAAGGGAGAGAGAGATTAAACATGCACCAATTAGACAAGCTATTTAGAGTGGTTCCACACTTCAAACTAGAAGTGTGTCAGTCCACTTTCCTAGAGAGGTCAACCTCTAGGACTTCCAAACTATTGCACTCTTATATTCATTCATAAGACATACAATACATGACCAACCAAAGGACTTACCTATCCAATACAAAGAGTCTTCAACCTTACCAAGGACTTACCCACTTTGCAAGAGTCTTCCGCCTTTCTTCCAAGGACTTACCTACTCTTGCCCAAGTCTTCAGCCTTGTAGGAATTTCCCACTCTTCTTGGATCTTCCGCCTTTGACTTCACCTTCACTCGGAGAAGGTTCCACCAAGGTCTTACCCACTTGATCTTGAGTCTTCTGCCTTCTCCAAGGACTTACCCACTCTAGCTCCAAGTCTTCAGCCTTGATCTTCACCAAGGGACGCCTTCCCTTGTTCTTCTTCACCTCTCTTTGACTAGAGAGAGAACCTTCATCTTCATGCTTGAAAAGATAGAAAGGAGGTGGTGGAAGTGAGAGCCTCACAAGATATATATGTAGGACTAGCTCTCTTACAGATTTCCTACTCATTCTAATGGATGTAGCAAGTGATTAATCTTAGAGAGAGAGAGAGGAGGTTGTAGGAAGCACTCAACTATAGAATAGGAACCTCACATAGTGAATGCTCAACCTTGGAATGAAGCCTAAGGGGTCCTATTTATAGCTGGGGATGCCTCTTAGCCTTTGGGAACACTTGTGAACAAGAACTAGCTGTTTTGTGGCTTGCAACTGATCTATTTTCACTTGTTGCAACTCCACAACGGCTAGAAGCACTTTTCTGCACTTTTCTGTACAGTGCAATCGGTCGAGTTTCTATGAGTGTAACTCGACCGATAGAGTAAAAGACAAAGTCGATATTTAGACCATCAGTTGAGTTTGTCCTGAGGAAACTCGACTGACCAATGAAAATCGATTTGGTCAATTACTCCATCGTTCGAGTTCTGTGTAAACACAACTCTACTGATGCAGTCTTCAGAAAATTGATCAAGGATGATCGGTCGAGTTTTCAAGCTGGGAAACTCGACCGACAAAGTGCTTGTAATCAATTTTCAAAGTTGCATCTAAAGTTCTCTAATATTCAATCTAAGTGCTCCTGATATTTTTCTAAGCTTAATTACAAGTCATACAATCATTACAAGTGATTTACAACATCATTCTAATGGATATACATCATTTTACAAAGATGTGCACTTGTATGACTTTGACTTGTCTTTTCTCCAATTTGATATGCGCAAGTTAGGGCAATTGGAGTGTGTCTATAACTAATCTGAAATCACTCAAGTAGAAGCATTAGACACCAATATGTGGAATGGTTAGTCATCAACAAAACATGAGTTTAGTCAACTTAGATGTGAGTCAACATTGACCTAATTGACCTTGAGTCAACAATCTCCCCATTTTTTAAGATGACAAACCATTCCATAAATGTATTGAAAGCTTTTAAGTAAAGTCATACCTTTGGAGAAACCTAGGGGTTTCAATAGAATTGAGTTCATATGCTCCCCCTCAATTGATGCACATCGAGTTTTCATACTCCCCCTCAATTGATGCTATTTCTCCTGCATGGTTAGCTTTCACAACATTTATAGAACACTATGTCTTCTACTCATATATGTTCTACACATATATGACTTCTCCCATTTACCTTCTCCCCTTTACATGGACATACTTCTCCTCTTCGTGTAAGACATGCCTTCTTCCTCTTTTAAAAGAAGAAATACCTTTCTCCCCCTTTGTCATTTCAAAAAGTGGGGTTATGAAGAAAGTAAGAAACATCACTTGTTAAAGAGAAAGGAGATAGCACAATTATATATAAGGAGAGTAGAAGAGAATAGACAGGGTCTTGTCCAAGCATAGAAAGAAAAGCAAGTTAAAGCATATACTTGAACAACCCAAAAATGCAAGATAAAGTGTTGTAGAAAAACAATAAATCGCAATTTTGACCCTCAAGATGATGGATTTTGACCAAAAACCATCAGAGCTCATGGCAAAGCGATGAGTCTTTCTTAGAAGGCCGTTTCTGCATGAAAAACACTAGTCTTGCACCAAAAACTGAAACTGGAGCAAAATCTGCATAAAATCCAAAAATACTCCATTCTACAAATAATGTAGATCTATGTACCCTGCATCACAATGTTATGGAAGCAACTCAAGATAGTAGATATGCAATTCAAGGAACAAGCTTGAGCATGTATGAGATAAGATACAAGCATAACATATAGATGATCAAAGATGCCAATTATAAACAGGGTTAGAACTACATGTATGTGAACTACTAGTATATGATATCACAAGTTAGGACTACTAATAGGATCTAGATCATAGCAAGAGATACCAAAAGATACACAAGTTAAAGCAAGCTATGAGTAGATGTAGATATATATCCAACCAAAGAGATATGCAATTTTATAAGCATAAAAGGATATAACTCACATACAAATATGCATCATTACCAAAAGATGATTACCCCTAAGAACCTCAAAGTTGTATCAACACAAGATATACACCTATATAGATGTAGCAAGTTAGAGCACAACGGTAGCCATTTTTAGACACAACCAAGAGATCCAAAGAGATCCTCATCAAAACCTGCAAAAAAAACTCAAAGCAAGTAATTGCAAGATATAGATATACCAATTTAGAGAAATTAGAGAGATAGAGTTGTAAGCAAGATAGGAAATTTATAACATGGCAGGGTTCTCTATCCTGGGCAATGCAAGACTAAAAGTAAGAGTAGAAGGGTTCGAGATTTTCCACAAAAGCAATCAACTCGCAACCTGAACCGATCATTTCACAACTGAAACGGTCGGTTGGGGACCTGAACTGGTCGGTTCACAAGTGAATCGGTCAGTTGGGACACCTCAACCGATCGGTTCACAAGTGAACTGGTCAGTTGGTGATCATGGTCGGTTCCCGATTGACTTTTCTTCTTTTGTTTCTAATTGGTATCGAATACCAATCCTATTTCCCAATCAAATTGGGCAATTGAAACGAAAGGAAAATTCTCACCAATCCTACTTTCCCAACTTGCTTGGTTGCACCAGTTAAATTGATCATTTACACGCTTGAAGCAATCGGTTCACCCTGATCTTGAGCCGATCGGTTCAACACTTGAGCTGACCGGTTCTCCAAGCTCATCCGATTGGTTCATCACATGAACCGATCGGTTGGGAGTGCAAATTGTGTAGAATCAGTCAATTGCGATTTCAATCAATCCGATACTCCAATCAATGTGTCCAACACCTTGAACAATATGATATTGAGCTATCAATTAATTGAGTGTTTAATTGAACTACTAAACTCTTTTAGTAATCAATCTAAACATTATTTGTGGACAAAACTCCTCTTCCAGGTTAAATCCTATGTGTGTGACCCTGCAGGTCCATTTCATGTTGGCAGTGAAAGTCCATAACACTTATGACTTCACAAGCAAAGAGCGGTGCCTAGTCACACATCAGTGCTACCCAAGTGAAAGTAGAAAGTTGGAGAACAACTTTCAATCCTACAATCAGTGAATGGTGTTACAGTGAATGTATAATTCCTTTGTCACTGATATCCCGAATGAACTCCAGGCATTAAACGGTCATCCTTTCAACGTTCATTCACTTTCTTGATCTCAGAGCAGATTGGAAGAGATATGTAGGACATCAATATCACGTACTGATTCACACATGTGTGCGTACGCCTATTTCAATCCTACTCATCAAGTGGCCTTGGATATCAAACTCCCTCAGGAGGGACAAATCCCATATCTATCACTCACCCTTCAAAAGCCCCATGTGTCAAAGCCACCCAATCATCACCTTTATAACAACCCATGTTTTAGGACTGCGTTTGATGATGTCAAAGTGTACCCAACGACATGTGTTGAGTGTAGTGATTTTAGGTCAAAGAATCACACTCATCACCATCACTGTGAGTACTGACTCTGACTACCATGTCATGGTTCCATGTGTCAAACTCACGGTGGGTCTGTCCGGTACACTTGTTCTCTAACAAGTACCTATGTGTTTGGTTTGATATCTCTATATCATGACTAATGAAATTCTGTCATCAACCAACACCACAATCTAGTCTTGTGTGTCATTTCTGTCTATCTACCTTCCACAATGACATCCGACTACGGACATAGCAAGAATGTACAAACTCTTAGCATCCGTATGATCTCATCGTTCAGGTCCTCAACCTGAAAGCATACGTCATTGAGTACTGTCATTCTCTAGACATCCATTATGTTCTATCACTATCTCATATGACTGAACCAGAAAGAATTAGAAGCTTGCCTTTGATGTTTATCAAATCAATCTTGATGTATCCCATCAATCATCCCATGATTGGCTCTCAGGGCATACATACCAACAGACTCCCACTTGCACTGCGAGCCAATCACCCTTGAATCATATTCATAGTGATTTTCAAACATGTCCCACATGTTATTGTGCTCTAGTACGAACATAGTGAGTAATGACAACACCTTGCCAAATACAATTTTAAATTGCATGTCTCACATCTCTTCGATGAACGTCACACGTATGAGATGAAGTTGCCATAATATGCGATCTAGTATTCCTTTGCTAACCTTTAGCCACATTGTATGATCAAGGATTCCAAACTTGTCATCAATGAGCAGAATATCTCTAAGTTCATCTCATAAACTTCCAGATCCATATAGTATCCATTGTTGTTCTCTAACACATAGATACTCGGCATTTCCTTTTAAATGGTTTTATAGGAACACTTCCTATTATCAACGAACTTTCACTTTTATATATCCTATATATATATATATTTTGCGATTAATTTTCTATCCTTTCGGAAGTTCGCATCAATGTAACTCTTTACATTGAACTCTTCCTTATCTCCATAGAACTAGTACTTCCCAAGTACTTATCAAGTTCTCATGGTATTCCAGTAACCCTTACTGGAAGTAGACAGACATCCACTCGTCATGTCTCACATACGAGTTATCAGGATGAGCACATCATATTTCCATGTCCTACATACAAGATGATAAATTCATTTTGTTCTTGCCATGCAAGATAATGGGATGATTACATACATGATAGATCCATATCTATTCTCAGAGTTCCCAATCTTCATAATAATTGGACACTCGGCCTTGTGATACTAACTCCATATAACATGGACAAGTTTTCTTCCACTGTATCTGTGCATACTGAACCCTTCAGTATAGATTGCCAATGTATGCTTTCTCTTTTCAGGTCAAGAGGTTTTCGAGATCTATCTCTATAGATCTCTATTCCTATCACATAGGAAACATATCTATCTTCCTTAAAGATAATTTCCACTTTTTGATTTCCATTCTAGAACATTTCTATTTCACATCAACATGTGGAATGTGAACACGCTCCCACTAAATCACAGATCCCTTCTTTATCATTGACATATCAGTCAAACCCTTTGACTATATCATCAAAGCAAAGATCCAATTCAGAGTTGCTTGTACTCAATCAATCACATTGATTAGTTCATTGTAACTTATAGACTTTATTTGCATTAGTGGATTCATAAACCTTGTAGGTTGTGTCACGTACAAATCCTCATTTTATTCCTCATAGGAATGGGGTTTTAGTATCCATATGCCAAATGTCTCAGTCATTAAGTTGCAATCAAAAAGCATCATCCTTCTAAAATTGTTATCCATGTGTCTTAACACTTAAGACTCATTTGCACTTATGTATTTCATTCCAATAGGTGCTACCATTAAGGTCATACCTTATAGTTCACATGGATGTCATTTAGGATGAAACGGTCCTAAACCATAACTCAAAATTTGGTTCCTCATATTCATCTAGATAGTTGACTCATCATATGAACAACTTATCACATAGATAACTGAGGTGTAAGGATATAAGAATTCACAACCCTTGTGATTCTCAATTTGTTTTATTAGTGAGGGGTATTCTTTTATTAAGAAGAATTCAGTTATTTGATAATGATTCTCTAACTCCTTAGAGTATGATTCCTTCTTGATTTAGACATCACCATGCCTTAATCATGAGTTCACTATGATACACTATCATAATCACTCAAAAGGATCTCAAACATTTGGTCCAAGTATTTCATTCATTGATCTCATCAAGAATTAACACTTTACCAAATTTGCACTTCATTTATGATAATCTTGAACACTTCAAGATATTCATATTGGTATTTCTCTAAACACCATTTGAAGTATTAGCATTTGTTCCAATAGGTGTAAATACATCACATGTATTATACCTAGTAGGACAATCATTCCCTCACTACCATTAGTGAAGATTGATTAATCATGTACAAGCTATTCATGCCTCTTATTGGTTCTCTAACCAAAAGAGTCTAGATTTATCCATCACATGGAATCTAGAAATGAATTTCTCATGATTGATGCTAATTTGATTATTGGAGTTATCTATAACTTTTAGGTATCATTTTATCTTATGCATATCAAATATCACAAGATAAACAAGGCATTGCCACAAAGATCATATCTTTATAAATTGAAATATCTCTTTTTTTATTGCCATCATTGTCATACAATATGGAAAAATAAAGTGTTTCTATCTGTTGGCAAATATGAAATAGCAGTTCATAACTGTATTACATGCCTTTTAGGCTGAAAAAAAACTAAAGTACTCCTATCTATGAAGGCAACACTTACCTCATTTATTGAGTGCTTTACACTTTACATCTTGGTATCATATACCTCAAAAAGTGTTACAAGTTTACTTACATGACACCTTTAAGTAGAGACTTATGTCGCATCCTTCTTCTTTTGTTCTTCCAGATAGAGACGACAATTCCTTTTCCAATGTCCTGGCTTTTGACAATGGTGGCAATTGCCTTTCTTGTTCACGCCTTCCTTGGCCTTGAGAGATGAAGTCGACTTGGGCTCCTGGCTAGCATCAGAACCTTTCTTAGCTTTGCCCTTGCCCTTGCGCTTGGACTTGCCCTTCTTGCTTGTGATCACCATCACATACTTAGGCTTGTCCTTCTTTATCTATGTGTCGGCTGTCCTCAACATTCCCAACAACTCTAATAGTGGCCTATCAATGTTTTTCATGTTGTAGTTCATCACAAACTGACTGTAAGATTCTGGCAGCGATTGCAGTATCAAGACAGTAGCCAACTCTTGGCTCAGTGGAAATCCCAGTCTTTGCAAGTTCTCCACATACCCAATCATCTTGAGTGTGTAAGGACCAACTGGATCTCCTTCTGTCATGACACACTTGAACAGTTCCCTTGAGACATCGTATCTCTCTTGTCGTGCCTGATCTTCATACAGGTTCCTGAGATGCTGAATCATCTCAATGACACCCATATTCTCATGTTGTATCTGTAACTCGTGGTTCATAGAGCATAACATCAAGCACTTTGCATCAATGGCATCATCAGAATGGTTCTTGTAAGCATCCCTATCTGTCTTTGGTGCATTAGGAGCGGGTTCCTCTGGAATCGGAGTATCCAGGACATAGAGCTTTCGCTCTTGAGTGAGAACAATTCTCAATGTCCTATACCAGTCGTGGAAATTTGTCCCATTTAGCCTGTCCTTTTCAAGGACCGATTGCAAAGAAAAGTGATTATTGTTTGTCGTCATTTGTACTACAAAAGGAAATATGCAATTTTAGTCCAAAAACTCATTTTTGAATTATTTGATTGATTTGAAAAGTTGACGATATAATTAGGCCTTTAATTAATTATCGCTCCCACTATTTCACTTCAAATTGATAGCCCTCACCATCAATTCAGAAGATTACAACGTACAACCTTCTAGTGGGGAAGATCTAAAAATCCTCTAAGCCATGGACCAGCTAGGGCTGTCACCCACAACTTAGATCTCTCAGGTAGGCAACCTTTGCCAATTGCATCATATGCAAATCTTGATGAATGAACATGTGCAACACCTTGCCATGAGCATTCCTTGCCTCTGGGCTTCGACGCTCTAAGAATCACCAGTTAAGTCTAACCCAAAAGCCGACATGGTAAACATGCACCCTTGTTTGGCAGAACCTACATGTCTACCCTTCACACTTCCACAAGATAGATGGCGCACCACGCTTTGGCGTAACCTACGCTTGGTCGATCGAGCTTTTCATGTGTGTCGCTAATGGAAGGCATATAAGACTTATTATTTTAGTGAGGGATTTGGTTTTTATATACATATAAATATCCAATCACCACAATATATAGTACGTATCATATACATGCTATATCCCACATAAAACATGAAAAATGATAAAGGCAATGATTATGGCCATCCTAATGTGATTCCTCGAGCCAAAAGGAATCACAGTCATCTAGGTCTACATCACATGCAACATGTACAAGATGAACTTTGTGCTTTGCCTTCTGAGTTGATCAACTCATCACATGAATGATCTGCTCTCTCTGGTCGGTCGTCTGGGTGCCACCAGCCGATCGGTTGGCTCCTCCAACCGATCGGTTAGCCTGGTCGTCGTGCATCTCATCATGGCCGCCACCCACATGTCTCGCTCCTCGAACCGGTCATCTACCGATCGGTTCACTCCTTGAACCGATCGTCTGGAACGTCAACCGATCGGTTCACTCCTTGAACCGATCATCTCAGTTGTCATCAGGATGTCTGCCTTTCTTCGACATAACAAGAAATAAAATTCTATCCAATTTTACATTGTAAAAAGGGAAACCTCGAGTTACATTTGAGGGGAGCAAAGGTAGGAAAGAAATCTCGAATTATTTTGAGCCACATCAGGAATAGGAGAAGGTAGATCAATGCATAGACTGAGATGCAAGAAACCACATACAACCATACACATATAGGGTTTATTGGCCATAACCACGCTATACATCGACCACAAAACTCGTTTAAGGGCGACGTGTATGGAGTGCATTAATAATACATATCATATATGTAATTTGGGATTTGTGGATTTAGGATTGGACATGCATAAAAGTCATTATTATTCACATCGTATGCAATAAATAAAGGCGACAAACCAAAATCGATCATATCGATAATCCCTAAAGTATAGAGCAGTTAACCTGGCTCTGATACCACTGTTGGGTTTTAGGGGAGGCAGATAAGGCAGCGAAAACAAAAAAAAAATTCTCCCCCAAACCTGGAACAAGGAAATGCGTCAACGTCTATACAATAGGAAAGGATGGTTTGTGGAATCATACCTTGTCCCGAGGCTTGCTCGACGACAATACCTCACACCTTGCGCGGTCTTCAACTCCGGTCTTGGACGGTGTCTCTACAACTCATGGTCACACTGTGACTGAAGACTCCTGATCTCATCGGAACTGTCGAGATTGACAGTTTTCCTCCTGAGCGGCAGAAAGCTCCCGCCTCTAAAGTAGTCCACACGAACCACCTGGAACTCCACACTCCTTGTCCCACAAGGAGTTGGCAGGAGTCGCACCCTCCTATTGATGTACAAGTCGCCAACACACTCTCCTGCACCAATTGCTTTCTGCAGTTGTCCTTCCCTTGCTTTGCCTCTCTTATCGGGTAGCAATTGCTCCAGCTCTCTCTTGGTTACCAAAACCAGAGAGAACGACAACTTGCAGAGCAATTGGTTAGCACTGAGTTGTTCTTTGAGAAGCCCCCAATACCCCTATATATAGGAGGGTCATGGGACAAGTTTCTCTATCCCGGGCAATGCAGGACTAAAAGCAGGAGTAGAAGGGTTCGAGATGTTCCACAAAAGCAATCAACTCGCAACCTGAACCGATCGTTTCACAACTGAAACGATAAGTTGGGGACTTGAACCGATCGGTTCACAAGTGAACCAGTAGGTTGGGACACCTCAACCGGTCGGTTCACAAGTGAACCGGTCAGTTGGTGATCCTGGTCGGTTCCCGATTGACTTTCCTTCTTTTGTTTCTAAATGGTATCGAATACCAATCCTATTCCCCAATCAAATTGGGCAATTGAAACGAAAGGAAAATTTTCACCAATCCTACTTTCCCAACTTTCTCGGTTCCACCAGTTAAATCAATCGTTTCAATGCTTGAAGCAATCGGTTCACCTTGATCTTGAGCCGATCGGTTCAACACTTAAGTCGACCGGTTCACCAAGCTCAGCCGACCGATTCATCACATGAACCGATCGGTTGGGAGTGCAGATTGTGCAGAATCAGTCAATTGCGATTTCAATCAATCCGATACTCCAATCAATGTGTCCAACACCTTGAACAATATGATATTGAGCTATCAATTAATTGACTATTTAATTGAACTACTAAACTCCTTTAGTAATCAATCTAAACATTGCTTGTGGACAAAACTCCTCTTCCAGGTTAAATCCTATGTGTGTGACCCTGCAGGTCCATTTCACGTTGGCAGTGAAAGTCCATAACACTTCTGACTTCACAAGCAAGGAGAGGTGCCTAGTCACACATCAGTGCTACCCAAGTGAAAGTAGAAAGTTGGAGAACAACTTTCAATACTACAATCTGTGAATGGTGTTACAGTGAATGTATAATTCCTTTGTCATTGATATCCTGAATGAACTCGAGGCATGGAACAGTCATCCTATCAACTTTCATTCACTTTCTTGATCTCAGAGCAGATTGGAAGAGATATGTATGACATCAATATCACTACTGATTCACACATGCGTGTGCACACCTATTTCAATCCTACTCATCAAGTGGCCTTGGATATCAAACTCCCTGAGGAGGGTCAAATCCCATATCTATCATTCACCCCTCAAAAGCACCATTTGTCAAAGCAACCCAATCATCACCTTTATAACAAACCATGTTTCAGGACTGCGTTTGATGATGTCAAAGTGTACCCAACGATTGTGTTGAGTGTAGTGATTTCATGTCAAAGAATCACACTCACCACCATCACTGTGAGTACTAACTGTGACTACCATGTCATGGTTCCATGTGTCAAACTCACGGTGGGTCTGTCCGTTACACTTGTTCTCTAACAAGTACCTATGTGTTTGGTTTGATATCTCTATGTCATGACTAATGAGATTCTGTCATCAACCAACACCACAATCTAGTCTTGTGTGTCATTGCTGTCTATCTACCTTCCACAATGACATTCGACTAGGGACATAGCAAGAATGTACAAACTCTTAGCATCTGTATGATCTCATCGTTCAGGTCCTCAACCTGAAAGCATACGTCATTGAGTATTGTCATTGTCTAGACATTCAATCTGTTCTATCACTATCTCATATGACTGAACCAGAAATAATTGGAAGCTTGCCTTTGATGTTTATCAAATCAATCTTGATGTATCCCATCAATCATCCTATGATTGGCTCTCAGGGCATACATACCAACAGACTCCCACTTGCACTGCGAGCCAATCACCCTTGAATCATATTCAAAGTGATTTTAAAACATGTCCCACATGTTACTGTGCTCTAGTGTGAACATAGTGAGTAATGGAAACACCTTGCCAAAGTCAGTTTTAAATTGCATGTCTCACATCTCTTCGCTGAACGTCACACGTATGAGATGGAGTTGCCGTAATATGCAATCTAGTATTCCTTTGCTAACCTTTAGCCACATTGCATGATCAAGGATTCCAAACTTGTCATCAATGAGCGGAATATCTCTAAGTTCATCTCATGAACTTCCAGATCCATATAGTATCCATTGTTGTTCTCTAACACTATACTCAACATTTCCTTTTAAATGGTTTTATTGGAACACTTCCAATTATCAACAAACTTTCACTTTTATATATCCTATATATATTTTGCGATTAAGTTTCTGTCCTTTCGGAAGTTCGCATCAATGTAACTCTTTAAATCGAACTCTTCCTTATCTCCATAGAACTAGTACTTCCCAAGTACTTATCAAGTTCTCATGGTATTCCAGTAACCCTTACTGGTTGTAGACAGACATCCACTCGTCATGTCTCACATACGAGTTATCAGGATGAGCACATCATATTTCCATGTCCTACATACAAGATGATGAATGCATTTTGTTCTTGCCATGTAAGATAATGGGATGATTACATACATGATAGATCCATATCTATTCTCAGTGTTCCCATTCTTCATAAGAATTGGACACTTGGCCTTGGGGTACTAACTCCATGTAACATGGACAAGTTTTCTCCCACTCTATCTGTACATACTGAACCCTTCAGTATAGATTGCCAATGTATGCTTTCTCTTTTCAGGTCAAGAGGTTTTCGAGATCTATCTCTATAGATCTCTATTCCTATCACATAGGAAACATCTCTGTCTTCCTTAAAGATAATTTCCACTTTTGGATTTCCATTCTAACACATTTCCATTTCACATCAACATGTGGAATGTGAACACGCTCCCACTAAATCACAGATCCCTTCTTTATCTTTGACATATCAGTCAAACCCTTTTACTATATAATCAAAGCAAAGATCCAATTCAGAGTTGCTTGTACTCAATCAATCAAATTGATTAGTTCATTGTAACTTATAGGCTTTATTTGCATTAGTGGATTCATAAACCTTGTAGGTTGTGTCACATACACATCCTTGTTTTATTCCTATATAGGAATGCGGTTTTAGTATCCATATGCCAAATGTCTCAGTCATTAAGTTGCAATCAACAAGCATCATCCTTCTCAAAATGTTATCCATGTATCTTAACACTTAAGACTCATTTGCACTTATAAATTTCATTCAAATAGGTGCTACCATTAAGGTCATACCTTTTGGTTCACATGGATGTCATTTAGGATGAAATGGTCATAAACCATAACTCAAAATTCGGTTCCTCATATTCATCTAGATAGTTGACTCATCTAGATAGTGGGCAAGATCCTGAAATCCTCTAAGCCATGGACCAGCTAGGGTTGTCACCCACATCTTAGATCTCTCAGGTAGGCAACCTTTGCCAATTGCATCATATGCAACTCTTGATGAATGAACATGCACAACTCCTTGCCATGATCATTCCATGCCTCTGGGCTTAGACACTCTAAGAATCACCAGTTAAGTCTAACCCAAAAGCCGACACGGTAAACATGCACCCTGCTTTGGCAGAACCTACATGTCTACCCTTCACACTTCCACAAGATAGACGGCGCACCACGCTTTGGCGTAACCTACGCTTGGTCGATCGAGCTTTTCATGTGTGCGCCAATGGAAGGCATATAAGACTTAATATTTTAGTGAGGGATTTGGTTTTTATATACATATACATATCCAATCACCCAAATATATAGTACGTATCATATACATGCTATATCTCACATAAAACATGCAAAACGATAAAAGCGATGATTATGGCCATTCTAATGTGATTCCTCGAGCCAAGAGGAATCACGGTCATCAAGGTATACATCACATGCAACCTGTACAAGATGAAATATGTGCTTTGCCTTCTGAGTTGACCAACTCATCACATGAATGATCTGCTCTCTCTGGCCGGTCGCCTGGGTGCCACCAGCCAATCGGTTGGCTCCTCCAACCGATCAGTTTGCCTGGTCGTCGTGCATCTCATCATGGCTGCCACCCGATCGTCTCGCTCTTCGAACCGGTCATCTACTGATCGGTTCACTCCTTGAAGTGATCGTCTGGAACGTCAACCAATCGGTTCACTCCTTGAATCGATCATCTCAGATGTCGTCAGGATGTCTACCTTTCTTAGACATAACAAGAAATAAAATTCTATCCTATTTTACATTGTAAAAAGGGAAACCACGAGTTACATTCGAGGGGAGCAAAGGTAGGAAAGAAATCTCGAATTATTTCGAGTTACATCAGGAATAGGAGAAGGAAGATCAGTGCGCAGACCGAGATGCAAGCAACCACATACAACCATACACAGATAGGGTTTATTGGCCGTAACCATGCTATACATCCACCACAAAACTCGTTTAAGGACGACGCGTATCGAGTGCATTAATAATACATATGATATATGTAATTTGGGATTTGTGGATTTAGGATTGGACATGCATAAAAGCCATTATTATTCGCATCATATGCAATAAATAAGGGCGATAAACCAAAATGGATCATATAGATAATCCCTAAAGTATAGAGTATTTAACCTGGCTCTGATACCACTGTTGGGTTTTAGGGGAGGCAGAGAAGACAGCGGAAACAAAAAAAAATTATCCCCGAAACCCGGAACAAGGAAACATGTCAACGTCTATACAATAGGAAAGGATGGTTTGTGGAATCATACCTTGTCCAGAGGCTTGCTCGGAGACAATAGCTCGTGCCTTGCGCGGTCTTCAACTCCGGTCTTGGACGGTGTCTGTGCAGCTCCTGGTCGCACCGGGACTGAAGACTCCTGATCGCACCGGAACTGTCGGCATTGACAATTGTCCTCCTACGCGGCAGAAACCTCCTTCCTGTGAAGTAGTCCACATGGACCACCTGGAACTCCACACTCCCTGTCCCACAAGGAGTTGGAAGGAGTGGAACCCTCCTGTTGACGTATGAGTTTCCAACACACTCTCCTGCACCAATTGCTTTCTACAGTTGTCCTTCCCTTGCTTTGCCTCCCTTATCAGGTAGCAATTGCTCAGGCTCTCTCTTGGTTACCAAAACCAGAGAGAACGACAACTTGCAGAGCAACTGGTTTGCACTGAGTTGTTCTTTGAGAAGCCCCGAATACCCCTATATATATAGGAGGGTCATGGGACATGGTTCTCTATATCGGGCAATGCGGGACTAAAAGCAGTAGTAGAAGGGTTCGAGATTTTCCACAAAAGCAATCACCTCGCAACCTGAACCGATCGTTTCAGAACTGAAACGGTCGGTTGGGGACCTGAACCGGTCAGTTCAAAAGTGAACTGGTCGGTTGGGACACCTCAACTGGTTGGTTCACAAGTGAACCGGTCGGTTGGTGATCCTGGTCGGTTCCCGATTGACTTTCCTTCCTTTGTTTCTAATTGGTATCGAATACCAATCCTATTTCCCAATCAAATTGGGCAATTGAAACAAAAGGAAAATTTTCACCAAACCTACTTTCCTAACTTGCTCGGTTGCACCAGTTAAATCGATCATTTCAACGCTTGAAGCAATCAGATTACCTTGATCTTGAGCCGATCGGTTCAACACTTGAGACGACCGGTTCACCAAGCTCAGTCGACCGGTTCATCACATGAATCGATCGGTTGGGAGTGTAGATTTTGCAGAATCAGTCAATTGTGATTTCAATCAATCTGATACTCCAATCAATGTGTCCAACACCTTGAACAATATGATATTGAGCTATCAATTAATTGAGTGTTTAATTGAACTACTAAACTCCTTTAGTTATCAATCTAAGCATTTCTTGTGGACAAAACTCCTCTTCCAGGTTAAATCCTATGTCTGTGACCCTGCAGGTCCATTTCACGTTAGCAGTGAAAGTCCATAACACTTATGACTTCACAAGTAAAGAGAGGTGCCTAGTCACACATCAGTGCTACCCAAGTGAAAGTAGAAAGTTGGAGAACAACTTTCAATCCTACAATCTGTGAATGGTGTTACAGTGAATGTATAATTCCTTTGTCACTGATATCCCGAATGAACTCGAGGCATGGAACAGTCATCCTGTCAACGTTCATTCACTTTCTTTATCTCAGAGCATATTGGAAGAGATATGTATGACATCAATATCACATACTGATTCACACATGCGTGTGCACGCCTATTTCAATCCTACTCATCAAGTGGCCTTGGATATCAAACTCCCTCAGGAAGGACAAATCCCATATATATCACTCACCCCTCAAAAGCCCCATGTGTCAAAGCCACCCAATCATCACCTTTATAACAACCCATGTTTCAAGACTGCGTTTGATGATGTCAAAGTGTACCCAACGACATGTGTTGAGTGTAGTGATTTCAGGTCAAAGAATCACACTCACCACCATCACTGTGAGTATTGACTGTGACTACCATGTCATGGTTCCATGTGTCAAACTCACGGTGGGTCTATCTGGTACACTTGTTCTCTAACAAGTACCTATGTGTTTGGTTTGATATCTCTATATCATGACTAATGAGATTCTATCATCAACCAACACCACAATCTAGTTTTGTGTGTCATTGCTGTCTATCTACCTTCCACAATGACATCCGACTAGGGACATAGCAAGAATGTACAAACTCTTAGCATCTGTATGATCTCATCGTTCAAGTCCTCAACCTGAAAGCATACGTCATTGAGTACTATCATTCTCTAGACATTCAATCTGTTCTATCACTATCTCATATGACTCAACTAGAAATAATTGGAAGCTTGCCTTTGATGTTTATCAAATCAATCTTGATGTATCCCATCAATCATCCCATGATTCGCTCTCAGGGCATGCATACCAACAGACTCCCACTTGCACTGTGAGCCAATCACCCTTGAATCATATTCATAGCGATTTTCAAACATGTCCCACATGTTATTGTGCTCTAGTGCAAACATAGTGAGTAATGGCAACACCTTGCCAAAGTTAGTTTTAAATTGCATGTCTCACATCTCTTCGTTGCACGTCACACGTATGAGATGGAGTTGATGTAATATGTGATCTAGTATTCCTTTGCTAACCTTTAGCCACATTGCATGATCAAGGATTCCAAACTTGTCATCAATGAGCGGAATATCTCTTAGTTCATCTCATGAACTTCCAGATCCATATACTATTCATTTCTGTTCTCTAACACATAGATAATCGACATTTCCTTTTAAACAGTTTTATTGGAACACTTCCAATTATCAACAAACATTCACTTTTATATATCCTATATATATTTTGTGATTAATTTTCTGTCCTTTTGGAAGTTCACATCAATGTAACTCTTTACATCGAACTCTTCCTTATCTCCATAGAACTAGTACTTTTCAAGTACTTATCAAGTTCTCATGGTATTCCAGTAACCCTTACTGGAAGTAGACAAATATCCATTCGTCATGTCTCACATAGGAGTTATCAGGATGAGCACATCATATTGCCATGTCCTACATACAAGATGATGAATGCATTTTGTTCTTTCCATGCAAGAAAATGGGATGATTACATACACGATAGATCCATATCTATTCTCAGTGTTCCCATTCTTCATAAGAATTGGACACTTGGCCTTGGGATACTAACTCCATGTAACATGGACAAGTTTTCTCCCACTGTATCTGTGCATATTAAACCCTTCAGTATAGATTGCCAATGTATGCTTTCTCTATTCAGGTCAAGAGGTTTTTGAGATCTATCTCTATAGATCTCTATTCCTATCACATAGGAAACATCTCTATCTTCCTTAAAGATAATTTCCACTTTTGGATTTCCATTCTAGAACATTTCCATTTCACATCAACATGTGGAATGTGAACACGCTCCCACTAAATCACAGATGCCTTCTTTATCTTTGACATATCAGTCAAACCCTTTGACTATATCATCAAAGCAAAGATCCAATTTAGAATTTCTTGTACTCAATCAATCACATTGATTAGTTCATTGTAACTTATAGACTTTATTTGCATTAGTGGATTCATAAACCTTGTAGGTTGTGTCACGTACACATCCTTGTTTCATTCCTCATAGGAATGTGGTTTTAGTATCCATATGCCAAATGTCTCAGTCATTAAGTTGCACTCAACAAGCATCATCCTTCTCAAAATGTTATCCATGTGTCTTAACACTTAAGACTCATTTTCACTTATGGAGTTCATTCCAATAGGTGCTACCATTAAGATCATACATTATGGTTCACATGGATGTCATTTAGGATGAAATGGTCATAAATCATAACTCAAAATTCGGTTCCTCATATTCATCTAGATAGTTGACTCATCATATGAACAACTTATCACATAGATAATTGAGGTGTAAGGATATAAGAATTCAAAACTTTTGTGATTCTCAATTTGTTTTATTAGTGAGGGGTATTCTTTTATTAAGAAGAATTCAGTTATTTGATAATCATTCTCTAACTCCTTAGAGTATGATTCCTTCTTGATTTAGACATCACCATGCCTTAATCATGAGTTCACTATGATACACTATCATAATCACTCAAAAGGATCTCAAACATTTGGTCCAAGTATTTCATTCATTGATCTCATCAAGAATTAACACTTTACCAAATTTGCACTTCAATTATGATAATCTTGAACACTTCAATATATTCATATTGGTATTTCTCTAAACACCATTTGAAGTATTAGCATTTGTTCCAATAGGTGAAAATACATCACATGTATAATACCTAGTAGGACAATCATTCTCTCACTACCATTAGTGAAGATTGATTAATCATGTACAAGATATTCATGTCTCTTATTGGTTCTCTAACCAAAAGAGTCTAGATTTATCCATCACATGGAAGCTAGAAATGAATTTCTCATGATTGATGCTAATTTGATTGTTTGAGTTATCTATAACTTTTAGGTATCATTTTATCTTATGCATATCAAATATCACAAGATAAACAAGGCATTGCCAAAAAGATCATATCTTTATATATAGGAACATCTCTTTCTTGATTGCCATCATTGTCATACAATATGCAATAATAAAGTGTTTCTATCTATTGGCAATTATGAAATAGCAGTTCATAACTGTATTACATGCCTTTTAGGCTTAAAATAAACTAAAGTACTCCTATCTGTGAAGGCAACACTCGCCCCATTTATTGAGTGCTTTACACTTTACATCTTGGTATCATATACCTCAAAAAGTGTTACAAGTTTACTTTCATGACACCTTTAAGTAGAGACTTATGTAGCCTCCTTCTTCTTTTGTTCTTCCAAATAGAGAGGACAATTCCTTTTCCAATGTCCTGGATTTTGACAATGGTGGCAATTCCCTTTCTTGGTCATGCCTCCCTTGGCCTTGAAAGCTGAAGTCGACATGGGCTCCTGGCTAGCATCAAAACCTTTCTTAGCTTTGCCCTTGCCCTTGCGCTTGGACTTTCCCTTCTTGCTTGTGATCACCATCATAGACTTAGGCTTGTCCTTCTTCATCTGTGTCTCGGTTGTCCTCAACATGCCCAACAACTCTAAAAGTGGCCTATCAAAGTTGTTCGTGTTGTAGTTCATCACAAACTGACTGTAAGATTCTGGAAATGATTGTAGTATCAGGTCAGTAGCCAACTCTTGGCTCAGTGGAAATCCCAGTCTTTGCAGGTTCTCCACATACCCAATCATCTTGAGTGTGTGAGGACCAACAAGATCTCCTTCTGTCATGACACACTTGAACAGTGCCCTTGAGACATCATATCTCTCTTGCCGTGCCTGATCTTCATACAGGTTCCTGAGATGCTGAATCATCTCAATGACACCAATATTCTCATGTTGTCTCTGCAACTCGTGGTTCATAGAGCATAACATCAAGCACTATGCATCAATGGCATCATCAGAATGGTTCTTGTTAGCATCCCTTTCTGTCTTTGGTGCATTAGGAGTGGGTTCCTCTGGAATCGGAGTATCCAGGACATAGAGCTTTTGCTCTTGCGTGAGAACAATTCTCAATGTCCTATACCAGTCGTGGAAGTTTGTCCCATTTAGCTTGTCCTTTTCAAGGACCGGTCGCAAAGAAAAGTGATTGTTGTTTGTCGTCATTTGTACTACAAAAGGAAATATGCAATTTTAGTCCAAGAACTCATTTTTGAATTATTTGATTGATTTGAAAAGTTGACGATATAATTAGGCCTTTAAATAATTATCTCTCCCACTATTTTACTTCAAATTGATAGCCCTCACCATCAATTCGGAAGACTGCAGCGTACAACCTTCTAGTGAACAAGGTCCTAAAATCCTCTAAGCCATGGACCAGCTAGGGCTGTCACCCACAACTTAGATCTCTCAGGTAGGCAACCTTTTCCAATTGCATCATATGCAACTCTTGATGAATGAACATGCGCAACACCTTCCCATGAACATTCCTTGCCTCTGGGCTTAGACGCTCTAAGAATCACCAGTTAATTCTAACCCAAAAGTCGACACGGTAAACATGCACCCTGCTTTGGCAGAACCTACATGTCTACCTTTCACACTTCCACAGGAAAGACGGCGCACCACGCTTTGGCATAACCTATGCTTGGTCGATCGAGCTTTTCATCTGTGTCGCTAATGAAAGGCATATAAGACTTAATATTTTAGTGAGAGATTTGGTTTTTATATACATATACATATCCAATCACCGCAATATATAGTATGTATCATATACATGCTATATCCCACATAAAACATGCAAAAAGATAAAAGTGATGATATGGCCATCCTAATGTGATTCCTCGAGCCAAGAGGAATCACGGTCATCTAGGTCTACATCACATGCAACCTGTACAAGATGAACTCTGCACTTTGCCTTCTTAGTTGATCAACTCATCACATGAATGATCTGCTCTCTCTGGCCGGTCGTCTGGGTGCCACCAGTCGATCGGTTGGCTCCTCCAACCGATCGGTTCGCCTAGTCATCGTGCATCTCATCATGGCAGCGACCCACTCGTCTCGCTCCTTGAACTGGTCATCTACTAATCGGTTCACTCCTTGAACCGATCATCTGGAACGTCAACCGATCGGTTCACTCCTTGAACCGATCGTCTCAGCTGTCGTCAGGATGTCCGCCTTTCTTCGATATAACAATAAATAAAATTCTATCATATTTTACATTGTAAAAAGGGAAACCTCGAGTTACATTCGAGTGGAGCAAAGGTAGGAAAGAAATTTCGAATTATTTCGAGTTACATCAGGAATAGGAGAAGGAAGATCAGTGCGTAGACCGAGATGCAAGAAACCACATACAACCATACACAGATAGGGTTTATTGGCCATAACCACGCTATACATCCACCACAAAACTCATTTAAGGGAAACGCGTATCGAGTGCATTAATAATACATATCATATATGTAATTTGGGATTTGTGGATTTAGGAATGGACATGCATAAAAGCCATTATTATTAGCATCGTATGCAATAAATAAAGGCGACAAACCAAAATCGATCACATCGATAATCCCTAAAGTATAGAGCAGTTAACCTGGCTCTGATACCACTATTGGAATTTAGGGGAGGCAGAGAAGGCAGAGGAAACAAAAAAAAAATCTCCCCCAAACACGGAACAAGGAAACGCGTCAACGTCTATACAATAGGAAATGATAATTTGTGGAATCATACCTTGTCCCGAGGCTTGCTCGGCGACAATACCTCCCGCCTTGCGCGGTCTTCAACTCCGGTCTTAGACGGTGTCTGTGGAGCTCCGGGACTGAACACCCCTGATCTCACTGGAACTGTCAGGATTGACAGTTGTCCTCCTGAGCGGCAGAAACCTCCCGCCTCTGAAGTAGTCCACACAGACCACCTGGAACTCGACATTCCTTGTCCCACAAGGAGTTGGAAGGAGTCGCACCCTCCTATTGACGTACTAGTTGCCAACACACTCTCCTGCACCAACTGCTTTCTGTAGTTTTCCTTCCCTTGCTTTGCCTCCCTTATCGGGTAGCAATTGCTCGCGCTCTCTCTTGGTTACCAAAACCAGAGAGAACGACGACTTGCAGAGCAACTGGTTTGCACTGAGTTGTTCTTTGAGAAGTCCCCAATA
This sequence comes from Alisma plantago-aquatica, assembly GCA_963693085.1. Classification (NCBI taxonomy): domain Eukaryota; kingdom Viridiplantae; phylum Streptophyta; class Magnoliopsida; order Alismatales; family Alismataceae; genus Alisma; species Alisma plantago-aquatica. The sequence goes on along the minus strand of OY856411.1, from coordinate 444,766,123 downwards.
CCCATACATATATAGGAGGGTCATGGGACAGGGTTCTCTATCCCGGGCAATGCGGGACTAAAAGCAGGAGTAGAAGGGTTCGATATTTTCCACAAAAGCAATAAAATCGCAACCTGAACCGATCGTTTCACAACCGAAACAGTCGGTTGGGGACCTGAACCGGTCGGTTCACAAGTGAACTGGTCGGTTGGGACACCTCAACCGATCGGTTCACAAGTGAACCGGTCAGTTGGTGATCCTGGTCGGTTCCCGATTGACTTTACTTCTTTTGTTTCTAATTGGTATCGAATACCAATCCTATTTCCTAATCAAATTGGGGAATTGAAACGAAAGGAAAATTCTCACCAATCCTACTTTCCCAACTTGCTCGGTTGCACCAGTTAAATTGATCGTTTCAACACATGAAGTAATCGATTCACCATGATCTTGGGTCGATCGGTTCAACACTTGAGCCGACCGATTCACCAAGCTCAGCCGACCGGTTCATCACATGAACTGTTCGGTTGGGAGTGCAGATTGTGCAGAATCAGTCAATTGCGATTTCAATCAATCTGATACTCCAATCAATGTGTCCAACACCTTGAACAATATGATATTTAACTATCAATTAATTGAGTGTTTAATTGAACTACTAAACTCCTTTAGTAATCAATCTAAACATTGCTTATGTACATAACTCCTCTTCCAGGTTAAATCCTATGTGTGTGACCCTGCAGGTCCATTTCACGTTGGCAGTTAAAGTCCATAACACTTATGACTTCACAAGCAAAGAGCGGTGCCCAGTCACACATCAGTACTACCCAAGTGAAAGTAGAAAGTTGGAGAAAAACTTTCAATCCTACAATCTGTGAATGGTGTTACAGTGAATGTATAATTCCTTTTTCACTGATATCTCGAATGAACTCGAGGCATGGAACAATCATCATGTCAACGTTCATTCACTTTCTTGATCTCAGAGCAGATTGAAAGAGATATGTATGACATCAATATCACATATTGATTCACACATGCATGCACACGCCTATTTCAATCTTACTCATCAATTGGCCTTGGATATCAAACTCCCTCAGGAGGGAAAAATCCCATATCTATCACTCACCCCTCAAAAGCCCCATGTGTCAAAGCCACCCAATCATCACCTTTATAACAACCCATGTTTCAGGACTGCGTTTGATGATGTCAATGTGTACCCAACGACATGTGTTGAGTGTAGTGATTTCAGGTCAAAGAATCACACTCACCACCATCACTGTGATACTGACTGTGACTACCATGTCATGGTTCCATGTGTCAAACTCACGGTGGGTCTGTCTGGTACACTTGTTCTCTAACAAGTACCTATGTGTTTGGTTTGATATCTCTATATCATGACTAATGAGATTCTGTCATCAACCAACACAACAATCTAGTCTTGTGTGTCATTGTTGTCTATCTACCTTCCACAATGACATCTGACTAGGGACATAGCAAGAATGTACAAACTCTTAGCATCTGTATGATCTCATCGTTCAGGTCCTCAACCCAAAAGCATACGTCATTGAGTATTGTCTTTCTCTAGACATTCAATCTATTCTATCACTATCTCATATGACTGAACCAGAAAGAATCGGAAGCTTGCCTTTGATCTTTATCAAATAAATCGTGATGTATCCCATCAATCATCCCATGATTGGCTCTCAGGACATACATACCAACAACCCAAGGAAAAGACCAAGGTGTATCGCCCAACACAACCTCACCATCATAACCCACAACTCTAGATCAAGAGGGGTATCGGGCAACATCACCCCCAAGCCATATTGTGCGAGATAAAGCCCAACGAGATCACCATCAACCTCAAGCACAAGGGTTCCAAACCCTAGATTGATCAAGAATATCGGCTCACCTCTCAACAACCAAGAAAGAGGGGTTTTGCACAACCTCTATCACAACTCAGGCAACCACAAGGATCATCCCTAACACGGGTCTCAAACCACACAAAAGCTCACCTTTCAAGTCCATGGTGAGAGGAGGGTGTTTCTCAAGCAACTAGAACACAAGCTCACCTCTCAACTTAAACGAGAGAGGGGTATTGCTCATTTTACTGGGGCTAAAGCTTACTTCTCTAGATCAAGGAGGGGAAGGGGTGTTTCTCAACAAGGAAACCCTAGAACATGGTTCGGCCAACTAGGGTACAAAGGTACAAAACCTCGACCATGACAACAACATCACTATACCCACAAGATTAAAGGTGCAACAAGCAAGAAACTTATCTTAGAACATACATGGCCGATTATAATCATATGAAACATACATGGATGTAGAAGAAGATAGTATAGTTAGGGTTAGGAGTTATGTAACCCGCCTCGAGCAAGCTCCAAGCTCCTAGCTCCAAGCACCACGTCCCCACGAAGAAGAACAAGGCACTCTAGGGTTCGGCCCCCACTAGAGGAAGAAGAAGAAGACGAAGATTCCAAGATAAGGATCGGCCACCAAGCTTGGAAGGGAAGAGGTGTCGTGCAACCAAAGGAGAAGGGAACTAAGGAACTAAAGAGATCCTTAGAAAGAGAAAGGAAACACATATATAGGAGAGGATGGAGGAGAAACCAAGGTAAGACAAAGCAAGGTGTCCCCCACCTATGGACACTTGTCCAAGGGCAATGCCACCACTCTAACTTGCCTTAAAAACATGTCCAAGGCCATTTCCACAAGAAAGCATCAAGTGCCAAGTGTCCACTAGTGGTGACACAAACGAGGTCAAACAGGTCAAAGGGGGGTCCATGGGCGACACACCCCAACACCATGCCCGACACCACTCCCTAGGCAACACACCTAGGCCGACACAACTAGGACCAACACAACCAGGCTGACACAAGGTCAAGCAAAGCAAGGGCAAGGTTCAAACAAGGAACAACAAGGCCCAACAAGCTCATCCAAGCCCAAAGGAACTCAAGCAACGAGCCCAACCCTTCCTCTCAACACTAGTGGAAGAAAGGAGAGAGAGGAACACCTCTCAAGGTGAAAAACTTGCTCTACAATCCTAGACTTGGGTTATTTGCAAGTAGCACCTCCAGCTCTCAACAAAGCACAAACAAACCCTAATCACCACTAAAGGTGATTAGCAAGCAACTAAGCACTAGGGTTAAGCAAAGCAAACAGGATAAGCCCTAATCGGAGATCAGGGTCCTTACACATATTCAAACCCTTTTCTCTTAACTCTTTCTTTCACCTCTATTCTTCTGTACATATTTTTCCGTTCCTTTGACACTTAGATTTTTTAGTAATTCCTTTGATAGAATAACTCTTACATATAAAACAACTTTCACTTTGAAAAAGAGTCACCCCTAGCTAAATTAGAGACAAAGTAGTCCTCAAACGCAACTACATAAGTAGCATTTAGGCATGTAATGTCGAATTAATAAATCACTTTCATACTCAATTTCTATACTTTTGCTTCAATTCTACATCAAACTCTCCATAGGTTAACATCCTGGCCGAAACAAGCTAAACACTCTCAAGGATGGGAAGGAACCAGGCAAAATCTAAATCAAAGAACCTCGCAAGTGGACCACCAAGTATGAAACAGTAATAAGTGCATGTCAGGAAACCCTAAGAAATAGTTTTCTTCTTTTCAAAAAGAGGCTTGGCAGCCCAAATAAAATCCTAAATACCCAATTCCTAAGTCTGTGAGCATATGAATAAAAGCCTGAGTGTTGAATAAAAACATGAGAGTTGTGCCATGCATAAGGACTTATACAAAGAACCAATAAAGGTCTTCCCCAGTCGATACATTCAGCTGCCCTCACAAAGGCAGATGTGTCGCACCCGGTAGTGAGATCCTAAGGTCTCCAAGTATATGAAAAGGCTGATAAAGGACTCACCCGACCGGTACATTTAGCTGCCCTCACAAAGGCAGATGTGTCGCGCCTGACAGTGAAATCCCAAAAGTTTAGATAAACCCTCCCCCACTAAAAAGGGGAGTTACACAGCAGCCTTTATCCAACCCTCATACCTATCTTAGCTTCTGGTAGGAATTTCAAAGAAGTATAAAGTTGCTTATAGTCGAAGACAGGCATAGAATATGATAAATGAAAAGGTGGTCCCAATGTGAGTTACGCGATATGGAAGAAACCTAAGATCCACGCAACTCTCGATACCTGAAAGAGTTAGTGCAAGAGGAAGCCCCAATAAAACTCTAGGAGATCTCTGGTTTAGAATTGAAGCAAGAGTATAGAAATCTTCACTAAAATAAAATTGCTTCACCACTACGTGCCTTAGCTCTATCCAGCTTGAGGACAAGCTTGACTCTAAGTTAGGGGGGTGATAACCTCCCGTTTTGTGATGTTATATTACTAGTTTTTCTTAATTTTTGATACTCTTTCTTAGATAAATTAGATAATCCTTAACTTTCTATGTTATTATGAATTCCCCATTAAACTAACATTTATCTTTTTCTTCTTACAGAAAAAACCAAAAAAAATTGCAAAAGCCCCAAATGGTCCCAAGACCGAATGAAGTCCAAACGGTCCCAAGACAGAATGAACTCAAAACAGTCCCAAGACCAAATGAAGTCCAAACGGTCCTGAAACCGTATAAACTCAAACGGTCCAAAGACTGAATAAAGGCAAAGGGCCTGGAGACTGAATGAAGTCCAAACGGTCCCAAGACTGTATAAAATCAAATGGTCCCAAGACCAAATAAAGGCAAACGGTCTGGAGACCGAATGAAGTCCAAACGGTCCCAAGGCCAAATGAACTCAAATGGTCCCAAGTCTGAATAAAGGCAAACGGTCCCGGGACTAAATAAAGGCAAACGGTCCCAAGACCGAATGAAATCCAAACGGTCCAAAGACCGAATGAACTCAAATGGTCCCAAGACCAAATAAAGGCAAATAGTTTGGAAATCGAATGAAGGCAAACGGTTCCAAGACCGTATGAACTCAAACGGTCCCAAGACCGAATAAAAGCAAATGGTCTGGAGACCGCATGTAGTCAAACGGTCCCAAAACCGTATGAAGCCAAACGGTCCCAAGACCATTTGAAGCCAAATGGTCCTGAGACCGCATGATGCCAAATGGTCCCAAACAGTTAAAGACCTAAACGGTCCGAAGACCATTTGGGACTCCTTGGAAGCCTATAAATAGAAATGAAGGAGTTTCCATTAGGCATCGAATTCTTTGATGCCCAAAGGCTGCCCCAACCATTCCAGATTTGTTTTATCTTCCATCCTTCGTCCCAAGGCTGTCGGTCCAAGATCCAAACTTCATCAAGCTGCTTTCTGTCTCATCGACATAGAAGGTGGGAAGTAAAGAAGTCTACATCAAGTCAACCAAGTGGTGTGAAGATAGTTGCTCTCTACTCCAAGGGGTTGACCTTCCTCCCTCCTACGTGGAGATGATGCTTTCTTCTCTCTTCTCGCCTCCTTCTTTTCTCTTGCCATGATTGAGTAGTCCCATACACTAGGGTGCGGGGAGTAGCCCCGCTACCCATGTTTTCATTTCAAACATTGTAATTCATGAGTTTTCAATAGAAAAATACTATCTTTTCAGTTCAACATCAATCATTTAATGAATGCTAGTTTCTTGATCACCAACTTGTGTTGTCTATTATCTGTTAGTGCAAATTGTCTATGTTTGTACTTCTAGATTTGAATATCGACTGCTTGTTAGTTCCAGATTGTATGTAGTCACCATACATTTGGTTCGATATCTAGGAGCGTTTCTCAAGAAGTGGAGTAAACTCACCTCCATTGTTGTACTTTCATTTTATGAAATGCAATCAGTTGATGTATGAAAGTACAACCTTGACAGGTCGAGGAACCCACTTTGCGAGGGGAGTGATGCAAAGTAAGTGACCATTCGTTTGGGGATGGCTGGCATTGCAATGCTTCCACATTTCTCATAGTCAGTTATCCAAAAGGAAGCTAAGTCTACAAAGATACTAACTGTTTAGACTCTCTTCTTTGCAAGCCATGTTATTATGATATATGTTTTGATCCATGCGTAGTGGTGGTGAAACTCGATCACATCCTAGTGGTTTCTAAATATCATTTACAACCTTAAGTTTATGTTCTTGTTATTTACTTTCTCAGCACATTCGTTTAATCATCAAACCAACTCTTTGATCTAAATATCAACCTTTAAGTGGATTAGTAAGATTATTACGTTTTCCATCTTGTTAAACTCTTAACAAGACCGTTATCTCGTGGATTGAACCCTTAACTATACTATGATAAGACTTCCACGTATCTTAGCATATGTGGGTGGAGATCTTATTATATCATACACAAGGCTAAACTTAGAGACTTCCTATCTCTAGGATTTTTAGTGGTGCACACAACTCCACGTAAGTGGGGGCTCCATCAGTATGTTCTGAATGGGCAGGTAAAGGTTGTTTTCTCTTGGTCATCCAAATGTATGGGTATTTGGTAGAATCCAGAGTAACCATCGAGGTAACAGAAATACTCTTGATGAGCCAATCTTTCTAAGACTTGATCAAGAAATGGCATCAGAAAATGATCCTTTCAAGTTGCCTTATTTAACTTCTTGTAATCAATGCACATCCTCCACCCTGTAACCGTTCGAGTGGGCATGATTTCATCGTTTTCATTTCGTATCATAGTAGTTCCACCTTTCTTTGGTACTACATGCACGGGACTCACCCATTGTGAATCCGATATCAGATAGATTATCCCAGTAGTGAGTAGTTTAATGACTTCACGACGGACTACTTCTTTCATATTTGGATTCAATTTGCGTTGATGTTCAATAGTTGGATTGTGATCTCCCATCATGGGGATTTTGTGCATGCACAATGATTGACTAACCCCGGTGAGGTCGCTCATCTTGTAGTCGATTTCTTTTCTTCTTTCCTTCAATTCCTTCAAAAGTTTGTCTTCTTGTTCCGCTGTTAGTTCTGAATTTATGATGACTGGGAAAGTCTTGAGTTCATCTAGAAACACATATTTCAATCCTTTCAGTAGGGGCTTCATTTCAGGAGCTTGTGGCTTTTCACATGCTTCTTCAGTAACATCCACTGCTTTTAGTTCCTCAATCTTGGCTTTAGGATCTTCTTCAGCAGTATCGAGGTGGAAAACACAACTTTTCACTTGTTGGTCATCTGAACTTTCTTCATTCGAATTAGTGAGGGTCATCCCTAAAGGATCTTCTTGTTCATAATCCTCTTGTGTGAGAAGTGACATCTTCTATATTCACTCAATCAGGTAGACTTCTTCTTGCATGCTTGGCCTACGCATACTTTCAAAAACTTTGAATTCAAGAGCCTCTTTACCTAATCTGAGCAGCAAAGTTCCTGCTTCAACATCAATTAGAGCTCTTGCAGTGGAGAGGAATTGACGTCCAAATATGATAGGGTATCTAGTATCGTCTTTTATATCCATGATGAAAATATCACACGGAACATAGAAATCCTTCCCCACCTTGATAGGTACATCCTTAATAATTCCTAAGGGTAGAGTCACAATGTTATCTGCAAGTTGTATGGTCATGCCAGTTGGGATAAGTTTAGCACACCCTAGCCTTTTGCAAAGGCTAAGTGGCATGATGGAGATACTGGTGCCAAGATTGGCCAATCCTTTCTTACACGATGAATAACCTATATGGCAGGAGATCCCAAAAGATCCTGGATCTTTCTGCTTCTTGGGCATCTTACTCTGGATGATGTCTAAAGTAGTTGTTTCTAACTTGTGTGTTTCATATTCTTCAATTATGTACTTCCTAGTGAGAAGTGACTTCAAGTACTTTGTCCAAGCTGGTATCTCAGCCAACGCATCTAGAAAAGGTATATCAACATGGAGTTTCTTCATGGCTTCTATGAACTTGTTGAATTGAGTGTCAAGCTTTGTCTGCCTTAAACGAGCTGGGAAAGGTATACGAGGCTTGTACACTGGTACTTATGGCTCTGGTGTTTCTAGTTCAGTATCAGTTGGTTTCTCAGAACTTTGCTCGTCTGTCTTATCAACAGTTGTTGTTTCTTTTGGTTGAGACTCAGGTGTTGTTGAGTCTTGGACGATCACATGTTCATTCTCATCTGTAATAACCACATGTTTCTTGACAGCAGGATCAGAATAGTATTTTCCTGACCTGGTGGTGACAACCTTCAGTTGTTCCGGATGCTTGGGATTGTTTTCTGGTTGGCCAACAAAGGCTCCAGCAGGTCGTTTCATACTAGCTTCCAGTTGTGCTAGTTGAGATTCAATAGCTTTCTGATGGGCTTGTTGGTTAGCTATCATAGTTTGTTGGCTAGCTATCAATGTTTATTGCGATTGTAACATCTTTTCAATGGACGATAGATTATCATCAGGAGAGGTGGGGGTTGCTTCTTGCCCTTGTTGTTGGTTCTGGTAAGGGACTTGTTTGGAGTTCTAAAATTAAGAATTGTTTTGATAATTGTTAAAGTTCCTGTTATGGAATTTTCCCCTAAAGTTCCCTTGATTTTTGAAGTTTTGTTGTTGGCTAAACTGAAATACTGGTGGGCCTTGTTGTTGATTGTTTGAACAATGGTTGTCACGAGTTTTTTGCTCCTAAAGGATTTCCATATTGAAATCCAGGATGGTTCCTATTCTGATTTGGATTGTAATATCCTTGACTAGGAATGGTGTTGATAGAATTAAGATTTTCTAATTGACTATTATCTCCTTGACCACATGTGTTGCTAAGAACAACATCGCAAAGAACATTGCATGCTAAAGTGGAATGATCAGTACTTTTGCATACTTCACAGAATAGTGAAGCTGACTTGATCTGTTCTTGTTGTTGAGGGGGTAAACGTCCTCTTCCAAATGCAGCAAGGGATGATTCGATATGATCTTACTTGGAAACTAGGAGTTTGAGGGTTTTAGTGATTGACTTGTATTCAGGAGTAACTTCAGCCATAGCTACCTTCAACACTCCCTTGCCTACAGATCTACCCCAATTAGCTTGATTTTCAGCTCCAAGGGTGATAACTCTCCTTGCACTATCATAACTCTGACGCATGAAGTTTCCTCCAGATGAGGAATCTAAGAATCTCTTAATATCATCATCCACACCTCTACAGAATATCTCGATGAGTTGATTTTTGGGAATGCCATGGTGTGGACACTTGCGTAGAAGTTCCTTATATCTTTCCCATGCTTCAACAAGAGTTTCTCCATGGGCTTGAGTGAACAATGTTATTCGGTCCTAATTTCATAGGTGAGAGGAGGGTAGAACTTTTCCAGAAATTTTTTTTGCAGTTGTTCCCAAGTGGTGATGGGTTCACATTGCAAGGAGTTGTACCAACTAATAGCTCTATCATCAAGAGAATACTTGAAAAGATGGTCTAATGGCATCTTCGGATACTCCATTTTGTTTTGTCATAGCACATAGATCGATGAATCTCAGATGATTTTCTTGACTATCTTCTCCTTGCTTACCATAGAATGGGTTGTTTTGAAGTAAGGTAATCCAATGTGCTCATATCTCAAAGCTGGGAGAATGGATGGGAGGAGGTTGGACTGGGTGATGAACATCAGCAGCCTTAGGGATTGAGAATTCCCTAAGATCCTTTTGCAGTTTTTCTACTTGCGTTGCTGCTTGTGCTGCTAAGATTTCCTCTTGAACTACATCCCTAGCTTCTTGCATGAGTCATTCTCTCTATGCATTGATGGCTTGAGCAACCCTTCATGCTATCTCCTCTTCTTGAGCCATTCCTGCTTGGTTTTCTCTATTCTGACGATGAAAGGTTCTGTCTATTTCAGGATCAAAGCTGGAAGTGAGTTCGGGACTGTTCAAATGGTGCATACACCAGTCTTGGGGGTACCTGAAATGAAATGATCTGAAGTAATATTGATGGAGTGGAGTGAAATTCAAGTAGATGATTGATTGTATCAAAAGAAAACAAAATCCTAGATTAGCCTTAAAAGAACTAAATTTGACTAACTGACTCTATTGTCCCTGGAAATGGCGCCAGAATTTGACGTGGAAAATTATCGCACTGAAAACTCACTCGGGGTTGAAATCTCCGAGCTTTTACCAAAACCTCGTGCAATAATACCACCCGCAAGCAGATGAGTCTTATCGAAGTATAGTTAAGGATCAAATCCCAAAGGACAATGTTTTTAAGAATCTTTGTCAGTTGAATCTAGCACAAGTAAGACTAATATTTAGAACGATTGATTGGGTTGTGGTTGATTAAACTAATTGCAAGAAAGTAAAAGAGATGAATTAAAGTTTATTCTAGATAAATGATATGGAATCGCTGGGATTGTCTCGGGTTTCACCACCGCTACTCATGCAAACACATCCAAACATCAAACATCCAGGAAAAAATCTAACTATCCAAATGGAACTATTCTGAACCCTCTCTAAGGGATGTTTAGGTCCGCATAAGCATCCCCTTAGGCATTAGATTTCTTATCGCCATCCGTATCATGCACTCATAGTTCTGAAGATACAATATCCAACTGAGTCTGAGGTCCTCCCTAAGGGATGTTTAGACCACAAAAGCGTCTTCGCAGGCTAGATGGCTCGTTCCCTCACGGATCATATATGTAACATCCCTGACCTGGGTTATGAGTTAACCCTAGATATTTTTCTCAATAATATTAAGTAGATTCTTAATCTTATCTTGGGAAAAGTAATTAGGGCTCATGAGGAACTTATGTTTCAATTTTGGTCCCGTTTGAACAATGTTGAAACAATGCTTGCTTATTTGGGACTAAAATGCAAATTACCCAAGTTGAGGGGTTAAATTGCAAATGTTGCATGATAAGATGTTCCTATGATGTTGAGACATCATAAGAATGAATATGATGTAGTGTTATGGTTTTCACAAGCTTGGGCATCAAGTTTAAGCTTGTAAAGCAATCCTTGTGCATCAAAACCCAGTTTTGGTGTAATGTGCAATTTACCCAAAACCTAGGGTTCAATATGCAAATTACCACTTCAATAAGGTCCTTAATGTTTCTTGGCATCATGTAGAGAAAAGAAAATGAGAGGGGCATCTCATTTGAATTAAGTTGGAGGAGAGAGAATCTTGATATTAAAATAATCAAGATTTAATCCTAAGTGAAACCCTAATTCAATTTAGGGCAAAACTGAATGTATTAATTAAAGGGCCTTCAACCAAAATGTTATTGGTTGATTTTGAATAAGGACGGAAGTTCTTTTGCCAAGATAAGGAACGAAAATATCCTAAGGAGGTGAAATTCCACTCACCTTATTATAAAGAAAAGTAATTTCCACTCACATATGGAATATTAATATAATAAGCATTAAGGTGCTTAATTTTCTTTTCTTTAAATTGAGTATAATGAAGGAGAATTAAAGGAAAAGGAAGGTTCCTCGTCCTTAAGGGATTTGAGGGGGAAGAGGCGGCTATATTTTTGGAATTTAATGCATTTTAATAATGCATTTTCTCTCTCATCAATTTTCTTATAAAAGTACCTTTACCAAGCCAAAACAAAGGCTATTTCGGATTCTTTTCTTTCCTCTTGCTTGGAAAACGACTAAGGATCTGTGGAGGAGCAGGAGGACGACCCCAACCTTTTGGTAAGGTCCTTGACCTTCGTTCTCCTTGATTCCATGGTGGAAATAAAAAATAAATCATTGATTTCTTCTTATTTTGATCTCCTCTTCAACCCTAGGCAACTTTTTCATCCAAAAGCTTGAGGACGAGTTTAGGGGGAGTTGCTAGAGCTTCATCCACCATTAATGGCGTGATCTTGAAGCTTTGGATCTCAATTGGAGGCGGGTTTTATAACTCAAACCCTTAATCATTGCTATTGCATCAATCAATTATGCTTTGTTGATTGTTTTCTTCAATTTGATACATACTTGTTTCTTTGCTGCAATTTCCATCAAGAACGGTTGCTGTTCTTGGTTGTTCGAAGGAAGGGGATGATGAAATCATCCTAGATGCTTATCCAAAGAAAAGTACCAAGCCAAATGGTCTTGATATCTATTCCAAATCGTTTTAAATTGATTGGCTATGCGGTTTCAGAAAACCGTTTTAGGGAAAACGGTTTCAAGACCGTTTGATATGGTTGAACAAGCGTTGACCGTTTGGTAATCTTGTTCCTAATTATGTAATCTAATGACCCTCCAAATTTTAGGGGTTAACTCCCAAGGAATCGTGAGTTGAAGGCCAATCAATTAGATAAATCGAATTGAATGAAATGCTGATTTTCAACCTGATCAACTTGACCTGTTTGGGAAAACGGTTTCAAGACCGTTTGAGTGTGTTGACCAAGCATTGACTGTTTGGGATTCCTGTTTATAATGATGTTGGTTAATGACCCTCCAAATTTTAGGGATTAACTCCCAAGGAATCGTGAGTTGAAGCCTAATCAATTAGGGAAACCTAATTGAATTAAGTGCTGATTTTCAATCTGATTTAATTGACCTTTTTGAGTAAACGGTCTCAAGACAGTTTGAATACATTGACCAAGGGTTGAATGTTTGGGATTACTGTTCCTAATGATGTGTTCTAATGACTCACCAAATTTGAGTGATTAACTCCCAAGGAATCGTGAGTTGAAGGCTATTCAATTAAGCAAACCCTAATTGTTTATGGAAGCAATAACTATGTCAAACACAGTTGTTTGTATTTGATCGGATGGTTGATGTAACCAAATCAAGTGGAGAGAATGATATAAATGAATTCATACATGAGTATGATTCATATGGTTATTTAGGGTATGATCCTTAGTAAAGAGATCAAGAAGCCCTAATTGAGAAGGTTAATGAACCTTGACCCTGATTTAGGGAAATTCTGAGTGAAACCCTAATCTAGGGTAATAGTGTAACCCTAATTAAGGGTAATAGTGTAACCCTAATTAAGGGTAATGACTTGGGTAACTCTAATTTAAGGTAATGAAATACCAAACCCTAATTGGAGGAATAATGAATCCCTAATTTATGGGTAATTGAATGAAACCCTAATTGGGATGATTAGTGAAACCCTAATTGAGGGTGATTCCCTGAGAAACTCTAATTGAGGATGATTCCATGTGAAACCCTAATTGAGGGCGATGTCATATGAAACCTTAAACCTAACACAGAGTAAAGCTATGTAAAACCCTAAATTTGGGCTATAGTGCATGGAATTCTAATCATGGGCAATATCATGATAAATCATAACCCTAATGTCTGGGTAATGATATGAGTAAACCTTAATGATAAAATAATGAGTAATACCCTATAATGATGAAATATCTCAAGTGGTTGACTATAGGCAACCTTATAACAAGAAATGCCTTAATTTGAGATGAGTCCATATCATTGAAGATAGTTGGACAATCCTTGTGTGTGATCTATGCACATCATGGTAAAGGTGATAGGTTAGTGGATGAAAGTATTAAGATGTGAGATTCCTTATTATAAGATAACTTAATAAACTCAAGTAAGATATAAGTGATGAGGGAAGTGATATATTGAGACATGATAGATATCACATTTAGAATTTTAGGGTTGATATACCTTGATGCATCTCAAATCCAATATTTTTGGATAAGATACACAAGGAGAGTGTTATGTAAATTGTTACAATGAAATTTAATGAGTTTAACATACTTGATAAGTAAGCTAAAATGAGTATGAGGTAATCATACCATGATAAGGATGAGAGATAAACTCATACCTTGTGTTGATGATCATTTAATGATAAATGATAAGAATATTAAATACTTGGAATGTCGATGGATGCTCCTAGATGTATGGAACAATATATTAGGGTTGGATTGATAAAATGAACATGAAACCCTAATTGATGTGAATAGTAAACCCTAACCCTGTGGAGGAAATAGTGGTGTTACTATTATATTACATGAGTTAATATGTTATTGTTGCCTAGTGAGAGGTGACAAGATGTTTAATGGCCTTGTGAGCCATATGGTTAGATGTTACCTGGTAAGAAGTAACAAGATGTTTCATGGGCATGATTGAGCCCTGAATGAGGTGTATTCCTCTTATGTTGATAAGGGTTGATACCCTGTGCTATTGTGAAAAGGATTTATATCCTGTGATAATATGATAATTGGTGTAATCTAATGAATGGCAAGTGAATATTACCATGTGATGATGAGATGAGAAATTATGTTTCATATGTTTTATATCTTTTCAGGTTTTAATATTTATATGCTTGCTAGAAGTGAATTAGGGTTTGTATGTCCACTTGTTTGATGCAGCCTTAATTCACCCAATTGGCATAACTAATTAAGTGCAACTCTAATCATGTAGTGCCCTGTGCCGTAGAACCATCTTCAGTGTCAGAACTTGCTGGATGGTGAAACGAGTATTCCTAAGGGAAACTCAGAGCGCATATTGTTGAATATGCGGGGGTGGCAGGTTGAGGATATATATATACTTGTCATCCATAATTGCAGGTTACAGAGGATGGCTATGGTCATGCCTCAAATATTTGATGTGATTGAGGACAGCTGCGGTTGTACCTCGGATTAGAGGGTTTTGTATACCCTGTTTTCTAGTGTCATAACTTGTACCAAGTACGGACTAGTTGTTATCAGTTGACTATATGTCACTGTTGGCAGTTTGACTGGTATGTCACTGCAGTTTACTCGTACTAACTGAGGGGAAGAGATCTTAGGATGCCGGTACTCCTAGATCTTGTACGGAACCGAATAGCCCTTCGCAGGGGTCGGTTGGACTTTGAATGGTACGATTCAAATTCCCCAGGGCATAATAAAAGATGTAATACAGCCGTATAGCATATCTGTTTAGGGTTATACATGACGCTTCACATTGAATTGAAACCCATGTTTGTTCTCTTTACATAAAGATGATACTTAGTGCAACTAAGAGATAGTAATTATACTTATGTTGTGGATATGCATAAGACTGTAATTGTGTACATACAATGGTCATGCTTATGTTGATATCTTACTGCTACTGTTGATTATAATCATGATGCTAGATATCTCATGTTGATAGTTATGTTTCACATGCTATCCATGCCTCTATAATTAGGAATACCTGACAGAGACTTAATGCATGTAATTAGGTTTGGTTAAAGTCCAATGCCTGGATGTGTAATCAGGATTGGTATAGTCCAATGCCTGAAACATTTATACCTGATTGATATAGTTTAATGCTTGAATAATACATGATGATTTATATAATCACATGTCTGGCATAAGTGAATACTTGTTTAGAAGATTGGCTAAGGCCAACAAATAGAAACAAGAATGAATCATGGGTGACACATCAGAATAATGAATGACATGAGCAAAGCTTGAGATGTTGAAAATGTATGGTAGATAATTGTTATACATGTTCTTTCTATTTCTTATAAAGAGAATAGATGAATTAGTGTTCAATCATAGATAGGTGTAATACTTTAAAAGATGAGAATGATCTAAACTGCTTATCCTCTTCTCAGTTTTATATTAATTAAACTACAATAATGATGTTTCTGGCGGAGAGTTATATCTCTCGCTGGGGCAATTTTCAATTGTCTCACCCCCGTGGGAACCAACATTTTTAGGTGGACGAGTGTGAAAGAGACTGATAATATCTTTCGGATGAAGAACATCAGCAGCTACAAGGACAGCAGTGACAACTCAAGTTGAGTGTGATGTCTATTGTATTTGGTAGATAGAAGTCCTATGTGTCGTCTCTGTACTCTCAGGTCCTCGGAGTTAGTACTTAGTGCTTTTAATGTATCGTTTTGAGATTTTGGCTTGATGCCTCGAGGTTATTATGTTGTCTGTGTTTAGCTTTTAACAAGGCAGTTGATGTTGTAACCCTTGAAAAGAGATGGTATAAGATATATACTTATGAACCATGATGTAAATGTAATACATTGGTTCTTGTTGAAAGAGTTTTCCTATGATTGGGTCTCTTTGAAAAAGGTTTTAATTTTTAGTGATTTTCTATAATCCGCTGCTTAGTGAACGCTTCTGCATTAGTTAATCTTGTTTTCACGAGACGGTCGTCACAATATACTTACGACCTCAAGGAATCTTATTCTATTTCAGTTCAAGGAGTCAACCGTGCTAATCAACAAGTGAGCATGTGATTAATCTACAAGAAAACATCAATGATTAACAAAAAGATACAAAATCCAACTAAGGTTGTGGCCCTCCCTAAGGGATGTTTAGGCCACAGAAGCATCACCGTTGGCTAGATGGCGCTTCCCCTCACGGATCATACACTTACGACCTCAAGGAATATCATTCTATTTCTAGTTTGAGAGTCTACCTCATTAATCGACATTCTATCCTACATACAGAAGTTCTCATAACAGAGGGAAGAACAATATGAAAGCAAGTTGGTAATCACAACATTATCGAATAACAACGAAATGGAAAGTTATATACATTTCCTTGGAATGTTTAAATGAAAATACATGAAAGCATGGGCAGCGGGGCTAGTCCCCACACCCCAGTGAAAGGTGACTACTCGCTCATGATGCGAGGAATAAGAAGAACAAGAGAGAAGGAAGGTTCAGCCATGAGCATGATGTAGAAGGCAGTCGCAGCTCGGTGAAGATAATGTGGTCTTCTACGTCATGTCGGGGCATATCTGGATGATGAGGAAGAACTACCAAGGAAGGCTGGGCAGACCTTCTTCTCCACCTTATTTCTCTTCTCGGTCTGCTTACTCGCAGCAAGAGGAGGTGTGGGTGGCTCGACAATGGCGTGAAGATGGAGGAGTGGTGGCAGTGTGGATGGGAGACTGATCCTTGCTCGAGCAGCCTCTCGGCACCCTCGAATCAATGATCAAATGAGGACCCTTGTGGTCCTATTTATAGGCTTGGATGGGGTCCTCACGTTTTTTCTGTGAGTTTGCTCCAAATGGTTTAGTGTAATCAGTTTGCTTGAATGGTTTTGGAGAAAATGGTCTTGGAGATCGTTTGACATCAAATGGTCTTGAGAATACATGACCATACGGTCTATGAGCCCGAACAAATCCAACCGGTCTTGGGATTCTATGTTCATACGGTCTTGCAGACCGATCAAATGACCAAATAGTCTTGGGAAGAACTCCCCATACGGTCCTAGAACTTTGCCTTCAAACGGTTTCAAACTGATAGGCGCCAATCGGTCTTCACATGCGCTGGATTCAAATGGTCTTTAGTAGTAGCTGGCCAAATGGTCTTGTAGACCGTTGGGCTTTGATCGGTCTTGAAGACCATTTGCGCATGATCGGAGTTGAGTCTAAGTCCAAGCAGTTTTGATCTTGATCGATCTTTGCTTGAGTGTCCAAACGGTCTTCATCCAAATGGACTTGAGTCTCTGTCCAAACGGTTATGCAAATCTATGACCATACGGTCTTCAACAAACGATCATCGTTCAAATAATTTTTAGAGTATCTATTGACCAAATGGTCTTGAAGACCGAATAGATCCAACCGATTTTGGGACCGTGCACCACCAATCGGTCTTGAGCTCTCACGATCTCAAGCAATCGGTATGCAGCCCATCGGTCTTCACTTCAAACGGTTTCTACTCCATCCCGTCTTGTCTTAAATGGTTTTGGAGACCATTTGATGGCCAAACAGTCTTGCATGATTGCATCCATACGGTCTTCATCTGCTCACCAAACGGTCTTCGATTCATTGATCAGTCATGGCACCCGAATGGTCTCGCGAGTGACTGGCATATTGGTGTTGAGACCATACGCCACCAAACGGTCTTAAAACTGTATGGATGACTGGATGAGACCGTTTGGGGTCGAGACCATTTGGTCAAAACCATTTTGTCAAGACCAAGGATGAGGGGATCTTGAGTGAATCCCATATGATGGTTTGAACCTCATCATGACCTGCACAAAATCAATATAACTCTAGTCAATAATCTTGAAAATTGAATTAGTTAAGAATTCTTGTATTTTGAGAGATTTAGGAGATGAAATCAAAAGTATTGAATTGAAGTTATCCCAAAAGGGTGACTCAAAATTGTGATGAATATGCATTCATCAAGAATTTGTACCACCATCTGAATGCTTTCAAGAACATCTTCGATACCATTAGGATGAGCGGTGTCCCACAAGAAGTGATTTATTGTAAGGGTTTCAACTTCTTCTTGGAAGATAAGGCTCTGTCCTAGTATCTAAATCTCCCCCACCATTCTATAGATGGGTGGAGACCCCTGGCGGATTCCTTTGTCACTAAGTTTTATCCTACTGAGAAGACCATCTGTAACATGCAGAAGATTACATCTTTTGCACAAAAGCCAGGAGAAAACTTGCACAAGGCATGGGAGCATTTCCAAGAGTACCTGAGGGATTGTCCACACCACAACTATCGTAAGGGGTTCCTAGTGACTACCTTCTACAAAGGGTTGACCCATACAGAGAAAACTTCATTGAATGCTACTGCAGGCAGTGACTTCCTAGGGGAAAAGCTAAGAAGGACTATGAAGATTATAGAAAACATGGCTGCACTCCAAGCCAGAATAGACTATGAAAGGAGTGATATATGCCCATCAAAGAAGGTAGGATCTGAAGGACCATCCATGGATGCCAGGTCTTTAGAAACTATAACATCCCAAATCCAGAAAACAGCAACAGACGTTAAACAACTGAAGGATACTAGAGGCAAAGGAAAGAATCACATCGAGAAAGTGATGAAGTGTATCACCTGTGGTGAAGGAGGACACGAGGTCGATAATTGTATCTACACCAGATCTGAAGAGAGTGAAGACAGTGAAAGTGAAGACAAGACTATGCAGAATGTTTCCTATGCCAACTTTAAGAGGCTAGATCACCCTGGCTTCGGCTATGGAAATAAGGATGTCGCTGAGAATTCACACCAGCTGAGCAATTCACAAAAGCCTCTGCCATGTTTTGAAAAGAGGGGCAGACAATCGTCGTATACTCGAACAACCAATTATCAGACTACTAGGAATAATTACTCTGCACAAGGTAAGAACCAGACTCGCCAAGGAGCTGGACCAAGCTAGGGGCCAAATCAAAGTCAAGGTCAAGGTCAAGGATAAGGACAAGGAAAAGATAATAGCCAATAAGACTTAGTTACTCAACTCTTCAATTTCACTGAAAGACAAGGTATTGTGAACGCTCAACTGGCACAAAGTGCCCTATCCAATTCTGGCATCCTAACAACTATGCAAGTCTAGATGGCAGATATGCAGACGCATCAATGCCAAATAGACCAACAACTCGCACAGTTGGTGGAGTTAGTAAAGAATCCCTCCGAAAAAATTATGTCGAATATGGAGACAGAAAAAATGGCTACCCTCTGATATGGGAGGACGCTGATCAACTCTAGAACTAGGAATGAGAACGAGGAAGGAAAAGATGAAGGACAGCAGCTCGAGAGAGAAGTTTCTACCGAGAAGTATGCTGACAGGGAGAGGCCTGCTGAAGAAAGCCGTGAGAGAAGTAGAGAAGCTAGAGATCCTAATCCCATTGAAGAAATCTTTGTGAAGAAGAGCCTGTATGACCCAACAATTCCATTCCCAAACAAGCTTATCATGGCACACTTTAAGAAAAGATATGAAAAATTCATGGAAGCAGTGAAGAAACTGCATATAGACATCCCATTTCTTGATGCTTTGGAGGAGATGTTGACGTATGCTAAGTTTTTCAAGGACCTTATCACAAAGAGAAGGATAGGGAACCACGTCGAAATGGTACACCTAGAAAACATGTCTAGTTTCTTTGTTCAAGCAAAACTGCAAACTTAGAAGAAAGACCCAGGAGCCTTCAACATCCCTTTTTGCGTTGGTGACAACGTTGAAAGGAAGGGTCTGGAAGATTTGGGCACCAACATAAGCCTAATACCCCTAAGCTTAGCATAGAGATTGGGATTGACCGATATGGTAAAGACAAGTATGCAGATTGAATTAGCAGACCACACATTTAAGAGACCAGTGGGTATAGTGGAGGATGTCGCGATCCGTGTGGGATGATTCTTCATACCATGTGGTATCATTGTGATAAATACTGTGGAGGACTCGAAGTGTATGATAATAATTGGATGAGCTTTTTTAGCTACTGGAAGAGCCCTGATAGATGTCGTTGAAGGCGTCATAACCCTTCGGGTTGGAAGTGACCACATTGACTTCAAAGTGAAGGATGCCATGAAGGGACTGTCTCTTTCAGAGACAATATACTTCATGGACAGCTATAACCAGTATTGTGAAGAGATTCAACAAGAATAGGCCATTGTGGAGTTACTTATGAGATCCCTGAATAACCCGAACCCTTTGACAGAAGACCCCGAAGTGGTTGAGATACTAGATAATATTAACTAAAGTGAAGAAAGTCTCAGTGTTTGATGAAGAATTGATAGAGATAGTGAAGTACGCTTCTTTGGATCAGTCAAACAAAGAATTAGAAGCTCTGAAGCCAATTTCGGAATTAAAGCCACTACAAAAAGGGCTAAAGTATGAGTTCCTGGACAATGAGAGAAGGAATCCCATCATCATAAATGCTAACCTCACAGAAGAACAACGAGAAAGACTTCTAGAAGAGTTGAGGGAGCATAAAATATCAATAAAAAAATTCAGTTGAGGACATCAAGGGACTAAACCCAGCCCTGTGTATGCACAGGATAAACTTAGAAGAATCAGCAAGCTCGAAGGAAATTGAACCAAATGTTAAAGGAAGTAGTCAAGAAGGAAATATTGAAGCTACGAGATGTGGGGATCATATACCCAATAAGCGACAGCAACTGGGTGAGCCCCATTCATGTAGTACCCAAAAAGGGTGGAATGATAGTGGTAAGATGAGATAATGGTGATGAAGTTTCCACGCGAACTGTCACAGGCTGGAGAATGTGTATTGATTATAGAAATCTAAATTCGGACACCAAGAAAGATCATTTTCCCTTACCATTTATTGACCAAGTCTTAGAAAGATTTGCCCACCATGATTAATTATGCTTCTTAGATGGATATTCTAGATTCTATCAAGTTTTGATCCACCCTGATGATCAGGAAAAGATGACTTTTACATGCATCTATGGGACGTACGCCTTTAGGAGAATGCCTTTCGGCCTATGCAATGCCCCTGCAACTTTCTAGCATTGCATGATTTCCATGTTCTTCGACTTCTTAGAAGACATAGTTGAAGTGTTTATGGATGACTTCTCTGTATACGGGACATATTTTGATGCTTGCCTAAGAAATTTATCCCTAGTTCTGCAAAGATGTGAAGAAAAACATCTGGTCCTAAACTAGGAAAAATGCCACCTTATGGTTCAGAGTGGCATTGTCCTGGGACACAAATATCCAAGAAAGGCATCGATGTGGATCTGGGCAAGATCGAGGCCATCTCCAAACTCTCACCACAAATGTCCATGACTGGGGTAAGGAGTTTCCTGGGCCATGTTGGGTATTATAGGAGGTTCATCAAAGACTTCTCAAAAATTTTGAAGCCCCTTTCAAATTTGCTGATCAAGGACACAGTGTTTGAGTTTGATGACGAATGTTCAAATGCTTTTGAGGCCCTGAAGAAGGCTTTAACCTATGCACCAATCCTACAAGCTCCAGACTAGGAGCTACCTTTTGAGATAATGTGTGATGCTAGTGACTACGCCATAGGTTCAGTCCTAGGATAAAAGAAAGACAGGAAGCACATTGTCATATGCTACGCCAGTCGTACGCTGGACGAAGCCCAAGTGAACTACACCACCACCGAGAAGGATATGTTAGTGATTGTTTTCGCATTTGATAAATTCTGATCATACCTTATAGGAGCCAAGGTTAAGGTTTATAATGACCATGGCACTATACGTTATCTGATGCAAAAGAAAGACACCAAGCCAAGACTTCTAAGCTTGGCCCTTCTGTTGTAAGAATTTGATCATGAAGTCATTGATAAGAAAGGAAAAGAAAATGCAGTCCCAGACCACTGGTCTAGAATAGTTTTCAATGAAGAGAATCAGTTACCAGTGAACTACAATTTTTCTGATGAAGCCCTATTAATGGCTCAGTCTGATGAGTAGAGTTTACTGTGGTTTGTAGATATATGTAACTATCTGGCTTATGGCCAGCTACCTCCAAACATAACATACAACCAGAAGAAGAAGCTTTTCTCTGATGTTAAGAACTATTACTGGGATGACCCACTACTGTTTAAGAGGTGTTCTGAATGTTTGTATCAAAGGTGTATACCAGAGGAAGAAGTCTCATTAATCATAAAAGAATGTCATTCTTCACCGTATGGAGGACATCATAGTGGAGGAAGAATGGCTGCAAAAGTGCTCCAATTTGGGTTTTACTGGCCCACCCAATTCAAGGACGCGACATCCTTTGTCAAGGCTTGCAAGGAATGTCAACTTACTAGAAATATCAGTTAGAGAAGTAAGATTCCTATGACCGACTGGGTGGAAGTGGAATTTTTTGATGTTCGGAGAATAGACTACATGGGTCCTTTCCCATCATCAAAAGGATACCAGTGTATCCTAGTTATTTTTGAGTACATGTCAAAGTGGGTAGAGGCGGTAGCGACCCAAACTTGCGATTCTAAATATGTGATCAAGTTATTCACAAAAACCATTTTCCCATGCTTCGGAGTGCCTTGCACTATCATAAGCGACGGGGGATCGCATTTTGGGGAAAAGCAATTTGAGGCTCTGACACGCTTTTTACGTGCATAGAAATGCAAGTGTACGCGTCAATGTAATATAGGCCTTTGTGATGCCCGATTCGAACTCAGGGACACGTGAATTATCGGAGACTACTACTAACTACTTGCAATCAGCTAGACCAATTAAAGAGTTGGAAGTTGTTATTAAAATTAAAAGAAAATGAAAATAAAACAAAACAAAACAATCGATCAAATGTTTAGTTTAATCAATTCAAGATGAGATCTTTAGGATTGCAGTTTCACCGCGGGTTTTCATTGTATGAAATTCTATTCGGTCATTCAAATTTATCTCTCTATCCGAGTAGTGGCCTGAAATCATAATTGCCCACTTTCGTGGTACAATTCACTACCTATGTCTAGGTCGGTTCCACCGTCGTAGTAACCTATACCCTAAACTAGGTGCATTAAAAACGATCTCTCAGTATCCACCATTAACCTTACACCACCTTGTTCAAGGGATTTGTCAATTAACGTGAACTTCGTCTCTGTTCAACCATTAATTCTTCTTTCAAAGTAATTAAGGGCATTAGATTATTATTATGGTGATCAAGCACAACAATATAATTGAGAAAACGAAATTATACCACGGATTTAAGAGATAAAATATGAATTACTATGATAAAATTGTCATACAATGAATTCCCGGGCTACTCACGGTCCTAAAGACAAAGGGGATTAGCCCCGCATGTTCATCTCAGAGCAAAACATGGAGTAGAAAAAGTGAAACATGGGGAAAACATGATTGAGTGGTGAAACCCCTGAACGGAGAAGATCCAAGTGCTCCTTGGTGTAGAATACGCGTTCTCCCGCCTTTCGGTGGTGGAAATCGTCTTCTTCGGCGTCTGGATCGGCTAGGGCGTGCTTCCGGGCTCCGTTCTTCTCTCTACACCTTCTCAGGATGTATGCAGCGGCTAATGACGTGATAGATTGCTCTCGGCTGCCTTCATTAGGTATAATTCCTGAGTTAGGTCGCCAAATAATCATAGCCGTTGGATTTAGATCGATCTGAAGCAAACTTGTATCCGCGTCGATGGTATCGACCTTGCATGATATCGACAGTTCTTCTTTTCTTTTGTCTTTGCACCTGATGCTATCTCGATACCATCGATGAGGGTCGATGGTATCGACAAACCTGTAGTGACGGTTTTGTCTTTTTGTGTCGATGTAGCTCCACCTGTCGATAGTATCGACTGATGTGTCGATAGTATCGACTCACTTCTCGCCAGCAACCTGATGGTAAATCGATACCATCGACTCTCCTGTCGCTAGTATCGAGTTTCTTCTTCTCCTTGTGGCTGGCAACCTGTGGTTCGATCGATGGTATCTACCTCTGTCGATGGTATCGACAGAAGAAGATACATGTTTTTACTAAAATTACAACACGAAACCACATAAGCCTACACAAAAAAAGGATCTACCGGTTCTTCTCCGTTCAGGGGTTTTCCCACTTAATTCACGTTTTTCTTATGATTTTCCCTATTTCTACCATGTATTTGTGTGAGATGAACATGGGAGGCTAAAACCCTCCATCTTTAGGACCGGGAGTAGCCCGGGAATGCATTGTATGGCAGTTTTATATTAATAATTCATATTTTCTCTCTTAAATCCGTGGTATAGTTTCGTTTTCTCAATGTATTGTTATGCTTGATCACCATAATAATAACCTAATGCCCTTAATCACTTCGACAGAAGGATTAACGGTTGAAAAGAGACGAAACCTACATTAATCGATAAAACCCTTGACAAAGGAGTTGTAAAATTAATGGTGGAAACTGAGTGATCGTTCGTAATGCGCTTAGTTTAGGGGAATGATTACTACGACGGTGGAATCAACCTAAACCTAAGTAGTGAATTACACCACGACAGTGGGTAATTCTGTTTTCAGGCCACTACCCGGATAGAGAGAGAAGAGTGAGGAATTATATGAAACCTAATGCAATGTTGACCCGCAGTGAAACCGCAATCCTAAAGATATCCTTTTGAATTGATTAAATTAACCTTTATTAAATTAGGGTTTTTCCTTATTATAAAGCATTAAGGTTAGCAACTTTAACCACTTTTCAAATTGTGAACAGAAGAAGGATTCAATTATATTATTATTGAATTCCTCAAGTTCTCATGATTAAAATTCATGTATTACATGTCTTGGTCTGAGTTTCCATTAATTTTCTAGGAAATAAACAAGGTAAGAAATAACTGTCCAATAGGATGTTGACACGTCAGCGGGAAATACCTTGATTTTAGGTCGGTGTCGACCTCATTTTAAGGGGTAAAGATGCTTTTACCCTTCACTTTCTACTTCGCAGTCGGGGTTAGGGACATAATACCCCCTTTCTCTCCGTCAACCTCCCTTCGTCTCCTGCTCGCGAGCCTTGCGGATAGGTGTTCTATGCGGTCAACTCGCTTGGTTGACTCCACACTGCAGTCCCTTTCTTTGCTTGGAAAAAGCACCATAACATCCACCAAGCCCCGCCGAAGCTGCCCGACTCTTCAACAGCTGGAGGAGAGACTTGATTGGGAGCGAACCTTCATGCCTCCGGTGGACAATACAATCGGACAGAGATCCCATCTCTTGTTGAACCCTGTTCAAGAACGAGAATAGTGAGGGACTTCCTAGAACCCGTATGGCCTCCTAGCATCTTTCTCCCTATTGCGAGGAGGGAACAAAGCCTCTTTTATAGGTATGGCTCGCAGGTCTGCAACCATGGAGTCTGACTACATTAGGACTTTTGGGGAAAAACGTCATCACCTTCCAAAACCCCCAAAATTAGGGTGGATTCAGTCCGGAATTCCCTCCCAAATCGATTGGGAGTAAAATCCTATCCAGCCGTGGACTGTACAACAAGAGGGGAGTGTGAGATGATCGTACCTACTATTCCCCCATTTCCCAGTTAGATTGGAGGTACAAGACAAACTAACCACCATTGATCTTAAATTGGACGACTACCAAAGGGCGTGACACATGAATGGGTCAGGCCCTAGGTTCCAATTTGAAAATAGACCTTGACATTTAATGTATCTTTCCTTTTCCTTTCCACTTTATGTAAATCTTATTTAATTCATATCTCTTCATTCTTAATTCTTATTGGTCCCAAATTTTAAAGGAAAATCCATAATGACTCAAACTACTTTTATGCCATGTTTGGAACTCAAATTCGAAATTATTAGGGACTTTTCTTCATAAGCAAGTTACCACTTATTAAGGCATACTTTATGCATATTTTCTCTCTCCAATTATTTTATATTCCTTATTTGGATTCCCTTTACCAATAGAAACCTTGTGGATTAGAAATCTCATCCATGATTAGTCAATCACACATCTTTCCACATATTTCTCACATTTTCATAACTATCTCAAATTTCCTTCTTAATAATGCAATATTTGATTTCTTCATTTCATTTTAATCATATTGGACTCATTATCCTTTTATGATCCACAAAATCACATGCATAAAGGAAATATTGTAAAGAATATCCATCCAATACACATATTTCATACAATTCCCATGATTATACATTTATTGGAGAAATTGCATTTCAAACCATACAAGCCCAAAAATTGGGGTTGTAACACCACATGCCATGGCTGAAGCAGCAAAGCTGCTTGCTTGGCCGTGATTTTGGGCGAAGCCATAGGAGGGCATACTTAGAAGAAGTGAGGCCATAGAAAGCAAGATGGGAAGGGAACGAACCTACAACAAGTGGAATCAACCGAAGCCGACGAGGAGGAAGTGAACAATCCGCTGCCAGGTCTGGATGAGCAACTCATTGATGGTGGTTGCATAGGAAATATCCGACCAAATTGAAGCATGGAAGCGATTGGATGGGTGTCGACGAAGGTGTACATGCCCCTATTTATAGATGGGGTAGTGTTCTAGGGTTTATACATTTTTTTCTATGAGAGAGCTCGAGATTGTATATTGGGCATTTCCTAAATTCTCACACATTAGTTATGATTTGGATGGATGTGTGTAGAAAAGCTCGACGAGCTCATAGGAGAAGAAACTTCGAGGAAGATGAATCACACAAATATAAATTTGGTTTTTAAAACTTCTTAAAACAAAGCCTATTTCCTCTTTGTTTGTGAGTTAGAGGACATGTTCCTAGTCATTTGATTCGAAATCTAACGACTGACAGAAGGTGTGAGATTTGCAAAATAAATATGACCACGTGATAGAAAATTCCGAATCAATTATTATCACGAATAAAGTGTGATTACATTAATTTCTCTTTTTCTTTCTCCTCATTTGGGGATGCAAACGAATCCCAAATTAAATGAAAATTGACACATAAACTATTTTTGATATGAGGAATCTGAATTTGCAATTAGATTTGCCTTTTGAGAAGTTTTTTTATTAAATAAATCAAATCTTATTTTCTCTTCCCTCCATCATTAATGGTTATATGATTCTACAAATTTGATGAGACTTCACCCACAAGTCATATTAAGTGCCTTGGATACGAATTTGCCATTAATTTTACATGTTAAAGTTGTTTGTATATTTATTAGATATTATGAAGGTTGTACACACTTTCTCTCTCCTAACTTCAGATGTATATTAAAGATTATCCAAATTATATGAAAATTCACCCAAAGGCATATTTTAATGTGTCGATTACAAATCCAAGATTATTTTCCACTTTTGAAGTCATTAAATATTTTATTTCATATTTTGAGGAAAACACACCTTTTCTTTTCAAAATAAAAGATATATAGTTATTATCATTCTAAAATTATGAAACTTTGCGTCCAAGACAAACCAAACCCAAGGAAAACGAATCTCAACTTATCTTAAACCAATTACTCTTCATTTTATGAATTTTAGCCCATTATCCATTATTACCAATTTTCTCATATTAAATAATTCAACATCACATTATCATGTTTAAGGAATTACTATTCATTCCTTTTTCTCTTCCTTGCTCCAAAAGGCTAATGAATGATCTATAATGAATTTATTTTAACAATATGCCACATAAGTTGTAAATTTGAATACTAGACGCTGATTGACAAATTAACTAAGGTATTCTTGCATGAACCCATTAATTGGCGTAAATAATGAACAAATGTTCACCTAACCACTATTATTTGCACTAATTAAACATCAAAGCCAAAACAGATATAAATGAAAGGAAAAGCTTGGAAAGAGGGCCAAAAAGATAATATGTTCGAGTTTCAGTAAGTTACAAATATCATGAAAATCTTTAGGAAGTGCATGAAAAAGGAAAAATGTTAATCACAGATCAAGTTATGCATGGGAAAGGTGTTAGGCATCCTATGACGCCATTGACATATCATAATTCCCAAAGGGGTTTAATATGTTGTGTTTTTAAGGAAAAAAATTCACATCTGTAGGACATAACCAAATGACAAGAAAAAGCCACCTTCAAATCAAAGGTTACGAATACAAAAATTGTATAAGTGGTCATCAACTTTGGGGGTTCATGTTCTCACACAACTAAGGAATTGGAAAAGGAGGGAAGAGATAGGAGATGAAATAATAGAAAAATAACAACCTCATATCCTTACACCAATAAGGGGTCTGAAAGGAGAGGGACATACAGATCTTCGTGGTTCTTAGACCCAAATTACCTTTCTTTGAAGTCATGTCTTGGTAGAGGTGAACTTTTTCTATCATTTCTCTCTTGTTTTTAGATGAGGGAAAATATGGATTTGGTGATTTAATCTTCCAAGGATATTGTAAGGGTGGGGATCTAGTACTATGCTAACTTTTCCTTCCTTTCAACATTCTCAAGGTTGAACACTTTGTAGATAGGTTACCAACAAACATTTCTGGTGACTAGAATTTCAAAATGACAGACATTAAAGTCTTAGACTTTATAATAGGGATCCGACACATATCATTGGTTTCCAACCATTAAAATGTAAACCTAGATGTCTCAATATTTGTTAATGGGGTATGGGAGAATATTTATAGTGTATGGGGACTAGCCAGGGTTATTATTAATTGAGTGGGGAGTATCAATGGTGGCTGGAAGACAAGGGGCACACATTAGATGGGAACCCCCTCTATAACCTTTTAGGAGCATTTACAACATGGTATGGTTGACTCCCTCGATACCGAGAGCATAGAGAGTGGGGGGCACACCTTAAACACCCCCTATCTGGAGTTATCTAAACACACTTTGAACATGATCCAGTTGCCTAGATCAAAGTAGGAAGCACGAGGTGGTAGAGCACTTGAGTGTTTCCTTTCTCCATATCTAAGGGTTCCCTTGCATGGCGGTAAGGTGTCTATAGGGACCAAATAGTAAAAAGGTGGGACCCGTCTGTGTTGGTTTCACTATTTTACTTTAACCTCTATTGTAACATCAGTTAGATTGAACATCAGGGACATAGGATAAAAATCTTGTCTTAGGCTTTGGGGACCATATTATTGAACAATCTCGATTTGGGAGCACAGTGTCAACATCCAAGTAACATACGTTGTATCATTAGTTGGACATCCTTTCTAGACTACAACCATCCCACTCGTGAGAATTTTAACGTCTTGATTGTACAAATATGACCTCCAGTCACGAGACACATATAGTCGACTTCGGTTAACTCATAAATTGATTATTGATTATACTATTTCTAGATTGTATACTGATATTTTATTATGGATCTAGTCGCAATTGTTGTGGTGAGGTGGATATGTTGAGTATCACATCCTATTCTTCATTTTTCGTATCATGAAATACCTTAAGATGTGGTATTGGAACAGAGATCTTCACATTGCTTTCTCTCACTATAGGGTGACTTTTGGCACCTTCTCGCTAAATTTTAGTGACTATGATTATACCCATACTTAATAATTGAATCTTTTCTGATTTCAATGTTTTTCACATATCTATTTTTTATTCTTCTATCATTTGAGTGGATACTTGATACAATTTGATTCGCTTAGAAACCCAATCCATTGAACCAAAGTCTGAGTGTTAGTTCCCCTCTCAAGACAATGTTTGAAGCATTGTCTATAAACCTACTAATGATGAGGTTTGAAGTCTTAAGACTAGAAAATAGTAATTTTTAGTCATTAATGTCTTAGTATATGGGTTAATGTTTGAGCATGACTATACAGAATGAGTGAGAAGAATTGGTCCAACTATATATAATTTGCATAGGGTAGTAAGAGATATATTATCACATGAATTGCATAAAAGTTAGAACAAACATGCTTGCTTAATTATAGATTTGGAAATTCAATGAAAATTTCTTTTTGATGCAAGAATTGAAGAATATTTCTTATAATTAAAATAAGGATTTAAATCAATTTTCACATTTAGTGAGACTTATCCAAGCTGTAAATAAGGTCTAAGTGGCTAATCTGGGGCTTTGAGGCATATCTTGGCGTGGAGCTAGAGGATCATGAAGTACCTTTGAAAAGGGATTACAATTTCAAAATTTTGGCATTGTCATTTTGTGAGCCGGCCTAGCCAATCATGTCATGAGGGGGCAGGCGAAAAGCTAGTGAACCTAGCCAGGAGACTAAATTCTTACCGAACAAGAATTCTTTTTATGATAACCTAGAATCTCACCCTTTGTATGTAACTCCAAATTTTGGACCTCATTCTTGTTCTCACTTTTTTCATGATTAAGTGAATTTTGATACATGATTAGGTCACTTTATGTGCATATGCCTCATGATGACACTCTTTTTAGCATACAACCTAGTTTGAGCTACTTCATACATCATCATCTCCTTTCCATTTGGGGATCATATATATGTACATATATGTAACTTTTCCTTGTGCTCATGTTGTAGAGCTCATTCTCATGTTTCCAACACACCTAATGTTTCTCAATTTTGGGCTAAGATGAGAAGTTATGCACTTTTCAAACTACATTGATTTAACCTTATTTTAGCCTTTAAGTTAAGGTTGTACCCTTTTTAGGCCGAATGTAGGCACACGTGGCCCCTTAAGATCTTTCCCTTTTCCTTTTGGTGATCCAGATATCTTCTTTTAGACCAATCATGTGCCTTGGACCCAAAAGAAACACTTCTCGGCCCTTGGATTTCCCCACCCACCAATTTCACCTCCCATCCAATGGTCTTGCCTTTGTCGCCTAGCTCTGTATAGTGGTTGGAGAGCTTGGAACAACACTCCACCTACTACCCCCTTCCCTCCAACTTCCATACAATATAACCTCATCTTTTCCTATAAAATCCCTCCCCTAGTTCCTTGCCCCCTTTTCCTCCTCATTTCGGCAACTCTAGACCCCCTTTCTTCTTCCTCCTCTACCTCCAACTGCCAATGGAGACTACCTCCACCACTCGACACATTGATCTCTAGCTACTATTGTGGCTTACTTTTTCCTTCTCCACCTCTGAGTTGTCCCAAGGAGGGATGCTGACCATGTTTGGGCCTCTATCAATGGGTGTGACCGCAACAACCCTCCTCCTTATCTGCCTTCTCGCCGGTGCAGCATAGGGGTCTCGCGACCAATGAGTTCCAGTCCTGGAAAGAGCACTTTCACCCTGGACATTCACCATGTTAAGTTCTAGGGTGAGCCCAGGTCTAAATGTGCATGGGCTCTCCTCAGCTCAACCACTCCTAGTGCTCAATGAATGGGACCCATGCCACTGATAAAGGAAGCGAGCGACTAAGGGTGGCCTAGGGAGACCTTAGGCAGTGTACCATGGTGATGGGAGGCCATGCACCCCCAGTAGATGCACCATAGAGGTGGGCGTCATCTAGAGGATTCTAAGCCCGTGCCAACTCCTCTAACTACCCATTTTTGGGCCCAATTAAGGTTAAGCTCCCCTATAATCCCTTTATTGATGTTCACACTCAAACCTTGTATCTCCTTGGTCTTATATCCAAATTTAATGAAGTTTTATATCATTTTTACTAGAAAATCATCATCTATCTTATTATTCTGTTGTATCTTGCTAGTTTTGTACAATTAATCCCTATTTTAGTAAATATGCTTCTTGTATAATCTTTGAATTGTTAAGCAACCTCAATCATGTCCTACTTGTGTCCTTAATGATTCCTAGTTACACAAATCACTCAAATTGGTAATATTAGCTCACTTGTTGATGTGATGATGTCTTGGACCTATTATATGCACCCTAATGTCCTTTTGACCTGTCACGAATTGAATATGGTCCTTTTAGGAACTTATATGATGTAACTTTCTCACATATGCAATTTTGGTCTAATCTATCATTATGGAATATTTGAACTTAAAAAATTAGTAATTATGATTGTTCCTTGTTCCCTCTTTAACCTATGTCTTGTACTAAATGCCATGCTCACCATGTTAAATCTCCAAGTACCCTTTTGTGCACTAAATGATCTAGTTAACCTAGTTTGTCCTATATTGATGAAATGTGACCTTTATGCAAATGTCTTGCATAATTTAGTTAAAAGAAATAAGTACCATGTTAGTAGTACTAAAATACTAGTTTGAATAACCCTATGCTCTTTCATGATAATACGACTTGGAAATGTGACATTATTTCATGGAATTGACCTAGTATAACTACTTATGATGTTGCATGTTTAAACAATGGTTATACTCATGCTTCCCTTACTCCTAATCAGACTTTATCTTTATCTAACATTAATAATAATGTGGATTTTTCAGCTAGACCTAGGGCTAAATGTTGATCCTTGAACTATTTTGATTAACGACATGCATGATTGGAAGTTTGGAACTATATTGAACCAATTGAAACCTAGGACTAGGGGCACATCCACATGACTCTTATGATGTTTAAGATTGTTAATGACCTACTGATCTAATACATTGTGCTATATCTTTTCTTTGCAAGGTTCCCTTGGTTTGGATCGTCTCTAAGAATCTTACTCATGAATCATAACTCTTAAGGTACACTTAATCTCTTGGCCCTACTATGTTATTGGCTTGCTTGTATGTATGCTCATATGAATGCTTGGCTAGATAATACTTGTTTGAGCTATTGTTCCCTATGAATAATACTTTCATGTTGATTATACCACATTGGAAAAACTTGAACATAATTTAGAGAAATCCATTATATACCATGGTGCATCTGCTTGAAGTTTTGGGGTAAGGACACTAGGTCAGGCATCTTTCTTGATATGGCAGACCATTACAATACAAAGTTACCTCTTGGAGATGACCTCGAGTACCCTTAAGGATTGGGTAGATAATGTTGAGTGCCCTTACAAAATCTTCCATGAGAAGTTCGTCTAAAAGGCCTATGGTAGATATAATGGATAAATAAATCTAAAACATGCTTTGTATAAATGGAAGTCATTAAGTGTTCTTGCCTTGTTTATTATGATGTTTCTATCCAAGAAACTTTGATATTACTCTTAAATAGTTTACATGCCTTTTCATAGTGTACTTAATGCTTTAGCATTAATATTTTGTGTTTATCAAATTTTTAGTTGCAAATGAAGATCTGCTGCACTCAAGGATTTTAGAACCGGAAACGAATTACCAATGGGTATACTAGAATCTTGAAATGGGTAAATATCTCTTATCTCCATGTTTAGTATCTTGTTATCTTTTATCTTATTCTTGTTTGTGGTTTTATTCATACATATGTTTTGTGATCCATTCTAGGGACATACACCCTGGTGCACTTGCCTTTGGCTGTGTAGCCATTAGGAGTGTGGACTTAAGTTAACAAATGGCTCCGTGACATTTTATATGCCCCCTTTTGCATATGTGCTAGTATTTGGGGGAGGATCTATGTTTTACCACATGCCACAACATGTGGTATGTGCGAGTGACATCTTTCCCCAACATATAAAATGGCCTCTACCCCATCTTTGAATGGAAACACAATCCAATTACCTTTCAAGTGATCATAATAGCTTGTGCAAGATTGGTAAAGGCTAGAAGTACTTCTATGTGGAGATTGGGAGTCTCTAGAGTGCACTATAGTTCTATCACATTATGGGTGAAGTAAGTTAAAGATTATTTTTAGTTACATTTGAAGCACACTTCTAGATCAACTTAATTAGTATGTCTAAGGAACAAATATATGCTATGTTTGTTTTCATATCTAGTTCCTTTTTTTTTGCATTTTTTGATATATAAGATTAGTAGAAGAGATGCCACTACTTCTATAATCTATTAGTTTTCAAAAGTCATTCGTGAGGGAGTACTTCTCATTGATTTTTGTTCACTTTTTACCACATCCTACATTGGTCATCTAGTATGCTTAGATAATTTCTATTCATACTTGTTTACCTACCTTTTTCATATCATTCTCTTTACTGACATGCTCAATGATCATCAATTATTCTTTTACACCAGCCTTGTAAACTCTTTTCTTTACTATCAAGCCTAAGTAATGCTTCACGTTCTTATTCGCATTAGCCTCATCTCAATTTATGCTTTACCAATAGACCCAAGGAACACTTACCTATTTTTGTTTACATCAACCACATCTCATCTTTTGCTTCACTAACCAACCTAAGGAACATTTTACCATTCATATTTATGTCATCCTCGTCTCATTTGGGCTTGTTTAACATGCCCAACCAACGTTCACCCATTCTTTTGTGCATCTACCTTATGGAACATGTGTTTGTTCAAATTCATGTTTTCTTTGTGGAGAATCTATTTTTTGTTGCATTATGCATCATTTTGAAATTCTTGGATTGATCATTTGATATTCATCCTCTCTACGTACATGACATGTCTATTTGTTCTTACATGAATAGTAGTAATGGAGAATCTATCTTCTCGTACACGTGCTTGACATATCCACATGATTTTGTAGAACATATGATTGTTCTTGTGAATTTTTGGTTTTAAGAGGGTCTACCAGCCCTTGTTTTTTATGTCATCCTCTCCTATATGAATGTTAGAATTAGGTATCCATCCTTATTCATGTAGGAATATCTTGTTTCAATGTGTTTTTTTTGTGGAACATCTTTTTGTTTATGCTTCATATGTTTGTTTTCACATTAGCTTGTTCATATGCTTATATATGGTACATGTCTTCCCGCTCATGCTTGCATTGGTACATTGGTATGAATATAGATGGTAGAGCATCTTCTAAATTGTGTTTGCTTTTGCTCAATCACATTTCTTGACAATTTTGGCATCATCAGAATATGGATTTTTGAACGATCCACCCACTTGACAGTACGACATGCTTGGAATCAAGTTGCCATGCTACATGAATTTCAACATTGTTGGAGTTTAGGTGACGTTGGTAGTAGAATTCTATCCACAAGGTTATGGAATTGCACAAGAGTATGAGCTGTGTCATCTAAGGGATCATGTTAGTAGATCACCTATTGATGAACTTTTAGGCACAACAAGACCTTTTAAATTTGTAAGCACCAATATAAGCACACACTAGTAATATGATATGTAAGCACACATGCTTGATATCTAGTATAGGAGTACTAGGGAGTCAGAGTCAGTCCATAAGGATCAGGGAAGACACTAAAGCTTGTTGTTTTTCTTTATTTGCTTAGTGCATAACAAGGGTTTATACGGTTATAATGGGGATTTTATTGTTTACACTAAGATATAAGGAAAAGCAAGGAAAAATATGAAAACCAAGATTAACCCTATAAATGACATATGATAGATTAAGTAAGAGAAAAAGTATCACTACACTAGTAAGAGAGAGAAAATAGTTAGACTATACTAGCAATGATAAGCTATAACATTTAACTAACAAGAACAAGCAATTACATTAATATAACAATGCAATCCTAAGCTATCAAATAACTGGATAAGTTATCTACACAAATGAATATACACTAATAAGACAATCAACCAATAAAGAGACTACAAAACCTACTAAGTAACACTAACTAGAGAAATTCACTATTGTCTAAGCAATCAACACTAAGGCAATTAAAAGAGTGCTAAGCTAGCAAGGAACTGAGCAATTGGGGTGTTAATCGATTGATCAAGGGAGTGGGATATTTATGTGATTGCATTAACCCGTTAGTGGGTACTATTATTTAGGGATATGATGCTTTTAACCAATTAAGGGTTCATATTCATGCAACACATCCAACAATTATGCTACCAAACCAAGAAACAATGGGTGATGAAATTTGGAATCCCGATCCTACTAGTTGGCCATGGGTGGCATGGGGTGTGATAAGGGCAGTCCATATCACCTCCTATCTAACCTTTAGAGACTCAATTGACAAAAGTATAGGTATAGCTTAATCAAGATCACCCTAGTATATGTTTCTAACCATGATCTCTTCACTCACATGGTGGCAAGCGATGGACTGGTGATAGGAAGAATTTGTTTCACCCATTTTTGTCCACTATCCAAACTCTAAGTATTCTATTTTTCAAGGGAAAGGGTAGATCCATAGGTAAGTACGTAGATCTTCCACCTAGGGCTATTATAATAGAGGTATACAACGGAAGAGGGAAAAACTAGCCAAAGATCCACAAGTTGACTTAGGATTTCTGCCATCCTGACCTCCCAATGCCTCTTTTCCTTATACCTTAAGTAGTAGAAAATATAAATATCTAAACAATGGGTTGATAAGAGAGAACAAGCATAACATAGAATATATCATTGAAATCAATGTTTCATACGTGACTAATTCCTCAACATTGTATCATAGTAAACCATTATCCCTCAAACAACCTACAAGAGATACTTAGCTACACATGATCAAAGAAAATACAAACAAAAGGATAAAGAATTAATAAAATTCTTGGATGGAAATGAGGAAACCTTATCCTTTAGCTCCTCTAGCTGATAGCTCGAGCTCCTCCCCCATCAAAGGGAATGACATGGAAAATTGGAAATGGAATGGGAAAAAACATAGAAAACTAGGGTTTTGGGTGGTAGGTGATGAAATGGTAGGTGGGAGTAGGTGATAGGAAGGGGAGCAAATGAGCTGAATGAATGCTAAACCCCACACCTTAGCCCCACTAAAGCTTATATAGTGGTCTAGGATGAGGGTTAAGTGGGAGCATGATGGAAAATATCACACACCAATTTTTTTGTAAGTATCCATGTGAATGTTATTTCTACTAAGAGAAACTCTAATTAGATGGGAGGACGAGTGAACTGAGATCCTAATGCTTCATCCCATATTTGAGTCCTTTAATGCATACCTATTATCTAAGGGTATTTTGATGAATTTGACCCAACATGGGATGATATAATGGTCACAAGAAATTTTGGGTTGAATGGTATGGAGATAGTAAGGTTATTCTAGAGTTTTATGATAATCTAATTGTTGATGGATTATATATCATACCTAAGGGTATTTTAAAGTTTTTCTAAATTAGTCTATGAGATGAATGTAATGGTGAAATTTAATACTGATATTTTGTTCCTAATGATATATACGTGAGGTGGTACATTTTAATGAATTTTAGAGTCAAATTGGTGATTCAATTTGTTGATCTTGGTCATCGAGCAAGTGAAATTATATGCAGAATACTAGAGTAGCCCAGGTTGTGAATCATGTCATGATGATTTTTTCACAAGAAGATATTATTTGTATGAGGTCTTGGTCAAATTTTGAAACCAATAGAGATTAAGGATTATCCTATAGAAAATTTATAAGAAATATAGCATTTTAAGGCCTTTTTGAGAAATGAACCAAGGATGTGGAAGGATGAACCATTGGTTCATGGTCAACCTTTTAGTTCAATTGAGTTGATCCTGTTGAGTGAAGGGTGTTCAATGTGAATAAAAGGGGGAAGTCTAACAATCCCTTATTATTTTAGAAGAAGGACACTATTTGTCTCCTAGACAAGTTTGTCCTCATTGAAAAATCAAGAAAGAAGTGGTTATAAAAACCGCAGATTTGGTGTCACGAAGGACAAAAGTTGTTAGGTTTAGCCTAGGAAAAGATTGAGGAGAAGAGGGTAGATGGCGAAAGTGTTGGATAGGTTGGGTGGTCAATGCCTATGCCTTGTCTAGACCCTCGACCTCAATAGTAGGCATGAGAAGCAATCTTAGAATATGAGGAGCTGAGATTGTGCAGAGTTGTGCTTTCCTTACCATGATGGGTGTTACAACCTATTCCTAGCTTTGTTGGTAATCCTAGAGTTTTGAGATAATCTTAATGGTTGGTATATTTTGTTAGTAATACTCTATGTTGTGATTTGTCTTCACTTTGGTAACCTTAATACTTATTTGGGCAACTCATAATCATGACTTAAGCATATTATAAAGATCCGAGTTGGAGTTAATATAACATTAACCCATACATTTGTGCAAGAAGAGAGTTAATGAAATTGGAGGAAATAATTAATAAATGATTTTCATTGATAGTATTATCAAAAAGATATTTTAAGATTGTATAGAATTCTATTATGAATCCAACAAAAAAACAATGAACTAAATTAGAGATAAATGAGAGAGTTATGCCCTTTATAATAAACATATACAGAGCACTGCGACCACGGCCGACACCACGACTGACGCTGTGACTGATGCTGCGTCGACACCACGACCCATAATGCTACGTTGACATCGCGACCGACGCTGCGTTGACATCGCGACCGACGCTGCGTCGACACCGTGGCCCGCGACAGTGACTGACGCCGCCCAAGATAGCAAATCGTAAAGCAATATTATCTCGAGCTATACTTATCCGTTTTCAATGAAACAAAGTACGTTGGAACCAAAATTCAATCCTCTATCATACCAGACATCTTGCTCAATGAGAGGGAGACCTAGAAGGAAATTTCTGGGGTGAATTTTGGGGAAGAATTTGAAGAACGGCGGAAATCCAAAAGAGTTGCTATAGATTCGACTTGGTAAGTAGTTTTAGCCATTGATTCTTCCTCCTCCTCATTTCCCCTTGCTCAAAATCCCTGATCCAACAAATTTGAGGTTTGGTTTAACCTCTGATCTTCATCTTCTACCTACAACAAACATCATTTAGGGTTGAAAGGAAGAAGAAACTGCAGATTTTGCTAGAGTTTTGATATGGATTCGAAATCTTCAGAGATGGGCTACGTTTTTAAGGTGTTTTCACACCTTAGCGTGAGTGGGTACTTCCTTTAAATAGTAGATTGCATGAAAATGAGTTAAATCATCAATAATCTTCAATTGCATGGTATACGAGTACAAACACCAAGTTGTCTTTTTGATCTAGCTTTTGCTAGATGATATGAAATGGATTATTTCCCTGTTGATGAATTTTAGATTATGAAATCACATTAGAAATGATTAAAATCCATCTAAATGATAATTCTTAAAGTATTTGTAGAGAATCATAAGAGTAAACTGAAATCTAAGATTTTCGACTATGACTGAAATTGTTGTATAATTGAATAAAGAAGTTTGCCTAGTTGAATCTGCTTGGTTATGAATGACTATTTTATTTGTATGCGTATTACATATATTTCAGATAACATCTTGGATTTCATTCGATGATATTAATGTTTGCTTGATATATCAGTAAGGAGGGTGAAACCCTAAATGAATGGAAAGTTGGAGGTTTGCAATTAGTCATCTTAATTCAATGTTATTCATGATGTTATGATGTATTCAATCCTTATGCGAGTTATGTGATAAATGAATGAGGTAAATGAAACCCTAATGATAGGTGTTCAGTGAAACAAGTATTGTGATACCAATGTTTCTCAGCTTGAGATAACAATTCAGTTGTGGTAAATGTTATCAGATGGTTTATGAAATGAACGATTTACAAAGCTGAACAAAGATATATTGATGTGATGATTAAATTGTGAATTTAAAGAGTGAATTAGACATGTAGATGCCCTGAACACTATAGAATCCTCACAGGATGAGGCCTACACTGTGAGGAGGAAACTGTTTCCCGACTGGCAGGTAGTCCAAATCGAGGTAAGCCGGAGCGCACCAGTAGGGTGCGGGGGTATTGATCAGTAGGGTAGACTCCTTACAATTGTGAGGTACCCAACACCAATCGGGGATGCCGATGGTACCTGTGTTACTTGTTGAGTGATCAGTGGTCAGTAGGTCCTCTAATGCACAATAAGTCTGAGGGCTTTGACTCATCACGCGAGTACCCAGGTTGAGAGGTGGAGTCTAAGATATCTAGTCGCTCCCATTATCCGCCGAGAGGCAGACGTGTCGAGGCCCACTGCAGAAGGGGTCTTACTCAAGAGATAGGCTTAGGAACCCAAGCATGCTTCTAACTCTTGTACAGTGAGATCATAGCTTGTTGTGATTTTTTCACATGTTGTGGTACGCCTCATGTGGGTTTAGGGCATAATAAGATGAATGAGAGGTTAATCGAGTGTGTGCAGTTATTGAATTATCCTTTGTTTGTTTCTAAGTTATTAGTTCTCTTTGAGTTTAATCAAGCATGTTCATATATTGATTCATTATTGTAGATATCCAGAGCATCTTGACATATTTCCATTTGTGAATGATTAATCTCTTTAAAGCTTACTGCTATTATAATTGATATCAGTTTCTCAATAGTATATATGTAATTATAATAGTGCTTTAAACTATTTCTTTGAAGTACTCATTCACTGAGCGAGTAGGCTCACTCCTTTACTCACAATTTTTAGGGGAACCACATGGACTTGAAGAAGGTCAAAGCATCAGAGTAGATCTACCACATGAGTTAAGTATGAGATTAGTTAAGTTCTGTCGGTCCCTGTTACTCTAGGTCCTTGTATAGATGTGAGAGAGTTGTAAATGTTGTTTTGTATCTTTGTTTCCTTAATAAGAGAGAATGCATTTGATTATCATGTCATATGTACATGGAAGTGTGAGAAACAAAATGAATGTATGGATGTGTATCATTAATCTTGAGATCATATTAGAGTAATCAAAATTTAATCCTCTTGTAAAGTTTGTTTATGTGATTGAATGTGATAAAACAAAGAGTTTGAAATAAGGAAAAGAAGAAAAAAAAGTAGGGAGTGAACTTTATATTAAGTATAATCCTCAAACTTATGCCCTAATCTCATGATTAGTGGTAATCGTGGGATGCAGGTGACATATTTTGGTATCAGAGCATAGGATAGGTCGTCAGGGTCCATTAGAATATAAAGTTAGAGTTATAAGTGTCGCAGATAGGAGGTCATGTGACTATAGCTCTGGGAAGCCTGGGTGTTTGGAATCCCTGGCTCGGTATCCGAATACTTAGATTGACCAGTATCAAGCTACTCTGTCTATTCTTCTCTGGATGCCCTGGCCAGGTATGCAGAGGAAGGATGGGATAGAGAGAAACCCTAGAGATCTTAGGGTTAAGAGACCAGAAAGTAATGAAGGAGTAAGAGATTAAACATAGAATGGGATACAACTCTTTCTTTATATTGCTTCTTTGATTGGAGATCAATAGTAACACTCTTATATGTATGAGTTCATATTATCAGTTGCAGAATATGTACGGTTCTTTTATATTATTGTGTATCAAGAAGTGATTGAGTTATTGTTTATATTCTTTGTATCAAGTAGACCCAAAGTTATGTTTAAATGATTTTCCCTAAGTGGATATTCTTTACACATGTTTGCGATTAATAGGAGTTGGTTAATCTTGAGTAGATCTTGGCTTCAGGACTGCAGGTTCGACCTGGTTCAGCTGTCATGATGTGTTACTGAGATCTAATGACTCCTATTAATAATATAGTAAGAGTAAACTCTGGATAAATTAGACCCACATCATAGTGAGAATGTAAATACACTAAGATGTTGAAATATATGGGAAATATTAGAATAGCTAAGAATCAGTTAGAACTGATATATGAGATCCAACTTTGGGGCCTCATATGAGAAATCCTTAATTGGAAATAAAGGAACACAACATAAGGTTCATATTAAGTTTAATGATTAGTATTATATGAACTCTAAATGTGAAATTATGGAAAAGATATGAGAAATGTATATAAGGACCAAGATAGTAAGATCAATCATGAGGAATTGATCATATAATCGAGTTTAATGCTTTTATGTACTCCTAAGTAAAGGGAAAATAGAAGACCAAAAGTGTAGTTTAACAAATGAATAAGTTATACAAAGGTGACTATATTCAGGAAGGGAAAACTTGAATTAGAGAGAAACTAAGTCTGACCCATGCATGAGTCATTTGATTTAAAATGAAGGATATGTAATGTATTAAGCATGAGGTGAGACTAGTAGAGAGATTATTGATTTATAATTTCAACTTCACATTAGTAGAAGGATAAAAAGAAATATATTCAATATGGTATACATGATCATACACATGAATAAGCAACATGATCATAAGAGAAAACTAGAAGTTAAAGATGACAGGTGGAGGAATAGTATATGGTAATAGGATTATGGATAGTAAGGAAGGGTTTGAAACATGATGGAGTAATATAGATTATAAAAGAAAGAGGATAGGAGATTCAAGCAAGTGCTAATTAGTCAAGTATCCTTGTTGATGACCAATTAAACCTACATACAAGAAATGTATTAATGGAATGTTTGAAGATAAAAATTGTAGGTCTCAGAATCATCTTCTCTTTCATATCTTCCTCAATGAGAGCAATGTGGGAACGAAGTGATAACAAAATGAATCATATATGATGCATAACCTCCATTGTAGAGACATCTAGTGAATGTAATAATGACACACAATATTATGATGAAACCCTAGCAGGGTAAATTGAGAATGTAATCTATTTAAATGGCCAAGAAAGACAAAGGAAATTCAATTGATAAGATAAGGAAGACTTTAGTAAAACTTGTGAGATCCAAAGTTTTCAAATTAAGGGAGTAAAGTCATGTCACGATAACATCATGTTACTGATAAGGACCAACTCTAGAATGTTTAGAGTTGTAGTAGTTCAAGGGATGTCATTAGTGATTTGACCTTGAATACTAGCATCTCTATAAAACAAGATCATGAGATTTGCACTATGAGAAGTAAACTAGCACTGATAGTAATCTAGGGTTTAAAGGTAGCTAATCCGAAAGGTAGATAAACAATATGGAAATGATTCAAAGAAAAGGATAAGAAATAGATTTGAAATATAAGAGGTGTAATTTGAACTAAAGGAGAAGTACAAGATGAGCAAAGTGTAATCTAAAACAAGTTCGTACAGTGATATCAAGAATGATGAATAATCTATTCTTACCGTGTATGTTTCAATTTTAGGGGTGTTTATTCTATATGATCAAAATGAGAAGGATAAGTAACAAGAAGTAAGTAGTAATGAATGAGGAGATAAGAGAAACCAATGGCTTTTTAGTAATACATCAGAATTTTGGGTAATTTTATTCTGAAGGGACAAGACAAATATCCAACCCCTAGCACAGAGTGCACATACAATAGGTTTAAAGATTAAACCTTTCCAAAGGACCAAAAGGCCAAACAATCTAGTTCTTAATCCAGAGCCTATTGTCTAGACTAGGTCTGTTCTCTATGCATCGGTTTGAAGAAAATGATTATTGAAGAGTGCTTATATAGCATCTCTTCACAAGTACAAGTTGCATACTCAAAGTGAGTAGCGAGAAAACCAAGAAACATATAGCCGATCAAAACAGAAATCCATAGAATGGGTTGAGAAAGGACTGATCATTATCCCCCTCCCCATGCAACATAAGCTCAATGAACATCCCAAGTCATGAGGATAGTACGGCAGTGTAATCTTCCATTCGCCATGAGCAAACAGAACCTTCCAAACTGCATTTCTAATCACTATAGCAATCTTCTGTGCAGTAAGAATCTCCCCACCATGTCTTCGACTATTGCATTCTTTCCAAACAAAAAAGACAATGGCTAAAAGAACAAGGAGCATAAATTCTCTAGCCTTGACGTCTTCAAAGATTGAGCTCGGATTGGACCAAGGATTCCAACCTTTTGGTGATGAAATGCAACCCAAGATATCCCATACTCTCTTGATGAATGAGCATTGTGTGAAAAAATGTTTAGCTGATTCATTATCTATATGGCAAAGGCTACATTCAGTAGGATAGTCTGGGAACCATTGGCTGATCTTGTCTATAGTGTTAAGTCCCTCCTTTCTTGCTTTATAAATGGTCATAGCCCACCTTGGTATGTTATATCTATGCCAAAGATATTTCCCCATGTCACAAGGCAGTGTTGGGGGTCTTACTTGTTCCCAGAAATTAATGTTGTCTTCAGCTCTAGATAATCTTCCAGTAGCATCCCTAGCGTAGAGTCTAGTGCAGTGCACATACTCTTCCACCATCTTCCTCCATGTACAAGAATAGCCCTGACGCATATCACCTTGGTTCTCAAGAGTGGTGCCATATCTATTCTTCATCCATCTAGTCCATATCGAACTAGACCCAGTAATGAATTTGTCTACCTTCTTCCAAAGAGCCCATCATGCAATGTCCTTGAAGTGTTTGATACCCAGACCACCTTCCTCATAGGGTAATGCCATCTTGACCCAAGAAATGGTATGTGAAGCTTCACCCCATAAGAAATGGTTGGTAATTGTTTGTAACCTGTCAAGAATAGCCATCGGAATGTGGCCTTACATGCATCAAAAGGTGAGCAAGCCAGTAACATTGGATTTAATCAGTAACACTATTCTCTCAAAAGAAATGCATTTGGGAGGCCATCGATCAATCATGCTTCTTATACTGTCAACACACATTCCATAGTTATGTGCAAGAACCGTGCCAGCCGTAAGAGGGAATCCAAGATACTTGCAAGGGAGCTCATGAAAAGGCATGTCTAGTATACTAGAGTATAAACTTGCATTGCTTAGAGATGACTTATAGAGAAAGATCGAGGATTTACCCGAGTTAACATAGAGGCATGTGCTATCTCCAAAGATTTGCAATGCATTCTTCATCTCCTGTAGGCATCCTGGGTTACCATTAAGAAAGAGAAGTACATCATCGACAAATATCAAGTGACTTAGAACAAGAGTGCCTATAATCTTAAATGGTTTCAAGATACCCTGAGCTTCCTTATTGTTAATCACCATCCTTAATTGCTCCATAACAAGAGTGAACAATAAAGGAGATAAGGAGTCTCCCTGTCTTAATCCTCTGTTGCTATGGAAAAGACCCACATGCAAACCATTCACTAAGACTGAGAAGGAACAACTCTGAACACATTCCTTAATCCAACGAATCCATCTATCACAAAAACCGAATTTGTGAAGAATGATCCATAAAGATTCCCAAGAAACATGGTAAAAAGCTTTGGAAATGTCTAACTTGACACAAACCTTAGCTCTAGCTTTTTTAAGACCAAAGGCATGAAGAAATTTACCCGCTAATTGTGTACAATCAGAAATGTTTCTTCCCGGGATAAATGCACCTTGGTTCTGAGAG
This sequence comes from Alisma plantago-aquatica, assembly GCA_963693085.1. NCBI lineage: Eukaryota > Viridiplantae > Streptophyta > Magnoliopsida > Alismatales > Alismataceae > Alisma > Alisma plantago-aquatica. The sequence continues at coordinate 444,721,400 of OY856411.1, read as the reverse complement.
ACCAGCTTTGGGAGAACAGATTTAAGCATGTTTGCCAAGATTTTAGACCAAATCTTATAGACCACACCGTAACATGCTATAGGTCTAAAATCCCTCCTGGTAGATGCATTGGTGGATTTGGGTATCAGTGCTAGGAATGCATGGTTGCATTCCCTAACCATACTTCCACCAAAAAAAGAGCCATTTGATTGCTTTAATCAAATCCTCGACAATGATGTGCCAAAAATTCCTGAACCATCTATCATTGAATCCATCGGGTCCTGTAGCCTTGTCCACTCCAATCGACCAAAGAGCATCTTTAATCTCTTTATGACTAATGTCACAACAAAGGAAGTTATTCTCAGCCTCATCAGTAGTGTGAGTAGGTGCAAGAAGCAAGTCTGAGTTACTCAAATCCGAGCCATTATAAATATTAGTGAAGAAGTCCACCGCCTTCTTACCTAGGTCTTCATGAGCATGCAAGATTTCACCGTCAACATTGATTAACTCACGAATAGAATCATGTATAATCTTCCTCTTGACCGCACCTTGATACAATTGAGTGTTGCGTTCAGCATCTGTAATCCAAAGCGTACGACTGCGTTGATAATAGAAACACTCCTCCGCTTTGGCTAATGCCTCAAGATGGGTTCTAAGTTCCTTCTTAGCATGAAACAATTCAGCATTAAAAGGATCCAATTGTAACTTTTCCTCTACTAAACGAAATTGTTCTAGTGGAGCTCGTTTGAGATTCGGACATTACATTTGTTCTTAGCATAGATCTTGATCATCTTCTTTGTATGTTGCAGTTTCTTCATAAAGATAAATAGTGGATTGCCCTCAACCTCAAAAGACCAGCTATCTTTCACAGTGTCCTCGAAACCATCCCATTCATTCCAGTAATTGAGTGAGCGAAAAGGTTTCCTCTTCTGCCTTTTCATATCTTGAGTGAGATGAAGACATATGGTAGCATGATCGCTAATGGCTGTAGGGAAACATATAGATACATGAGATCCTGCAAATAAAATAGAAAAATTATCATTAACCAGCACCCAGTCCAGTTTGCACGCAATGCGTCTGTCCACATCTTGAAGATTGGACCAAGTAGTGTCACCTCCATGCAAAGGCAATTCCAACAAGTCAGATGTAGCTACAACTTGATTGAATTCCTTAATAGCTCGCATTCCTCTTTCTCTACCTCCCACCTTCTCCCATGAGAACCGTGTGCAATTGAAGTCGTCCATGATTACCCATGGTCCAGAAATGGATTCAGCAAGAGAATTAATGTGTCCCATAGCATTCTCCTTCCTATAGTAGTGGTATTACCGTAAACAGCTGAGATAGTAATCACCATGCCTCTTTTATTAGCACATTTCATTGTGATTGCTTGCGCAGAAGAATCTATCATTGTGACATCCCAGGAATCTGGTTTATAACCACAACAAATTCGACCACGTTCTACACTGTCCATATTAGACAAACTATTCCAACCTTTGGGAAATAATGTGCTCACTTTAGCAACATTATTTCTAGAAATCTTTGTTTCCAGTATACATGCAAGAGATGCGTCCATCTCCCTCAGTACCCTTCTCACCTCTCCCTTGCGGTATGATTCTACTCCTCCCCGCACATTCCATTCGAGAAGAGTCATTAATCACTACTGGCCACGCCATTATCCGTTGCACGAACACGAGATATGTTCTTCTTTCGAGGACGACCCACCGATATGGTCTTTTTAGTTGTGACAGGCAGCTGAGCCTCCTTGTCTAGATGTTCAACCACCTCTTTGAAGGAAACGCCCTATAGAGAACAAGTTGCACCCACAGTAGAGCAAGGAGTGCGCACTGCACCTGGCATCCAGGGAGGCTTCACGCTGGCCCAATCTTCAGTTGAAACTTCTAGCTATGCTTTCTCCTGAATCAAACCAATAGGGGTAGATAGATCATCTGTTACAGTAATCTCATCTCCCGTAACCAATGGCACACCATTGCCCTGAGCACTATCAGTTTCCTGGGATGCATCAGAAGTTTCTTCTACGAGCATACTATTCATCATAATGATGTCATTAGCCTGCATGTTGTCACCAGCCTTCTCTGATTGCTCTATTATTGGTTCGTGTACCGGAACGTGCGGGACAGTTAGTACCTCCACTGTGGTAGGGGCTGTCCTAGGAATAATATCTGGCCTGTTCATCACCGGCTCATCCGATATGATATCCTTATTCACATCTCCAACAATTTTGGAAGAATCTGCCTACACATCCATAGATTTGGCTAAAAGGATTATGACAACCTTTACATGATGCCCCCACGTCCTTTGCCCAACCATAGCTCGGATAGCTGGCAGGTGGTAAATACAACGCTTAGCATGGGGCTCAAACCCGGGTTCCCCCCGGAGGGGGACACCGTGCCTACCGCATGAGCTACGCTGGCCGGGTGGCTTTCAGTAATACATGAATTTGTTTCTAGAAGTATAATTTGTTGAAGGTATATTAATGGATGTAAATTGGTTCTACATATGATTTCAGTGTACATGTGCAAGCAATATGTTAATTAAAGGTGTCTGCTAGTTGTAGTCATTCATACAAGTAATCCTTCTTATTGTACAATTGTGGTATGGTGATATGGGTTGAATGATGATGGAACAAATGGAGGGTTACCCTGAATAAGGTAGTCTTACCTATTCACTCATATGAATAGAAGGGATGATAACCATATTGTATTGATATGTAACCCTAATGAGGTGTAGTTTGTTATACCTAGCTTTAATATAAGTAAGTGATGGTAATTGGGTATGAATAGTCCTTGAATGACTAACACAATCATGGAGTACTCTGTTACTATTGTTGAAACCGTATTATGCTATAAGATGATGGTTACACCTTGATTTATGTGTGGGTTCATACTTCAAAATAGTATGAAATATGATGGTGATGCTTCACCTTATGCATCCATGATCCAATGGGGATGTCGTGAGTGAGGGTTTGGGTATAAGTGTTGGTTAGTAGCATTTGTATAATTTATCTTGTTGAAACAAACTCTAATACAAATAGATAAAGATGAGTATTCATGTTTAACATTCTTATATGATGGAATGATGGTGGAATAACCTTCTTAATATGATCATAACCTTAATATGTTAATTGGTGGCTATCATAGCCACATGGTTGATACTTTCTTAGGCTAAACATGTGCATTATGAATATGATGAGGGTTAATCATATCTAGATTCCTTGCATGTTGATGTAATAAAAGAATGTTCTTAATGTTAATATAACCCTGCTATGATTGTTTATGAATATCTCTTAGCTCATTAATGCAATATTGCATTGATCCAATATATTATATGTAAGTGATGTTGTTGAGCCTTGTTATAAGGCATGCAAGGATAATGATGATCTTGCAGGGAATAGTATGATGGTCTTAATGACCTTTGAGCATGGTTGAGCCCTAGATAAGGTGCAATCTTTTTATGTTGATAAGGGTTGTTACCCTATGAAATTGTGAAAATGATTTATATCTTATGATAGTATGATGACTAGTGTGATTTCATGAATGCAAGTGAATAGTACCATGTGATGATGAGATGAGAAATTATATTTCACACATTTTATATCTTTTAAAAGTTGTGATTTGAAGAGGAACAAATGACTCAATGTTGAAAATAAAATTCTAGAATGTAGTATTTGAAAGCCTTAAAGGAGACAGATACCCCTAGTAAAGGTTGTTTTGGAAGTTACTTGGAAAGTAGAATCAGAGATGTTAACAAGTATATTTTCCTCTTTTAGAAATTTTGAGAAGAAATTTTTATTAGAGGGGGAGAATTGTTACAACCCGTTCCTAGCTTTGCTGGTAATCCTAGAGTCTTAAGATAATCTTAATGCTTGGCATACTTTTGTTAGTAATATTCTATGTTGTACTTTGTATTAACTTTGGTAACCTTAAGTACTTGTTTGGGTAACTCATAATCATGACTTAAGCATATTATAAAGATCTGAGTTGGAGTTAATATAGCGTTAACCCATACATGTAAGCAAGAAGAGAGTTAATGACATTGGAGGATATAATTAATAAATGGTTTTTTTATTTGAAAATATTATCAAAATGATATAGTAGAATTGTAGATTATTAAATTATGAATCCAAAAAAAATGAACCGAATTGGAGTTAAAATGAGAGAGTTATGCCCTTTTTCATAAACATATACAGAGCACCGCTACCGCGGCTGACACCGCGATCGATGCTGCGTCAATACCGCGATTGCAGTTTACACCGTGACCTGCGACATTGTGTCGACATCGCAACCGATGCTGCATCGATACCGTGGCCATGTTCTACACCACGACCCGTGATGCTGCGTCGACACCACGACCCGTGAAACTACGTTGACACCGCGACCATGACCGATGCTGACCAGGACAACAAATCGTAAAATGATCTTATCTCGAGCTATACTTATCCGTTTTCAAAAAAACAAAGTGTGTTGGAACCACGATTCAATCCTATATCATTCCAGACATCTTTCTAGGGTGAAATGTAAGGTGATTTCTGGGGCAATTTTTGGGGAAGAACGTAAAGGACGTCGAATATCCAAAAGGGTTGCTATAGATTCGACTTGGTAAGTAGTTTTAGCCGTCAATTCTTCCTCCTCCTCATTTCCCCTTGCTCAGAATCCCTGATCCAATGAATTTGAGGTTTGGTTTAACCTCTAATCTTTGTCTTCTACCTACAACAAACCTCATTTATTGCTGAAAGGAAGAAGAAACTACAGATTTTGCTTGAGTTTTGATATGAATTCGAGATCTTCAGAGATGGGCTACATTTTTAAGGTGTTTTCACACCTTAGGGAGAGTGGGTACTTCCTTTAAATAGTAGATTGCACAAAAATGAGTTAAATCATCAATAATCTTCAATTTTTTAATATGCAAGTACAAACACTAAGTTGTCTTTTTGATCTAGCTTTTGCTAGATTATATGAAATGGATTATTTCCCTATTGTGATGAATTTCAGATTATGAAATCACATTAGAAACGATTGCAATCCATCTAAATGATAATTCTTAAAGTATTTGTAGATAATTATAAGAGTAAACTGAAATATAAGATTTTCGGCTATGACTTAAATTGTTGCATAATCGAATAAAGAAGTTTGCCTAGTTGAATCTCCTTGGTTACGAATGACTATTTTATTTGTATGCGTATTACATATATGTCAGATGACATCTTGGATTTCATTCAATGATATCAATGTTTGTTTTATATATCAAGTAAGGAGGGTGAAACCCTAAATGAATGGAAAGTTGGAGGTTTGCAATTAGACATCTTAATTTAATGTTATTCATAATGTTATGATGTATTCAATCCTTATGAGAGTTATGTGACAAGTATATGAGGTAAATGAAACCCTGATAATGGGGTGTTCATTGAAATAAGTATTGTGATATCAATGTTTCTCAGTTTGAGATAACAATTCAATTGTGGTAGATGTTATCATATGGTTTATGAAATGAATGGTTTACATAGCTGAACAAAGATATGTTGATGTGATGATTTTATTGTAAATTTAAAGAGTGAATTAGACATGTAGATGCCCTGAACACTGTAGAATCCTCGTAGGATGAGTCCTGCGCTGTGAGGAGGAAATGATTTCTCAACTGGAGTTAGTCTAGATCGAGGTAAGTCGGAGCGCACCAGTAGGGTGAGGGCGTCTTGACCAATAGGGCAGACTCCTTAGAATTGTATGGTACCCCACACCAACTTGGGATGCCGATGGTACATGTGTTACTTGTTGAGTGATCAATGGTCAGTAGGTCCATTAATGCACAATAAGCCTGAGGGCTTTGACTCACCACCTGAGTACCCGGGTTGAGAGGTGGAGTCTGAGATATCCGACCGCTCCCATTAGCCGCCGAGAGGTAGACGTGCCGAGGCCCGCTATAGACGGGGTCTTACTCAAGAGATAGTCTTAGGAACTCGGGCATACTTCGAAGTCTTGTAAAGTGAGATCGTAACTTGCTGTGATTCTTTCACATGTTGTGGTACACCTCATGTGGGCTCAGAGCATAATAAGATGAATGAGAGGTTAATAGAGTGTGTGCAGTTATTGAATTATCCTTTGTTTGTTTCTAAGTTATTATTTCTCTTTGAGATTAATCAAGCATGTTCATATATTGATTCATTATTTTAGATATCTAGAGTATCTGACATATTTTCATTTCCAAATGATTATTCTCTTTAAAGCTTACTACTGTTATAATTGATATCAGTTTCTCAATAGTATATTTATAATTATAATAGTTATTTAAATTGTTTCTTTGAAGTACTCATTCACTGAGCGAGTAGGATCACCCCTTTACTCATAATTTTTAGGGAAACCACGTGGACTTGAAGAAGGTCAAAGCATCAGAGTAGATCTACCACATGAGTTAAGTATGAGAGTAGTTAAGTTCAGTCGGTCCCTGTCACTCTAGGTCCTTGTATAGATGTGAGAAAGTTGTAAATGATGTTTTGTATCTTTGTTTCCTGAATAAGAGAGAATGTAGTTGATTATCATGTCATATGTACATGGAAGTGTGAGGAACATAATGAATGTATGGATGTGTATCATTAATGTTGAGATAATATTAGAGTGATCAAAGTTTAATTCTCTTGTAAAGTTTGTTTATGTGATTGAATGTGAGAAAACAAAGAGTTTGAAATAAGGAAAAGAAGAAAAAATTTGAGAGTGAACTTTGTATTAAGTATAATCCTCAAACTTATTCCATAATATCATGATTAGTGGTAATCATGTGATGCAAGTGTGACAATGGGGGTGTTCGAGATAATCCTAGTAGGAGGTGGCATGCACATGGGTGAGACAGGGAAAAGTTCCCCATGCTAGTGGGCAAGGAAGAAACACATTGTACCCAGATCCGCTTAGGGAAATGACATAAGTTAAGATTATGATCACTTATCAGTTTCATCCATTGGATCATATTTGGATGACTAGGAGCATATTAAAGAGGTAAATGTTAAAAAATGCATATCTTTTAGCATGAATATTAGTGTTGAGTGTACAAGGTACCAACATAATGGAATTTGAGTATAATATATCATAAAAATACCTAATAGAGGAGTTTAATGTTTAAGTGTATATACAATTTGTGTGACAAGAATGTTATGATTTCAATGTTTTGTGCATTAAAAATAGGAAACAACTTTAGAAGTTCATGAATATTTTATAGTAAGTGTATTGTGATATGTTCAACATGATTCTAAAGCTTGATCATTCTGATTTGATTCTTTACCTAGTTTTATATGTAAACCCTAATAAGGATATTTTGGGTGTTTCACCCATGATTTGACTAGGAAACGAGCTAATATTTTTACCAAGACCCGAGTACATTGTACAATTAGTATTTCTAATGTTTTAAAGGAATATCGTATATAATTACTTTAGTTTTTGATTTTGGGGCCTAAGTGGCCATTAGGAAAGATAATTGATAATGATTTTGAGACAATATTCGTGTAATCCCAAATTGAGTTTGGTATATGATTATAAATGTATTTTTCATTGATGTTGTAATGTAGTTAGTAAGACTAGTGTATGTGATCATGTTTGAGGTTTACTCTTTGTATATGATGTACATTCTCTTTCATAAGTGCATAATATGATTGTTGGTTTATATGGGTATGTCAATATTTATGCATATATATGTATGTATGCTATATACGTTTAGTCTAAGTTGATTTTAGAAATGAAAATGATTTACAACAAAATTAAATTTTTGTCCACGTATGAACCATATTTTGATGAGGAGGTTAGGGTGATTAATTTGAGATCTAAGAATGAGAAGGGGGAAGTATACATGTACTTATAGAACCTTAATGTTCTCGGGTGATTAAGTTATGGATCTAGGAATCAATACTAAAATAAGGAAAGACTTAGTATAAGGGTAGGTGGGCCATGTCCTTTAACTCATGTTATATATTTTAGACTTATAGTCTAGTTATCCTTCTCAGAGTAAACCATTAAACACATGGTGTAATGTTCAGCTGTGGAGTATTATTTTCCAGTACAATAGAATTACTGCCTCAGATTTCTCATGCATAGCTCTTATCAAGTATCAGTTTCAAGTTATGATTCTTGTGTAATGGTTAGAAATTATTATGTGAACTACCAGATTACTAAATATAATCCTTAGTATTTATTTTAATATATTATTTCCTTATTATCATTTAGAACTTATAATTTAGAATTTCTTTTAGAGTATAAAAAGTGGATACATAATATAGAATAAAAAATTATTACATTTCTTTACCAGTTGAGTTATTGAATTTGAAATCAAATTATTACAACTTATAATGGAAATATCAAAATAAATCTCCAACTTTTAGTTTCTTATTATTACTACCATAATTTAGATTTCACATGAAATGTCAAAGTAGAATCTAGTATTTAGAATCCAAGACTACATACATACTTCAAATAACTCTCAGTTACTCAATATACAGAATCAGAAAAGAAACTTAATAAGAAATAAAATCATATCGTGATAAAGAAAAGAACAGAAAGGAATATAAAATGACACCATAACATAATTCAATATTATATAGTAAGTCCTCATAGAATATAAGTATTGCAATACAAAGAATGGAAGGAATTTATACCATTGAAGGTGTGTTGCACTAGAGAAGGAACTTTGTTCCTTATAACACACCTTGGTGTTACCAGGTGTTCGCTAAACTGAGGCAAGCTCAATAGGGTCAACACCAACAAAACCCTAAAAATCCTAACATCACCACATGATGCAACCTCATCAACCAAGGTCTAACATGTCTCTTGTAACATCATTCTCTATCTTATGATGCTAAAACACTAAGGGAACACTCAACATGTGACAAATTGCAAAATAACCCCTCAACTTGAGTAAATTTAATTCTGATCCAAAATAAGCAAACATAGCTCAAACAACATTCAAACATGAACGAACTTGAAACATAAGCTTGTCACATGATAACAAAACATCCCAAAGGATTAAAACAAAGTTATAAGCATCTCATTAAGCATGGTAAGAACAAATTAACATTAAGCTAGGTCAGGGGCCTTACAATAATAAACCCCTAACAAGGATTTCTCCCCTGAAATTCTAAGAGAATAGATACATGTACTTCCTTCATATCTACTCCTCAACATCACTGTGATATCACAAAACATTTTACAAAAGGGATAACTTTCCTCTTCACCCTCTTGATCCTACTATCATGATCAACACAATATATACCATATAAGACACATTCTTATCTAACTCCATCTTTACTAGATATAGAGTCATCTCTCCTCATTATGGAGATGTGAAACACTGGATGCAACCTGGGCAGTTCAAATAGTGACTCCAACTATAAAATTCCTCTGTTTGTGTGTATATGGAAGTGTTGTACTGAATCTCAATTAAATTAATTAAAGAGAAAACTTCCTCTAGAACTAATGTACACAATGTATTACAACCTGGCACATGTACTCTATCATGACAACACATGGTTCCATTCACTGTCTCAAGCAAGCCATCATGCTTCTGCAACACTACTCTGATCTTTTTACTCATCACTAGCTCTACTTGTAATTGTGCAATTCAATTTTCCAACTTAACCATATTCAATTATACATCCATATATCGTAAGTAAGCCATATGCCTCTCTTATGGCATATTTAAGAATACACTTGTGCCTACTTAGCAGAAGATGAAGGAGACTTCCTAATCAAGACATCTGCAAACCACTCTGTTCCTTGTTGCATCACAAGATATTATACAACCCTTTCATGTTCTGGTAGCACAATGTTAATGCATAAATATAATGATTTCAATACACCTCTGGAATAAAGCAAGATGCTATACTTAAATATCACTAAAAGCTGATCTAGATGGGATTGAACAACTTGATCATCTTATCTATAACCAATACAAAATCTCATGGATCCTTACTTCTCCTATTCAAACACAATAGGAGAACCTTGAGGAAGCATGCTTGGTATGATAAGACTTTTTTCCCAAGAAGATCTTGCAACTGTCTCTTCAACTCATGCATCCTTGTTGACGTCATCCTATATGGTGCATAAACCCCTAGCATATGATGTTTGTACTATAAGTTGGGTACCAGTAACCAGATTGATCCCAAAGTCATTCTATTTAGGAAGTAAAACACTTAGAGTATCATCAGGAAACATATTTTCAAACTTGCATACAACAAACACCTCTTGGATACTGGGAGTCCTCACCTTAGTATCCATCACATATGTCAAAAACACATCACATTCATATCCCATAAGTTTTTCAACTGTCTCTATTGACACCAAACACATCGGAAAAATCTTTCTATCATTTTGCTAGATCCACAAAGCATCATCATTCACAAATTTCACTATCTTAGAACTAAAGTCCAGGACCAACTAATACTTTTTGAAGAATACATCTCAAGGTCACTTCAAAACCATTTTCATCAAGTGACATAAGACTCACTAGAATTTCACATATTTGGAAAGAAATAAGACAAAGGGAACATACTTCCCAAACACCACAACACTACCCATGTCTTGTGTAACATACCAAATTTGGATATATTCTCTTTTTGGCCCATTCTAAGCTTTTCCTTTCCTTTCTATCTATTTTGGCCTTGATGTTTAAATTGTATAATTTATAGTGGTTTGGAGAACATTTGTTCTATAATTATACCAATGAAAGGGTTTATGAACAACTACCTCAATGAAAGCTTATTTAAGGATCTAAAATGCAAAATCATCACTTAAGTGGAACAATGGTAAATAAATTTGTGCTAGAAATGTAAGACCCCAAACCTTGATTAATGTATTAAACAAGCTTAATTACTATAATTAAGTGCTCTAAACCTTAATATATCTTTTTTATGCATTCTGAAATCTTAAAATGAGCCTAAGTTTCAAATTTCGTTCAATTTGGATGTTGTTTGTGCAAGTTATGCAAATTTAGGTACATTCTAGATTTTATGCAATTTACCCAATTGGGAGGTTTTCTTTGAAAATTATCATATTCATTATAATCCTTAGATATTTCCTTACCATTCTCGATATTTTGAACCCTGGGGCACCTAGTTGTACCTTGGTTTGAAGGTGTTTCTCTCTAAGGGCATTTAGGGATTACCCTCTATAAATGAGCCCATCTTTAAAAGCTATCAACCAATGGGGTTATTTATTTGATTGGAGGATGATGGGGATGGACTAGAAGTCTCCATGGGCTTCTAGGACCAAATTTTGATATACAAGAAGTCTCTATGATCTGTCCTCTTGAATGACCATGAATCCCTTGGCTAAGGGCACATGGAAAGTCCCATAGACACCTCATGCTTGTCTCCTTCTTTATAAATCCATGTTTACCCATTCCCACCTCCCAATTCGAAAAAAATTTCTTTGCTTCTCTTTCCCCCATCTTAGAGCATCATTCCTACTTTGTTTGGCCACAAAGGTGTTGTCTCAAGGTAAAAGAGAGTGCTTACCTTGGTGAAGAAGGCACCTAGGGTTCCGAATTTGATCTATTTAGGGTTTCTATACATTAATGTGCATTATGTACTCTAATACATGTTAATACATTGAAAATACGCAAAGAGGAACTTGCACTCAATTAAATTGGTGAAAGTTAGTAGTTGATATCAGTAAGAGAAGTATCTGCAATCCCTTTTATGTATGTCCATTATTACACCCTAAGTTGGGATATTTGTAAACCAAACCCTATATTTCCATAATGAGGATTTAATGAACCCTATTCCCTCTATTCATGATTCTTTTCTTAAAAATCCTCAAATGGGTAATGATATTCTTTTTCTCGGGTCTTGTACCCCACTGCCATGTTCTAATTGATATGATGCTTTTACTTGCCATGAATTCTTTTCTAGAATGTTGATTTTATGGACTATTTAGCTATAGTAGTGGTACTTATGTACAACAACCCATAGATAGGGCATGTATTAATTCACCTTGGGGAATCTCTTATTCTCCCCCCATAAAAGTATGTGTAGGTGACTGGGAATGTAATAATGCTCCCCTCAGCTATAGGTTGAGGACATCTAGGTGCCTCAACCTTACTTAGTTAAGGTAGTCATAATTATCATGCCTGCAACCCTTTTATTATGTTTTGTTTATGGCAAGCATCTATTTATACATAGCCTCATACTCTTGAAATCTTCATCTTATGATGAAAACTAGCCTTTATTTACATGTTTTCTTTTCTTAGATATCCTATTCATATTTGCTTACACATACTTTGTTTTCCTTTCTTTTGCTGGGTGTTTTTCCAGCCACCCAGGTTTAGATCGAGGTATGGAACATGACCAAGGAGAACATAGCTTCCAACATGGACCTAGAAATTGGAGATGTTTCTTGGAGACAGATTTAACGTAGTTTAGACTTCCATCTACTTAGATCCTTATGTTGTATCATATATGTAAACCCTTATGGGATATTATGATGTACTTTTGTAATCTTAGTGAAAATTGAATATAGTCATTTGTTTAATTATGCTGCTACACTTTGGTTGTTTTGAATACCATTTACTGAAGTTTGAAAATTTTGCACCTATTCCATTATACCTTTGAGTGTGTTTGGAATGGATGTTTTATTCTTCAAATTTTTAGTAGGGAGTGATCCCCCCTCTCGGGTCCCACTCCATACAACATGGTATTAGAGCCCATGCTAGGCAGAATCTGACTATTTTAACTTTGTCTCCCTAATTAGACCCTTTTCTTTATATAGTTTCCCTTTAAGTGACACATTTTCCCTAGAATCTATCTATGCTACTCTTGAGATAATGAGAGGATTGATTTAGTATCAGAAGAGTTTTACATTAGAACCATGTTTAGTTAACCATACATGATGAGTTTTTTAGGTAGCTACTATGACATGAAGTTAAAAGAAAAGGTGTCTAGAAAGGATCATGGTTGGAGGGATGGAAAGATTTTCCTCTGAACCACTAGCTTGGTTTATGAGGACTCCCGGATCTATATGATACCTGCCTGGCCTGAGCTGATACTGGCTGTCCGAAATAGCATGTCTATAGAAAATAGTAGCCTTAGGAACCTAAGTTGGATACTCCTGAGAACCTAATATATTGGCCTTGTCTTTCAGGTGTAATGACTTGTTTAATGATTGATACCCAATATAGTTCCCTTATATCCCATACGACCACATGTTTGGATAGTTTTTCCCTAGAACCTAGACTTTGAAGTTTGGTTTTTAGTAAGAAATCAGAGTGCGCAATGGAAGCATGATGGATCATGTACATGGTTTAGTTAGACTCACCCTTATACCTCTAGATTAGTTTGTCTTGATAGGTCAAACCTTTTAAGGGGTGGAGATTAGTTGTCTTTATGATGTTTGGGTAGTTTGATTTTGAGGATGAAATCCTTTTTAAGGGGATGGAGTCCTGTAACATATCGAAATCTAGATACACTGGCTCTAGAAACCCTAACTCCATGATTAGGAGTATTGTTTTCTTGGATCCTTAGTTTTGACCAAACAAGTCATAGTTATAACCCTAAATGCTTATTTATATACTAATGGACATATAATGGTCATATAATGAATGGTTCACATGTTTTAACTCTGATGAATATCTAATGCACATAATATGAGTAACTCACATATTAATAGTAATAGTGGGTACACATGATGCTAAACATGTCTTGGACCAATAAACCCTAATGATATGATGAACAAGATAATTGTAACCTAATCTTGGACTTAATTCATACTAAGAATATACAAGCGAAGAATAATGATCATATTGACCTAAACCCTAAGTTGTAATCATCTAATCTTAACCTATACATCCTTAATGACATTCTTGATACATTAGTGACTTTAGGTGTCACAGTCATATAACATACTTTAATACATATAAATGATATACAATCACCTAATCATAGATTAATCAGGTCATCAATATGAAATGCATATCACCTTGTTCTCTAATACACACATATTAATCACCTAATCATTACTTGGTATGTAAATTAAATCATTAATATGTAATATGTCCCACCTTGATCATTAAAATACATATAATGACTTCAATATGGATAAGAAGTAATTGTATTCACATCAATGTGCTTAATAAATAATAATAAGTGAATAAATATGAGAAAGATTAATGATGACATTAATGTAAAAAAGGTATAAGTAATTAATGTGACATTATTTGGATTAATAATAACAAATTGAATAAGATGATATATTTCATGCAAAATAATATATTGTAATTCAATAAGGTGATAATAAGTCTAAACTCAAATTATTAAGGATAATAATCTAGAATATTGATAGACATTAAGATAATTGAGCACAACTCTAATTGTGCTATTGTGCATAATAATGAAATATAACTCTTTTGGAAACAAAGTGAATATGACATGACACAATTAAAAGAATAATCATAATGAAATATCCTAATAACTATAATTCTAATAAGCCAAAAATGTTAAAAAGAAATCTTCATAGATGAATCCTTGGTGATCCATGAGAACATGACCTATGAGAAGTTGCTTATGAAGAATATGAACTCCCAAGTTAAGTTTTGGTGGAAGTTTTATCGTTTGGGGGAAACAACCAGGAGTTTGGAGTTGAGATGTTACATACTCACTCTTCTCTCTTTTATTGATATATCAAGGACAAAATCCTCTTTAAGGGGTGGAGTGCTGTAAGATACCAAATTTGGACATATTCTCTTTTTGGCCCTTACTAAGCTTTTCCTTTCCTTTCCATCTTTTTTGGCCTTGATGTTTAAATTGTAGAATTTATTGTGGTTTGGTGAACATTTGTTCAATATTTATACCAATGGAAGGGTTTATGCACAAATACCTCAGTGAAAGCTTATATAAGGATCTAAAATGCAAAATCACAACTCAAGTGGAACAATGGAAAATAAATTTGTGCTAGAAGTGCATGGCCCCAAACCTTTCCTAATGTATTAAAAAAGCTTAATTACCATAATTAAGTTCTATAAATATTAATATAACTTTATGACATGTTTTGAAATCATAAAATGAGCCTAAGTTTCAAATTTGGTTAAATTTGGATGTTGCTTGTGCAAGTTATGCAATTTTAGGTATATTTTGGACTTTTATGAAATTTACCCAATTGGGAGGTTTTCTTTGCAAATTATGACATGAATCATAGTCCTTAGATATTCCCTTACCATTCTAAAGATTTTGAACCATGGGGTACCTAGTTGCACCTTTGTTTGAAGGTGTTTCTCTCCAAGGGCATTTTAGGAATTGCCCTCTTTATAAATGAGCTTATCTTTAAAAGCTATCAACCAATGGGGTTATTTCTTTGATTGGAGGACGGTGGGGATGGCCTAGTAGTCTCCATGGACTTTTAGGACTGACATTTGATATACAAGAGGTCTCTATGAGCTATCCTCTTGCATGGCCATGAAGCTCTAGGCTAAGGACACATGGAAAAGTCCCATAGACACCTCATGCTTGCCCCCTTCTTTATAAAGCCATGTCTACCCCTTCCCACCTCCTAATTCGAACACTCTTTCTCTCTTTCTCTTTCCCCCATCTTAGAGCATCGTTCCTACTCTATTTGGCCACAAAGGTGCTGTCCCAAGGTAAAAGAGAGTGCTTACCTTGGTGAAGAAGACTCTTAGGGTTCCACGTTTGATCTATATAGGGATTCTATACATTAATGTACATTATGCACTCTAATACATGTTAATACATTGAAAATAGGAAAATAGGAAGTTGGACTCAATTAAAGTGGTGAAAGTTAGTAGTTGATATCAGTAAGAAAGGTATCTGCAATCCCTATTTATGTATGTCCATTCATACACCCTAAGTTGGGATATTTGTGAACCAAACCCTATATTTCCCTAATGAGGCTCTAATGAACCCTATTCCCTCTATTTATGATTATTTTGTGAAATTGCCTCAAATTGGTAATGATATTCTTTTTCTCAGGTCTTGTACCCCACTGCCATGTTCTAATTCATATGATGTTTTTACTTGACATGAATTCTTTTCTAGCATGTTGATTTTATGGACTATTTAGCTATAGTTGTGGTACTTATGTACAAACACTCATAGATCAGACATGTATTAATTTTCCCTGGGGAATGTCTTATTCTCCCCCCATAAAAATATGTGTAGGTGACTGGGAATGTATTAATTCTCCCCTCACCTATAGATTGAGGCCTAGTAGGTGCCTCAACCCTATATAGTTAAGGTAGTCATAATTATCATGCATGCAAACCTTTTATTATATTTTGTTTATGGCAAGCATCTATTTAAAAATAGCCTCATACTCTTGAAATATTCATCTTATGATGAAAACTAGCCTTTCTTTACATGTTTTATTTTCCTTGATATCCTATTCATATTTGTTGACACATAGTTGGTTTTCCTTTCCCTTTTGCTGGGTGTTTTCCCAACCACCCAGGTTTAGATCGAGGTATGGAGCATGACCAAGGAGAGCATAGCTTCCAACATGGACCTAGAAACTGGAGATGTTGCTTGGAGACAAATTTTAAGTAGTTTAGACTTCCCTCTACTTAGATCCTCATGTTGTATCATATATCTAAACCCTTATGGGATATTATGATGTACTTTTGTAATCTTTGTGAAAATTGAATATAGTCATTTGTTTAATTATGTTTCTACACTTTGGTTGTTTTGAATACCATTTATTGAAGTTTGAAAATTTTGCACCTATTCCAGCATACCTATGAGTGTGTTTGGAATGGATGTTTTATTCTTCAAATTTTCAGTAGGAGTGTATATCCCCTCTTGAGTCCCACTCCTTACAGCTTGCTAGCTAGGGAAAGGGGTTACCCAACTCTCTCTTCTTATTACACATGTCTATGACTGCTCATGTTCCATATTAACTCATTTCATTTGTGTTTCCTTTCCATCAACAAAAGAATTATAAAGATGAACACATATCATTACCCCTTCTTTATTAGTCGTTCATCATTTTATGTATATCCCCATGTGTTATCATCTTTTACAACTCTATATCAAGAGATATATCATATTTTTACATGTTCTTTAGTGGACATGGATTATCTCCATTATTTTCATTCACACATCATAAAGATTGCACCTTATAATTTTTGATATGCACAAATTGGCCTGAGATTAACTCAGGTTCCACTTTAGTCATTCTTTATTTGTAATTATATCTCTCATCACTTCATACTTATCTTAGGAGTTCCCTCCGTTATGCATGGATTTTACACATTGGGTTACTTCATTGTCACAGATTTATCTATCTTTTGTTTTATAAACTTCATGAAATTACAACTTCATGAAATTTTCATAGCTTACTTATGCTCAGATTTAAGTTTCATGGTGTTGTATCTCTATTTTTTAATTACCAAACATTAATGTTTGGATGTAGTTCTTATCCTCTTTAGTATAAGATAGAGGTATAAACACAATAATTCATGATTCATCATTCTCTTTAGATTGTTTCAAAATGACTACTTGTTCAGAATAATCAGAAAGAAATCAATCTAAGAGTTCCATACTTACCTTTCCTTCAATATTTGAATACTTGGCCAGGGCACTCAAGTACTAAGGTTAGGTAGTATGCACCATATTTTATATCATGTTCTCAACTTAGACATCATCCTAGTCCTAGTCCTAGTGTCCCTGTAGATTCAGCAAACCTATAGCTCTAATACCACCAAATGTGACACCCTTTTCCACACAAAGCGAGATTACTAAACAAAGCATGGAATTAACACTGGTAACTATATTACCACACAATAGGGTAAATGAAAACCAATTTCATAACATGATTTCAATTGAAGAACTCAAAATTGTAACCATAAACTTATGCTACTTGTATTTCATTCATTACCAAAGAGATTACATATCAATATTCACTGGCTATCTAGCCACAACCTGTTACATATGATCACTTGTTCTCATATATAAATCATGTCTGTATTAACATGGCATAAAGCCAAAAACTCAAATTGATGTACAATATTCAAAAAACAATCCCAAGGACCTGAGTTTACATGGATGACACATAAGTCTCTATTACTAGACACTAGTTGCATATCCATGATACAACAGCTACAACTCCTTTTTTATTAGACGCATCTGCACGATCTTTTTCTCTACATACACGTCCACCTAAAAAGTTTTGGAACCCACAGGGTGAGACCAAACATCCCAACAAGAGATATAACTATCTACCAACATCTATTATACACACAAATAACTAAAAAAAGAAGTTATACTATTAATAAATGAGGAGATTTAGCTCATTGATATAAGCAAGGAAATTATCACAATTTGAGAAATTTAGGCATCCACAATAAACAATAGATCTTCTTATACTTTTAACAATGAATATGAAGAAAATATATAAATTTTATTAAATAAATAGTATAAGAAACATAGCAAGGAGGTCATCCAATGTTATTCATATATGACCCTAAGTACTAACACTACACGACTGTGTTACATTTTTAATTATTAGCCCCTAAGGATTTGAGGCATACCACTCAAATCCAACTGACCATTACTAAGTCAAAATCAGTACCATACAAGATCAATGGAAGAGCCAGACTTCATGATCATCACCAGAACTACTCGATCAGCATGAGTCTGCAATGCAGTGACATATAGTCATACTACAAAGACAACAACTTATAGCTGAAGCTATAGTCTTGTAAGAATAAGAACTCATAGTCAAGGCTACAGTTTTATAATAAAACTAGCCTATCTTGGTACATGGCACAATGCTAAAGAATAGGCACACACATGGCTATTCTATAATTACAACATTATATCACTATTTCAACAATTTAAGGATATAGGGATATACCTCCACTGATACCCCGCATATTCAACAATATGCGCCCCGAATTTCCGATAGGAGTTATTTGTTTCACCATCCAAATAGATACTAACGTTGAAGATGGATGTATGGTACAAGGAAAACACATGATTAAGGTTTCACTTTATTAGTTATGCCGATTGGGTGAATTAAGGCTCCATCATACAAGTGGACATACAAAACCCTAATTCAATCTAGAAAGCATAATTATGAAACAACTTAAAGGTACAAAATGTATGAAGTGTGAACTTATCACATCATCCCAACACAACACTGTCTCACTGCCTTAAACAAGGTCATGAACATCACAATCTATTAACACTACCATATCAGGCTAATCATCATCATCACATCACTAGGAATAATAATCCCTTATCACATCATTGGAGGATATCACCTCACATTAGGCATTAAGCCTTCACTAGGTCATAATACCAATCACATCATCATGTATCACATTATTATCTTATCATGCCTCATATGGCATGTAAACATCACTTGTCTCACATCACATATACATCATAGCAATCATTAGCTATGATAATCATTCCACCTACAAGATCAATGTTATACAATAGGAGAGAGAATCATCACAATATGCTATTTGCTTTAAATAAGGTAAGATGTATATCATATGCTATCTCAAAATTAGGGTTTTATTGCAATCATTACTCTTCAAACCCTAGTGACCGACCTAAATCGCACGTCCAAAAGGAGTGGATTCAGAGTAGTTGAACTTTTAAAGAGATAACCCGACTCTTAGGCCCCTGCAATGATAAACATGGTCAGATGTAGCGATCGGGGTCGAACACAGGGACAAGGTTGGTGGTGTTAAGTGCACAAAATCTAACACCCGTATATTCCAGTCAAAGAGGGTATATAAAAGGTGTTCCCTTAGCAACGACGACACCCAAACTAAGTGGGGCAAGAAAAACAAGAATAACGAGAAGGAATGAAAACAAAAGAAATACGACGAAACAAGTATATGGGAGGAAACCCAGGCTGGGGTTGCCTACTAAATCATCTCATCAACATGCAACATCATCTTTCTCTCCCTCGCATACTCTTACCAAGATTATAAGCAACCATCAAAAGCATCTATTCTACTCTCTCTCAAGATGGGGAAAGATCTAAGTCTAAGGGTAGCCTCTCTCTCGAGATGACTACACGCAAACCTCGTCACATAACATATGGTTTTAAGGATTTAGCATTCTAACACTCCCGTGCATTCATACTACTCCATAAAACATGAAAAAAGAGATATTACTCTCTCGAGATATCAACTATCAAACATCATATGATGGTAGCTAAGCATACAAGTGAAGCATTAAAATAGGTGCATGGAGATAATCTTGATAAGAGCATATATATTCAATAGAGAAAGACAATATAAATGTTGGGAGAGACTTAGTGGCTACCCCCAATCCAAGTTAAGGTGTTAGCCGCTCATGCTTGCGGACGACATAATGGTGTTATAGAAAGATGGATACATGAAGTTCCATGAAGAGGGGAGGGAAGTACAATGAGATGGAATAATAGATATAGAGAGGAGACATGATACAACACAATAATTCTTCAGATTTGGATCTAATACGTCGATGGCATGGACGATCTACGATCTTATTCTCTCATAGAAGGAGTCTTCAATATTCTCTCTCCTCAGCTTCTACCTTTGGAGATCCAAGACTAGTGGATGGGATGGTATGGAATGAAACTAGAATGTAGCAACACTTTGTGGTCCTCAGGATCTGATCTATGATCTGATGATTTGACAAGATAGGTGGGTGTGCTATTTATAGGCACATTCCACCAACTTAAGCCTAGATCGCGGTCGTGGTCCTGGTTGGGTGAGGTGTGAGACCGCGGTCGCCGTCTGCTCTTTATTCAACTTTTCATCACGGTTGACTGAGTCACGGTTTTCCACTTTCTTGTGGTCTGGCAATGATCTTGGTCGAGGTCGAGGCTTTCTCACTCGGTCGCGGTCTGCAAGAATCACGAGCAAGGATTGAGGACTTAGCAACAACCGTGACCTCCATGCTCGGTCTGGCTTGATCACGGTCTGCAAGGAACATGATCCATATGGATTGCAACCTTGATTGAGTCGTGGGCAAATTGGAGTCTGCGGTCTCCGAATACACTACGGTCCCTGGTATGAATGGAGCCTTTGTATTGATCACAACCTCCTTGTGATCACCGTTGAGCAGTGATTGAGGTCTCAATATGATCGCAGTGTGTCTCCAATGTGCGATGACCTCAGTCTTAAAGTCGGAAAAGAGACCGGGACCGCGGTTGAAGGATAAGAGGATTGCGGTCGAGGTAACGATCACGACTTGGGCTGTGATTGTACCTGTTATCATGTAAGTGGTGGTTTAGTCAAAAAGATAGTCAAACTTTAGGAAAAACTAATAAAAGATATACTAAAAGAGGTATAAAATACATACAAAAAGTACGTAAAATAAAGTTTTATCAACTCCCCCAAACTTAGAATCAAGCTTGTCCTCAGGCTAAGTGTAGGTTTGAGAACTCAGAGAGAGAAAAAAGTAGTCTTAGTTGACAAAACTATAACATGACTGGAATATCTCATTCTTGCATCAAGTCTATTGTAGCATGTTTTCTAACCCGTAGTTCTCATTCCTCCATCTCAACTAGAGTTGCATAACTTCATTTTCTTGCCATTGCCTTCAATTGTACAAGGCTCCTCCTTCTCAACTTATCACCCCTTTCCTTAAGTAATAACCATACTAATACATGATCTTTTTCTAGGGGTAGCTTTCACACCATTTCTTTATTTTCAGTTGACCCTATGCTAATGTGTTCGGGTAGGCTTAAGGCTTCAAGTGTTTTCCTCTTCCCTCTGAACTCCTCACCCACAACTGTCATCATAACAGTGTTGCCCTTTTTGGGCTTCTGACTTTAGGATAGGTGGTTTTGTGAGTTTTCATACAGGATTGGAGGTGTGTAAGCTTGGCTTCAAGATTCCACTTATGAGCATGACATAGATACATTCATGAGTGCAGCAATATACCGACCGTGTGGAAACTTTTGGCATCTTTTTGGGCACAACTCTCATTATTTTTTTTTCTTTGTTTTTGGCTTTTTACATCTCCTTTCAGGATTGGGTGCGGGTGATTTTTACTTGGTCTTCTGGGCAGCCAAGCCTCTTTTTAGATACACCTTGAAAAGGGAAGTTGTTTCCTTCTCTGTGGAGATAAGGATTTTCTGGTCAAAAGCGTCAGGTAGGGGTGGTTGGTCAGGAGTATGGCTCGATGAAGTTCTCTAGTCTCTGAGGGTTTCATGAGTTAAAGTTGTCACACGTACAACATCTTATCGTAAGAAAGATAAATCAATATTGTTATGTTTCTTGTTTTATTCATATATATATATATATATATATATATATTGCTTATTTAGTTCTCTCTAGGAGGGAGAAAGCACTACAATTCGAAAATTTAGCAAGAGAGAAGGCTAGAATCTGAATTCAAAAAGTAGTTTTAGAAAAATTCCAAAATTTCAAAATTGTTGAAAATTTTTAGAGAGGTAAAAAGATGGTAAATGTACCTTTGTAGCCCATTTATGACTCCTCCCCCAAACTTATCTTGCACCACGTCTTGGGGTGTCAAAATTTGAGTGAGATGTATAAATGAGATTTCATTTATTTGTTTTTGTTGTTGTTGGTGGGGGCCCCACTCAGACTCGAGAAGAATTGTGTATACTCCTTGTAGCGCGTGGTATTGTTCATATTGCATACCCTCCACTTTGACGTTAATAGTCGCTAGGGACACCATCCAGGCTAGACAGAAGAAGCCACAGTCATTTGATAGGGGCACCTGTTGGGGGATCCTGTGGAAGAACTGTGTCTTCCTGAAGTCTTTGCCTGTCGTATGCTCGTACCCTCTGGCATGAATTTTTATGATGTCAACTATCGTCTCGGCACATGTGTTTGCCTTTTCTTATGTGGGGGTCTTTGCTCTTGTCATATTAGTCTTCTTGTTAAGGTCGAAGGCTGCATCTGAGCTTTTGTAGAGGATTGCAGTCTTTTTGATGATGTTGACAGCCAACAAGGTCCAATGATTTTCGTGAAGAATTGGTAGGAAAATGTAGTTTGGTGGGGATGTCGCCAGGCGTTGTTGCAACTGTTCCTTTTCTCCTGAGATTTTGTCTTTTAGGATGTCATCCACTAATAAGAAGTATGCCATGTGGGCATTTGGCAGTCTGTCACCTAGAAGCACCTGGTAAGCTGACATCGTGCTTATTGAAAGATATCCTCCTACTTTTAGCGTTTCTTGGAGGTCGTCTCTTAGCATGCAAATGCCATTTCTCTCAAAGATGACATCTCCTGGCTAGTCATATTCTTTCAAGGACCTCATGATTATAGCCAATTCTTCTAAAGATAGACTGATGTAGCTCCATTTGTCGAAGTCCTTGAAAGAAGGTGTAATTACTCCTGCCGGTCCGTCTGGCCGTACATCAAACATGTCTTCTTCTTCAACCTCTCCTTCCTTAGGTAGTTCCTTTGAAGGCTGCTCTTCAGAAACTTTTTCTATTGGAGGTTGCTTTGGTTCATCATCTGACGCATGTTTTGTAGCTTCTCTAGAGCTTTCATGCCAACCTTCTTTCCAAGCCGCAACCCTGGCTGGCTCTGTCGGGTCCACCCACATGGTCTTTAGTTGCTCCCTCTAGGTGACCTTTTTAGGTATAGGGATATCATTGTGAAGTCTCTGGGGTACAACTTCTGAAGGCATCGCCGGGTCACTGAAAAATTGACGATTGTAGATGACCTTCATAGTATACACACCCCCACAGTCCATGTAGGTCTTCATTATCTAGATCTTATAGGGGGACACCCTTGTTGTTGGATTCCATCATCATCAACACTATAAAGGTGCAGTCCCCCAAACCAGCCTCTTCTTGAGGGACATTCTTATTAATGGAGATGAACTTCCAGAATCCTTTGAATTTGTCATTTGCATCCTTGATTGCACGTTGCAAATGCAGCGGTATCTTTAGGGCATCTCTGGCATCTTTCCTTTTGTAGACTAGCGAAGTGCTGTCTAGTTCAATTGTACATCAATTTAGCACTGTCGTTTTCCACTCATACAGATCGATGACTATCAGTTCCCAATGATTTACATTCCTTATGGGTAGCACAACATATCTTGTTTCCTTCCTTTGAACTGTTGCCTTCAGTTCGGCTACATCAACCGCCATGTAGTCTTCATTGTAGAGAAGGCTAGCTAGATGTGTCGTCCCATTGTAGACTGGTTGTGGCTTGTCCGGGTGTAGAAATTTTTCTAGGAGGGTGGCGTAGAGTACCTTGAATAGTCTTTTGTGTACTCATGCTTTTTTCATGAATATGCCCCAGAAGTGATCTCTAGATAAGTGTCTACCCTTATTGTTATATAGAATGTCTGACCTGGGTAGATCATCGTTGAGGACATCTGCCAATATGTGGACATCTTTGCATGTGATCAGTGACATTGCAGTCATGTACATTTCCTTCATTTTGCATGGCAGAGGGGGAGCTGCTCCAAGCGTTTCTGTTCTAGATGGCGCACTCCACTCCCTGGAAGGCTCATTTGTAAAGAAGGTTTCCAGCTTGTCATCCTCATTGCCAAATGTTACTTCTTGTGTAGAAGGTTCCAGAATTTCATTTATGGTCGGCATGGCCTTGGCCACTTGTTCTTCTATTTCTGAAGAGGCTTCTACAGCTACACTGTCCTTGACATTGCTCTTCTCAGAAGTTTGGCCCAACTTGGCAGTCGCCATCATTGCAAGAGTTGCCTCCATCTTCCCATCATAGAGGTATTCATTATGATCATGGTGTGTTTCAGAATAGGAGGAACTCTCTTCTCTCTTCGAGGCTGGATCCTAGCTCATCTAACATCCTATCGAGCTCCGCCACTCCTTTCGCGCTGAGTTTGATGGTGACTTCTTCTCGGTGGGTTGTAGAAATCTATTCTTCTAGCGTCACTATATTTGTAGGCAAGGTGAATTGATGCTCTGCTAGTCCCCCACTACCTTCAAAATCTTCATCCTGGCATTCTTCAGGATTGCTATTGAGGTCGAGATCCCTCGACAATATTTTGTTTTTCTTCGTGTGATTGTCGTTGGGGGAGATCGATTGCTATGGCGGCCCATTCTTCTTCGACTTAGCTACCGGTGTTGTCCTTGCGTTGGCACTTTCTTCTTTTAGTGTGCCCGCTCTAGTGCTGGTCCCTACCGTATCTTCGTCTTCATTGTCGTCGTGGCTGGAGGGGCTTGATGAGGAGTGCGCCGGGCTTGCTGAGCACTTCACCTTTTCTTTTCTTCCTCCGGGTCTCCATCACATTCCTTCTTGAGCTTTCGGCAGTCCTCTTCTAGGCACTGACATTCATCCTTGAGGCTAGCCATTGCCGTGTCGTAGCCGAGATGCATATGCTCATTGTCGGCTCAAATGGAGTGCCTCTCTTTCTACAGGTCTTCCATCTCGTTCTTTATGTTCTTCAACATTCCCATCATCATCCATTGGTTGCTTATAACTTCTTGGATAAAGTCAAGGAGTGCTCTAGTCCTTTCGTCGAGGACTTGTACCTATGTTGTTGCCATATATAGAGAAGAAGAGATGGATGTATTTATTGTGTTGGTTTGATAAATGTGTTCCCACATGGCATCAAACTTTATACCTAATACACCTCCGAAGGAAGGTGCATGTTGTTGCTGCTTGTGCGGATGATGCTCCATGTGCGTCATTGACAAGCTTGGCACGGTTGGTTGTGGAGGTGGTGGTGGTGGGCCTTGTTCTTTTTCCTTTTGCTTGTCTTGTGGGTCCACCTCCGCTCCACGGATCTCCGTATCTGGTATGGCCTGAGATCCTTTTCCTTCTGCCTGAACCTCCCATTCTTTGTTAAGCTGCAGGTCGGCTACTGCACCTTCCTCTTTCTCTACCTCTGGCTCCGCAGTAGCCACTTCCTTGTGTGGCTCTAGAGGTGTGGAATCTACATTCCCCACTAGTTCTTCTGGAGGTGGAGCCGTGGGGGTGGGTTGTTATGCAGCCGTTGGCCTTTCGGTTGGCGGTGCAGTTACATTTGTTGTCTTCTTTTTTTGCACTGCCAATTTCTTCCGCATCTCTGTACTCTTTTTCTCCTTTAATTCAGCTTGGGCACTGCTTTCTCCAGCTGTAAGTACTGGTTCAGTATTCATGCCGGCCTGCAGTGCCCCGGAGCACATCTTTTCAATGTCATCATGGGTTGGCCGCAGCTTGTCGGCCTCATAGAATGCTATTTCTTGAAGGGGAAGGGGCCTCTTTGTCCTGCTTTGCCTGAAGTACAGTTTCTCCCCCTTTTGTGCTAGGATACCTGTGCTGATAAGGGACTTGATGTCTATCCTTTGTTGTCGCTCCATTTCCTTATACTTTAGGACCTTTTCTGCATCCATTAAGTATTTGACAATCTTCATTATCTGGCCACCCATACAGTATGTAGAGTTCTTTTTTCTTCTCTGCCTACTGTCGTTGATAAATTCTCGATTAGTATCTTTCTGATATTAATTGGCTTTCTATTTATCATCAAACAGATTAGAAACATATCTCCCTTACTAACTGTTCCCATTTCTGATCTCGTGTAAATTGTGTAGGCAGTAATTTTTTGCATTATGCGAATGAAGCACGAGGTGATCATCGAGAGGCTTTAGAGATCTTAGAGCTGCGTTCCTCTTCTCCAGTCAGCTCTTCCCACAGTTGATTGCTTTCATAGGTGACTGATTCTTTTTTGCTTGGGGCGGTGGAGTACGCTTTTGCTTCTTCCTCTGTCTCTGTAAATATTTTTTTAGCATCGCCTCTGTGATTATGTAAGACTTGCCTCCTAGCCTTACTTGCAATTTATAATCTCTACCTCCTACCTTTCTTGTTTCACTACTGGTAGAGACCTTCTTTAGCGAAGATAGGAACACCACAGTCAGCCTTTTGCAGGACTTCACCTTGGGTGTGCATAAGATGTGTAAGTTTGCACCTTCCAAGAATTTGACAACCCTGTCATAGATTCCCATCTTCTTGAAATCTTCTACGTCCAGGTAACGGGTCCAGAAGAATTCCTTGTTCTGGTACATCCTGTCGTAGGTGGACTGGTGTATGATGTTCCTTGGCACGAACGGGGGTTCTCCAGATTCTGTAGATGTCTCCCCTATGGCTTCTTTGGCCTTGCTTGCCTCATGTTCCTTTGTCTTATCAGACGCTAACGGTTTTGTCTTGTTGCTGCTCTTGGCTCCCTTAGGTGCAACCTTTCTCTTCTTCCCCTGTGCTCGGCTCTCTGACTCCCCTAGTTGATACTCAGTGGTCTCTGTTTGCTTAGTTTGTTCTGTTTCGTGTGTACAGTCCTACGTTGTCATGTGTCCCAATATTCTTTGATATTGTTCCAGCCTCAGCTGCACCCCATCCCATTTGGTTTCTGGTAGAGAAGTGTTCCTCTCAAGCGCTGCTGTTAAGCCCTCCACTATCTTTTCCACCTCCTTCAGGGATGTTGTGTTACGACCCCACCTCCCGATAAACCCCAATTAAGGGAGACCGAGAAGTCGAAGCCGAACCCATAACTTCCGGATCGAAGGTTCGTCAATTAACCAATAATAATTATCAAATTTTAACATACTAAATGGGAAAACTATAAGAAAATAAACTTTTGCATACCTTTTTGAAAACTTGGATCTCTAAACTTCTATCCACTTATGGATTCTATTCTAACTAATCCTCCTTGTATTTTACTTCATGTATTTCATAACATGACGATTTACTGTTTGTCCTTTTGGCTTGTACCTAAAATGCCGACAAACAAAACGTCAGTCAGCCAAAGCTGGTATGTGGGGGAAACAATAAACGTGCAACTATGATAACAACATAATAATTCAATTAATCATTTAACAAACAAGATTATGTTTTAAATATAACTCCGCGATCCATGAGTACCCTATCCTCTATACTATCCCTACAGTGGACCCATATACTACCTTCCTCATGGTAGATCCCCATTAAACCCCTCATGGTCCCACCTATAGGTGAACCTATTTCTAGGGTTGAGTCACATGGCACTACTCCCAAGTAGCCCACTCCTTAACTCATGACATGCTAATGGGTCTCATGGCACTACACTTGGTAGCCCAATTTCTAACCCACCATAACCTAGACCTTACTCTAGGTTACCCCTTTTTAGCCTTTACAAGCCACAGAGGTGGTCCCGGATCTAGCCAGTTATACATGTATATTCATAGTGATAGTCATAGTCACTCTATAGTTGCATGAAATAAAAGCATCTAACAATTATTTCAAGCAATGAGGGAAACGTCAATAAAATCCTTGGAAAACTAGTCGTGATAATCATATGCATAACCACATACCTGATTTGATGATTTCACAAGCATTAAGAAAATCCAACCAAGAATGCAATCCAAGCAAGTAATTCAACAATCACATAATTCCTGAAAAGAATATGTACTCTATTTATTAAACACCTTATCAAGAATCTACTTTATTGAATTGGTTTCACTTTCTAGGGTTTCTAATCTGCATTAAGGTTTCATTAATATTCATTAGGGTTTCTTAGATCAATTTCTCAAACTTTATCCCTTTAGGGTCAACAAACCCTAAAATACTCTTTTCTACTTATATGAACCTTAATTGCTCAACTATCCATTTTAATAGTCTTTTATACCCAAATTGACTTAGGATCATCATATCCCTATTTATTCAAGGATTTGAACAATTAAAATAATTAAAAGACATATTCACCTAAATTAGGGTTTTCAAGCTCATTAATGCATATTCATGCACGAAACCCTAAATTAAGCCAATTATATAAAAAGATCATCTTTTTAGATTCTATCTTCACATTTATCAACAACAGGTTAATATTGGCTTATATTATCCATTGGACAACATTAAATACATCTATAATCAAATCTAAGGGGTTTTCATTAATTAAATCATTAAAGATGATAACTTTATGTATTTTTCAAATTTCAAGCATATTTATGCACATAATCTCTAAATTAAACTAATTACGTGCAAAGATCATCCTTTTTTATCTTAAAGTACCTTTTTACAATTAACATGTTATTATCAACTTTAATGATCCATTAAACCCTATTAAACACTTTATTCATTTCAAAATAGGGTTTCTTAATCTTTAATTCATTAAAGATGATAATTTACACTACTTTTCTAAAAGCAAGAGGAATTAGCTTCTAACTATATTTTTATTAGATTCCTTGCATTCTCCTGATCAATATTCATATATTACTTGTCCTAATTGGAGTTACCAATCATTAGATATGATTTTTGCAAAATAAGAATACCTTCGGCCAATCAGAGAGTGCCACGTCGCTCCTTGCATGCAAAGCGGCTTGTTTTGAAAACATTTCAAAATCCTTTTTATTGGATATTCATTATCCTTCTAGATGCATCTATATGCATTATTTCTTCATTATCATGTTTATTTCTTATTAAAATAACTCTTTTTGATTTTTTCTCTTTATTTCTCTTTTATTTTCCTCATTGGATTCCTTTTAATATTAGCAACCTCATGGATACGAAAATTCACCAAGAAATCTCCTTTATGCTTCTTTCCACTCGTTTTCCACATTTTATCATTATTTTCAATTTCTTTCTTAATAAAGAAATACTTAATTGATCTTTTCTTTTCTTATTGCATTCTGTATGCAACTTTGGACTCCTTGGAGCCCAAGGAACCCTAGAGGCCCAAAATCCCTCTTTGGATTTGCCTTGTAGAGGTTTCCACATTTTTATTTTCTCAAAAACGCAATTATTCATTTACTCATTTAATAATTGAATTTCCTTTCTCCATTTCCTTGTTATTGGTCCCAATAGCCAATAAAGCCCACAACACAAACATCAAGGCTATTGTAAACAAAATCCTTTTATTCAAACCAAATTATATCATTATTTGTTCAAATATCTTTAATATGAGAAATTACATTTATCACCAAATAAACCCAAAAATTGGGCTTGTAACATGTTGCCTTCTGGAAGATGGGGTCACTATTCTCCGAAGTAGACATTCTATAAGTTTTCAATAATGAATTAGTTTATAATTGATTTAACAAATACTAGTCTTCTTGCAATTATCTAGGAAGATATTTGGAAAAGTTTTAATTATTAAGTACAAGAATGTATATAGGGACCACGACTTGTGGTTTTGTTAATAATTCAAAGGGGCACCACGGTCGCAGTCTCTGAAGGAGGTCGCGGTCGTAGTGAAATGAGTAGGGGATCGCGGTCGCAGTCTTCTTCTATGTTTTAGGCAGGTCACAGTCGAAGGGACCATGACTTCAAGTAGCACTCTTCCACACCACGACCTACAGTGTGGACCTAAATATTGAGTGAACACCACGATCGGGTTAGGTTTGATGAGTATACCGTGGTTGCAGTTGTATTGGAGTTGGACCGCGACTCGCGGTCCTTCTTGATCCAACTATTCTGCCTTCCTTCTTCATCCGTTGACCAGCTCTTCGTCTCATCGACGGGTGGTTGCCCCATTATGGGTATTTTTAGGGGTTTTCGTTATTGTTTACAAACACTGCCATCAGGACAGTTTGGGTATCTAGATAGCTATGAGCAACCAATGACAACATGACAGATTCCCATCAAACGAGCGAAGTAGAAAAATAGTTTTTAGGGCGGGGAGCAAAATCAGAGGTGAGTAAAAATCAAAGAATCGGCGATGAGTAAAGAAAAGGGGATGATTTTATGTTACCTTGTTGTCAGATGAGACAGAAAAATTGGAGCAGGTTGGCTCAATAGTGAGTCATTGGTCGTGACAGAGTGGTTCTTCAGAGAAATAGGTTTTAACTCAACTCAGGAAAGCAAGCAGCAAAAAGAGTCCGAGAGATGAGGGTTTAAGAATATATATACTAGACTGACCACCACCTGACGATTGATAGGAATGAACGTGATCACAGTGTACTCGAAGCACGACCGCGGTCATGGTCTCTTCTGTTCCAACGGTGACCTCGGGTCGCGGTCGAGGTGTCTGGTTATGGGCACCGCGAGTCGCGATCTTGCGCGATGCAAGGTTATACCACGACCGTGGTCCAGACCGCGATCAGAGCTACTCGACAAAAACAAAGCTCATTTCTTTAATTAAATCATCAATTACTCAAAAGGAAGATAGATATGTACATCACTTAAAAGAGCAGAAAACTAGTCAAACAAAAAAGGGGAGAGAAAATAAAGCTTAAGGAAGTAGCCAAAAACTTAGGTTGCCTCCCAAGAAGTGCTTGCTTTAAAGTCTCTAGCTAGACTTCATAATTCTTCACTCCTTTGGTCCTGCATCTGGATGTGGCAACCCTTCATTCCTTTTCTCAGGTGGCTGATCTGGTTCCTCTAAATTGATTTCAGATCTTCACATAAAAGTCTCGTCTTTGTAAAATATTTTTACCCTATGGCCATTGACTTTGAAAATTCTAGTTTTCTCCCCTTGAATCTTCATCAACCCTGATGGGTAAATCTTCACCACAGAGAAGGGGCATGACCATCTTGTTCTAAGCTTTCCAGGGAAGAGCCTAATGCTTGAATTGAAGAGAAGCACTTTATCTCCTTCACGAACATCCTTGTTCTTTAGGTGGGCGTCATGCCACACCTTAGTCCTTTGTTTGTAAATTTTTGCATTCTCATAAGCATGCAATCTCCGCTCCTCAAGTTCTTATAACTGCAGGAATCTTTTCTATCATGCCTTCTCCAAATCCATGTTTGGAAACTTGATCGCCCAAAGGGATTTATGCTCGAGTTACAACGGTAGGTGGAAGGACTTACCATAGATTAATCTGTATGGCGTCATGCCTATTGGTGTTTTATAAGTTGTCCTGTAAGCCCAGAGAGCATCATAAAGTTTCATAGACCAGTCTTCCGAGCGTGGTTGACCATTTTCTCTAGAATCTATTTAATCTACCGGTTGGATACCTCTACTTGTCCTGAGGTTTGAGGATGATAGGGTGTAGCAACTTTGTACTTTACCCTGTATTTCCTTAATAGAGCCTGATGCGATGATTTTGAGTCGCATTTATAGACTTGTTTTATATGTGTTTTATGCATTTATTAGTCATTTCTGTGGTTAATGTTGCATAATTCATCTACTTTGGTCTATGCTACTTCTCTATGTCAAATCTCCCTTATTTCAGTATTTTGAGCATAAATTATTACAAGAATACGTTTTGTGTAGGCTTACGTGGTTTCGTGTTGTAATTTCAGGAAAAATAAGTATCTACTTCTGTCGATACCATCGACCGGACCATAGGTTGCCAGCCGCAAGGAGCAGAAGAAAGTTGATACTAGCGACAGGAGAGTCGATGGTATCGATTTACCATCAGGTTGCTGGCGAGAAGTGAGTCGATACTATCGACACATCAGTCGATACTATCGACAGGTGGAGCTACAACGACATAAAAAGACAAAACCGTCGCTACAGGTTTGTCGATACCATCGACCCTCGTCGATGGTATTAAGATAGCATCAGGCGCAAAGACAAAAGAAAAGAAGAACTGCCGATATCACACAAGGTGGATACCATCAACCCGTATCGACACGGTCAGATACAAGTTTGCTTCAGATAGATCTAAATCCGAAGGCTGTGATTATTTGGCGACCTAACTCGGGAATTATACCTAATGACAGTGGCCAAGAGAAATCTATCACATCATTAGTCGCTGCACACGTCCCGAGAAGGTGTAGAGAGAAGAACGGAGCACAGAAGCACGCCCCAGCCGATCCAGACGGTGAAGAAGACAATTTCCACCACCGAAAGATGGGAAACGCGTATTCTACGCCAAGGAGCGCTTGGATCTTCTCCGTTCAGGGGTTTCACCACTCAATCACATTTTTCCCCATGTTTCCCTTTTTCTGCTCCACGTTTTGCTCTGAGATGAACATGCGGGGCTAATCCCCTTTGTCTTTAGCACTGGGAGTAGCCCAGGAATTCATTGTATGACAATTTTATCATAGTAATTCATATTTTATCTCTTAAATCCATGGCATAATTTTGTTTTCTCAATTATATTATTATGCTTGATCACCATAATAATAATAATCTAATGCCCTTAATTACTTTGAAAGAAGAATTAATGGTTGAAAAGAGAGGAAATTCACGTTAATTGACAAATCCCTTGAACAAGGTGGTGTAAGGTTAATGGTGGATATCGAGAGATCGTTTTTAATGCACCTAGTTTAGGGTATAGGTTACTATGACGGTGGAACTGACCTAGACATAGGTAGTGACTTGTACCACGACAATGGGCAATACTGATTTTAGGCCACTACTCAAATAGAGAGATAAATTTGAATGACCTTATAGAATTTAATACAATGAAAACCCGCGGTGAAACCACAATCCTAAAGATCTCATCTTGAATTGATTAAACTAAACATTTGATCGATTGCTTTGTTTTGTTTTATTTTCATTTTATTTTAATTTTAATAACAACTTCCAACTCTTTAATCAGTCTAGCTGATTGCAAGTACTTAGTAGTAGTCTCCGATAATTCACGTGTCCCTGAGTTCGACTCGGGCCTCACAAAGGCCTATATTACATTGACGCGTACACTTGCATTTCTACGCACGTAAAAAGCGTGTCAAGTTTTTGGCGCCGTTGCTGGGGACACGGCAGTTGTCGGCACTAAGAGTGCTGCAAGCGGCCACTCTAGGCCACATTTTTATTTTTTTTGTATAATTTTAAAAATTCATAGTCTATTTTCTAAAATTTGTAATCGTCAAGCACTGTACTGAACTTAAATTTTCACTTTGTAGGTATTGTGCATGGTGCAGACGCGTAGCACCGACTACACGCGGCACGCACCAGAGGTTCCATTGCTAGGACTGGAAATCAAGGAGGATTATAATCAAGACCATCTGGAGGATATGATTCTGAACCCGAATAAGAAGAGATGGCAGAGCCACATACAATATGGGAGAAGATCAAGGCTTCTTCTTCATCCGCTTCCAAGGGGCCGATCAAGAAGCAGGCGGTTAATATTCCGACATACAAGATTCATCCTGCATTAATCAACTTGGTGAAGTCGAATGCATTCCATGGGCTCAAGAATGAAGACCCAGTCGCGCATATAAGTCAATTTGTGGAGAATTGTGATATGATAAAAATAGACAGATTTCCACAAGATGTTCTCTACTTGAAGCTCTTCCCGAGTTCTCTAGCGAGAAACACACGAGAATGGTTGCATAACCTGGACGATGAATATGTGGAATCCTGGGACCACATGGTGGTGATTTTCTTTGAAAGGTTCTTCACGCCCGAGAAGACCAATGACATGATCAGGAAGACCCACAACTTCACTCGAAAAGAAGGAGAGACCTACTCTGAGACCTGGGAAAGGTTTCAGATCATGCTTAGGCGGTGCCCGCATCACGGACTTGACACGGAGACACAGGTCAAGATCTTCTATTTTGCTTTCTCCGAGCACGATGGAAGTAACCTCGATTCAGCAGGCTCAGGATTCTTTTTGAACAATACCGACACGAGGTGTTGGGAAATCCTTAAGAACATGGCCAAGAAGCAATCGTGGGGCGATAGAGATGCCCTGGATCATGTTCGAGTAGTAGGGGAATCAAAAGCAATCAAGGAGCTAAATGAGAAGATGGATCTTCTCGCGAAGAAACTGCTTGCAAAGGAGGATACTGTGTTCGAGGATGAGGCTCAAGTTAAATTCATGAGGTAGCAGCAATGTTACAGAAATAATGATTACTCATGGAGGAAAGACAAGAAGTTCTCCTGGAAGGATCCAAACAACTTCTTGTAGGATCCAGATGCAAAACCCCAGCCAATAGCGGAGGATAAGAGCACGGAGTTTCTCAATCAAGTGATAAAGCAAAATCAAGAATTAATGACTACTTTTGGCCAGTAGATAAAGCAACAAGGGGAGTTTATGAACCAATTCGGGCAGACACTACAAAGCCAAGGGGCTCAAATGAGGACAATAGAGACGTCCATGGCGCAAATGGCAGTGGAGATAGCCAATTTGAAGAAGTCGGCGCACCAAGGTTTTCCGGGTAACACTAATATTACAGGAGGAAACCAGCAGGCGAAGGCCATCTTGCTAAGGAGTGGCAAGAAACTGTTAAACCCCAGAGCCGATGAACCAAGCAAACCCCAAGAAGAAATTGAAGGTGAGGCCACTGAGGAGATGCCCATACCGGTCACAGAACCAGTTGCGGATATAGCAGTGGATGCTACTGAAGATCCTATTGCAGATGAGGAGGAGACGCAGAAAAGGACACCTTATGTGCCACCACATCAAAGGGCACAGGCTGTCCCGGTCCCATATCCGAACAGTGCAACGGCAAGGAAAGTGGATTCCCAATTTAAAAAGTTTCTAGACAGTTTCAGAAATCTTTCAGTCAACATCCCATTATTGGAAGCAATTGAGCAAATCCCTTCTTATGGAAAATTTCTGAAAGACATCATTACCAAGAAGAGAAAAATCCCAGACATGTAGATTGCTGTGCTTAAGGAGCAGGTGAGTGCCTTCATCATGGACACATTGCCGCCAAAGAGGCAGGATCCGGGCTGTTTCAACACCTCATGTTACATTGGGAAAGTGATGTTTGGTGAAGCGCTATGTGACTCCGGGGTGAGCATTAACTTGATGCCCCTCTCTAAATTGAAGAAGCTGTGATTAAAAGAGTCACGGCCGAGAAACATGACAATCCAATTGGTGGACAGTTCAGTGGTAAAGCCATACGGTATTTGTTAAGACGTGCTAGTGAAAATAGATCGATTTGTATTTCCAGTAGATTTTTTCATCATGGAGATGCAAGATGAACAAGGCAATGAGCTACTACTCGGACGACCCTTCCAAGCTACAGCTGACATGATACTTGAGATGGGGAGAGGTCATTTGACCTTAGGTATAGCTGATGATCAATTCGAGATGGTCATGCCTTCTAGTGCCACTTCACCTAAAGCCAAGGAGAAATGCCACATGGTAAAGCATTTTGATCACAATATCTCACTTTGTCTAGGGAAGCCATTTTTAGATATGGCTCATGTAATGACCAAGGTGCAAAAAGGGACATTGGCTGTGGACATCATGGAGCAGACCAAGGTGGTATCCCTTAGCAAGGCTGTGGGTTTTCCGAACAATGAGGAGGAGGACATTCCTCCCTCTGCTGAAGATGAGGCTATAGCAAATTCGGTTTTTGACGCATATCCAAAATTACCACTTGAGGCCTGCTTAGTCAATATCACTCATGATTGGATGAGAAGCAAATCACTGCAGGAGTGCACCAAGATGCTTCAGATGTTGTCGTGCTTCTATGCGAGGTACTATGAATATTTTTGCAAACTCCCACCACCGCTTCAATCATCCTTAATCAGCCCGCTAGAATTGGAGTTCAAGACGTTGCCACCGCACCTCAAGTACGCATTTCTAGCTGAGGAAGAAAAGTTGCCTGTGATTATATCTGCTTATCTGAGTGCTGAGGAGGAGGACCAGTTGCTGATAGTGTTGAAGAACCACCAGGGAGCATTTGGGTGGTCTGTTGTAGATATCAAGGGGATCTCCCCTACTTTGTGCCAGCACAAGATTCGGCTCGAGGAGGGAGCCAAGCCGGTGATTCAACTGCAACATCGACTAAATCCTAGCATGATGGAGGTTGTTAAGAAGGAGGTGATTAAACTTCTTTCTGTGGGTATAATCTATGCTATTTCTGACTCGACATGGGTGAGTCCTACGTAGGTAGTCCCTAAAAAGGGGGGAATCACTGTTACCCATAATCTTTTAAATGAACCTGTCACCACCCGCTTGGTAACCAGGTGGCGTGTTTGCATAGATTACCGACAATTGAATGCCGCTACGCTAAAGGATCACTTTCCTCTTCCGTTTATTGATCAAATTTTAGAGCGCTTAGCTGGACGATCACATTTTTGTTTTCTGGATGGTTATTCGGGGTACAATCAGATTTCGATTGATCCTAAGGACTAAGAGAAGTCCAGTTCACTTGTCCTTATGGAACGTTTGCGTACCACCATATGCCTTTTGGGTTATGTAATGCACCGGCGACCTTTCAGCGTTGTATGCTTGCCATTTTTTATGATATGGTAGAACGCTGTCTAGAGGTTTTTATGGATGATTTCTCTGTTTATGGTGCATCTTTTGATGAGTGCCTTTACAATCGGGATAAGATTTTACAATGTTGCGAGGAAACACATTTGGTCCTCAATTGGGAAAAATATCACATGATGGTGAGTGAAGGAATAGTGCTAGGACATAAAGTGTCTAGCAAAGGTTTGGAGGTAGACCTGGTAAAAATCGAAGTTATTTTCAAATTACCCCCACCAAATTCGGTAAAAGGGGTGCGAAGTTTCTTAGGTCACGCCGGTTTCTATCGTCATTTTATAAAAGATTTTTCTAAAATTGCCAAACCTTTATCTGAGCTTTTAGAAAAGGATGTTGTTTTTGACTTTAATGAAAAATGTCTACATGTGTTCAACGTGCTTAAGGAAAAATTGATTTCCGCATCGGTTGTGCAAACACCGGATTGGACCAAGTCGTTTGAACTAATGTGTGACGCATCCGATTTCACAGTTGGGGCTGTGTTGGGACAACAGGTGGACAATAAACCCACTATGATTTTTTATGCATCTAAAACATTGAATGACGCCCAACTCAATTATACGACTACCGAGAAAGAATTGCTTTCCATTGTTTTCGCTTTTGAAAAATTTCGGCAATATCTAGTTGGATCAAAAGTCGTGGTTTGGACGGACCACGCCGCCATTAAGTATTTGATGGAGAAAAAAGATGCCAAACCTAGATTGATTAGGTGGATCTTGCTTTTACAGGAATTTGATATCGAAATCAAAGACAAGGCGGGGATTGAAAATGTGGTCGTGGACCATTTGTCTAGGTTAGAGAGGGTAGATGAAAAAGATTTACACATACCCATTACCGAGACATTTCCGGACGAACAACTTTTGAAAGTGAAATGTAAAGATCCATGGTTTTCTTATATTATGAACTATCTTGCCTGCAAAATCATCCCGGATGATTTGACGTATCAAGAGAAGAAGAAATTTTTCCATTCTCTACGATATTATTTTTGGGATGACCCTATTCTCTTGAAGCAATGCAGGGATGGTGTCTTACGCAGGTGTGTACCTGAGGTGGAATACGAGAGTGTTCTTCGTCATTGCCACACACTACCGATGGGCGGACACCATGCAAGCTCTCGTACGACAGCCAAAGTACTGGAAAGTGGCCTATACTGGCCTACCTTTTTTAGGGACGCTTATGAGTTTTTGCGGCAATGTGATTCCTGCCAAAGGGCGGGTAACATTTCAAAGACACAAGAGATTCCCCTTAATGTATTCTAGGAGGTTGAGGTATTTGACTTATGGGTTATAGATTTTATGGGACCCTTTGTGTCCTCAAATTCTAATTTGTATATCCTTTTGGCTGTTGATTATGTGTCGAAGTGGCTAGAGGCAATACCCACAAGGACTAATGATTCCACTATAGTGTGTAGGTTTGTTAAGGAATATATTTTCTGCAGGATCGGTGTGCCCCGAATGATCATTAGTGATGGGGGTACACACTTCCAGAATCAAAAGTTCTCAGCACTATTGAGAAAATACGGGGTCAAACACAACATTGGTACCCCGTACCACCCGCAAACTCAAGGACAAGTGGAGGTCTCTAATCGAGAGATTAAGAAGATCTTGGAGCGTACTGTGGCTTCCACGAGGAAGAATTGGAGTGCCCTACTACCGGATGTGTTGTGGGCATATAGGACGACATACAAGACACCTATAGGCACCACGTCTTTTAGGTTGGCTTATGGTCGGGCATGTCACTTACCGGTGGAATTAGAGCATAAAGCACATTGGGCGCTGAATAAGCTAAACCTGAGTTATGATGAAGCGGGAAAGAAGAGGTTACTTGAACTAAATGAACTTGATGAGCTGCGAATGAATGCATATGAAAACTCTCGGATATACAAGGAGTGCACAAAGTTGATTCATGATCGCCACATTCAGATGCACATTTTCAAGAAAGGAGATCGTGTCCTTTTGTTCAACTCTAGGATGAAGATGCATCCCGGGAAGCTAAAATCCCGATGGAGTGGACCATTCACAATAGACGAGGTCAGACCACATGGTGCAATCATGGTGCGCGATGGCGAGACCACATTTTTGGTCAATGGACAAAGGTTGAAGTTGTATTTTGGTGAAGATTACACGAGGAAAGTGAATGAGGTCAAACTCATTACACTTCCAGATGGATGACGAGTTTCGAATCGTCTAGCCTAAGACGTTAAATAAGGGCACTTGTTGGGAGGCAACCCAGCCATCGATACTTTAGTTTAGTTTCTTTTACATTCGTAGTTTGATTTGTTTTGACTTTGGTTTTAGTGTAAAAAAGATACCGTGATCATTTGCTCATTGTACAGGACTGAGGCAGAGTCAATGCCATCGACCCTTGTGTCGATGGTATCGACCGAGGTATAGGTTGGTGACTCCAAAAATTGCACTGCGTCGATACTATCGACGGCCTCGTCGATGGTATCGACATACCAACAGGCAGATCGCAAGAAGAGGTCGATAGTATCGACATGGGTGTCGATACTCGCGAGATCTCTAGAGATTATCAGAAGAAATCGTCTCAGTAAAGTCGATACCATCGACGGGCCTGTATATGGTATCGAAACATTCACATACAAAAGGCGGCGGCCAGCCTCACGAGGGAGTTGCCCTAATCAGAAGTCGATATTATCGACTTGCATCGATAGTATCGACGAGCCACGTCACCGATCCGTGAGAGGAGATCAACAGTGATCGCTGCAACCAGAAAGTCGATCTGTGGGACGAGTCGATACCTTCGACACCTATCGATAGTATCGACACATCAGCGATCCGGGCCCCGCAGATCCAGCCATCGACGACTGTCGATACCAGCGGCATACAGATTGTGCTACACGTGTCGATACTATCGACCCACGTCAATGGTATCGACGGGCACACAGCAACGCTGACGTCAGCTATATATAAGAAGGATTGTCGTCATATGACGTCACAACCCCATAGCAATTCTTCTTCACTTGCACCGAGCATCCTCCAGAGCAATCCAAGCCCGGCGACGAGCATCCAGGAGCACGTTCTTCATGGAGCGGAGATTTCCTTCTCCAATCTTCACCGAGCTCTTTCTCTACTCCTCCTTCTTCCGCAACCATGGTGCATGTTGCTGGTGCATCTTCTTCGCGCGCCAACCCGATGGACATCCCGGAGTTCTTGTCGCCATCGACTATGTCGATTCCAAGTCCGCGGATTGTTCATCCGTCCGTGGAGGTCAAGAAGATCTATGAGGAGATTCTGAAGAGGATCGAGCCGACCCGTTATGTTGAAAAGGAGACGATCCGCAACTTGGGATTCGAGGCCAATCTGGACTATGTTCTGAAGGGACAGGCCCGACACACAGGAAGAAGGCCCGATGAGTTGGAGTACCATGCGGATGGCCAGTCGTTCTTCAATGAATGGCCTACTTACAAGGAGATGGTGGAAGAATTCATGGCGTCGCTGGACGTCTGTGTCATGCCAAACGACATCATAGCCACAGACCGCGAGTGGATCAAGGGCTGGGTGTCTTTCCGGCTGTACAACAATGACTACAATCTTACACTCCGTCAGTTCAATGAGATTTACAACTGGAATCATTCACGAAGTGACTACTGGCGGCCGGACAACCGTACCAACTACGACACGATCTTCGCCGAGCTTGTGATGGTGTCGCTGGGCAAATCGGTGAGCTACCACAATGCAGTGGTAGCTGACTTCAAGCATCCGTTCACACGGGTTCTCCACCGGATGCTGAGTTCCACTCTATTTGCTAGGGGTGATCTGTCCCTTAGAAAATTCCAAGAGTCGGACCTATTCTTCTTACACAAGCTACTCAAGCGTCAAGAGTGCAATTGGGGAGATGTCTTTCTGCAGTGAGTGTTGGCGGTCAAGCGGAGTACGCAGAAGGCTCCAATTCATTTTGGAGGACTCATCACCCCGCTGGCACAATATCTTGGGCTGAACTTCTCGACCTTGACTCCTGTCTCCAGCCGAAGCAAGGTTAATATGTAGCATCTTCACAGATCCAACTTGATCCTACTGCGAGATGGTTTACCATATGCTCACTGCCATGTAAAACATGCATACCAAGAATGCTCGCTTCCCGATCCTGTCTTCAATATCGAAGGGGCGCAACATTTCTGATGGCCTATCATAGCCATTGCTGACTCCGATGAAGATGGCGGCAACGACGACGACAACAATGACGACGGGGCTGAAGTGGAAGAGGAGACTTACACTCCTCTTCGGGCACGAGTGGCACCTAGGAAGCATCCTCGCATGCATCCTGGTGCATCTTCATATTCACAGCCTCCGCCACCACCACCGCCCTCACAGCCAAGCGAGGATGTCTATTCTATGCAAGGCATGTATGCTATGATGTAGGACATACAACAGACACAGCAACATCACACTACAATGTATATCGGTATTCAGGATACTACAAACCGGTTACTTGACAATTAGTGGGGGATCTTCGAGAATGAGCGCCTCCTCCTTGGCAACCAACAACAGATTCATGACAGGTTGCATAGGATGGAGATGCAACAGCATCCTTTCTATGATCACTACTGGAGCCAGAACTACTTTGGGGGGTATCCACAACCTCCACCTATGCCCCAGTTTGATCCGAGCTTTCAGGGAGAGTACCCATCCTGGGACCCTACGGCTCCACAGTACCCGCCTCTGCCAGAAGAGTAAATCGATATCTCTATTCCAACCTTTAAGATTGTTTTTTACTATGAGGCCATAGTCAAATTCAAGCTTGGGGGGAGTTGGAACAACTCTATCTTTTATTTTCTCAATTTTTAGTTTTATTTTGTTTGTTCGTGTCATTTATTTCTTACAATCTTAGTTTGTTTGTAGAATCCACGTTCTATCTAGTGTAATTGTGGATGTCTTAAGTCATGTGTCATCTCACTTGCTTGTACATGGGAATTAAGGGAAAATTAAAAATCTTTGAGTGTTCACAAGCTTAAGTGTTGTTCAACTTTGAGCACATAACTTAAGAAAATGATTGTTTTGTCAACTTTAAAACAGATAATCACAACTGTACATTCATAGTGATTCATGAAAAGTGGACGGAATTGGTTGTTTGAGCCTAAACTGACCAAATGATAATGAGACTCTAATTTGAAGTAAGAGAGAGAAACCTCTTAACTACTATACAGGTCAGTAAGGAGGGACACATAATACTTTTCAAATGTCCAGACAATTAGTCTTGTGATCTTTCCACCCAATTGTTTTTCACAATCCACCATAAGAATTGGAAGTACTTTAAGGCTTTCACCTTTTTGATTGCATATCATGTAGATAGGTTTTGCATTGCAACCACTTTCATATGTTTTGCATAAAAAAAATAAAAAAAATAGAATAGTTATACATGCACATTATCCTTAGGTGCATGTCATTTAGTTGCATTCATAATTTTTATGCATAGAGTATATCATGTACCTCATTTCTTCTGTAATGGTGAATTAAATTGTTCCATACCTTCTAAATAGTTCAAATATTTGAGTTATGCATAAAAAGTAAGCCCAATAAATTATTCATTGTCAATTGTGGATATAAGGGCTTGAAAAAAAATGAAAAAGAAAGTTATTAAGAAGTAAGTAGAATAAGAGGGAGAAAAGAAAATAATCTCACCTACATCTTAAGATGAGTAAGTACATGATGTAGATCAGTTAGATATCCATCTCATTTTGAGACGGGATGTTAGTGCATGCATCATTCCACCCAATCTTAGGCATTAGGGCATTTTTCATGTGCAAATGCATCATTTAGGGCATCCTTGTTTTATGCATTTTGAAACTGTATAATGCTTCCATTTCTTCCATGAGCCACCCATTCCATCCACCTGTTGCTCGAATTGGTAGGCCATCGTGATTTTCTCCTCACTTGTGAATATCAGGAGAGCTGCTTCCATGTAGATGGTAGTTAGGGCAAGCAACATACTATAGGAGATCACAAGATCCACCGAGTCTGGACCGGCAAGTTTTATTATGTTAACTTCCTTATGTGATAGTGTTCATCAGTTTTGAGGTAGATATCTTTTATCGATGATTACTATCGCCTTTAGGGTAATTATCATTTTGTGGTTAGTGAGGGCCGGAATCTGAATGTTTGGTGGGGATCATATGGGATGTCTGTTGTGACGATTTTTTCTTTAGTTGACTCTGGCAATTCTATTCTAAGGTTTAGTTGCTCGAGGGCGAGCAATGTTCAAGCTTAGGGGAGTTTGATGCGATGATTTTGTGTCGCATTTATAGACTTGTTTTATATGTGTTTTATGCATTTATTAGTCATTTCTGTGGTTAACGTTACATAATTCATCTACTTTGGTCTATGCTACTTCTCTATGTCAAATCTCCCTTATTTCAGTATTTTGAGCATAAATTATTACTAGTTGAATACCCCCCTAATGTAATGATTAAAATAATGTGAAATGTATCCATGAATAAATACTCAAACAAGATTACTTCATTTAATAGAGGAAACAGTTTTTGTAGTGAGTATGGATTGAGCTTGACTAAGTATAAAACTAAATTATTTTCAGACAAAACAATTTATATTGTTAGTGTATACACTTAAATCATTGCACAAAGAGATCAAAATATACATCTTCAAGAGGAACGATACATAACTTATCTATAATTATTCTAAATTTATAAGACAATGGGTTTTGTAAAAATATCATCTAATTGGTTTTTAGTATCAACATGATGAAGACATGTTATTTTTAGCAATATGATCCCGAAGAAACTGATGTCTAAATTAAAGTACATGATGTGATGGCACATATTAAGACCAAAACAATGATTTGCAAATAAGGCTCATGATCTTTTTAATTCTTTTGTAGAGAGAAGTTATGGTACCAAAATCATTTTTGATGATATAAAAAAGCTTAATATCTAAATCTTTTACACGCAAGACATGTTTCATTACTAGTGCATTTTATAAGTACATGTTAAGGAATATATCCAAATTCATAAGTACCAACATGAGAATGTAACAAGAATATTTGAAACCTTTTCAAAAGATAAGTTCAACTTTTCACTTTCTTTAGCAAAATATTGTTTTAGTAGTTCTAATTTTCAAACATTTCAAGTGAGATCTTATTCAAGCATACAAATTGATCATCAAGTTTATCTTGAAGAATATGATTGGCTTGAGAACTAAAATAGGTAAACTTTTGGTATAAGGCATATTTTATTCTTGATTAAAGGATTTAATTTTCAAAATAAGCATTTTAAATAATAAGATTATTGAATTTGTTTATGTCAACAATATTTAAATCAAGTATACTAGACAATGTGTTATTATTTTTCAACTTTATCCAATGTAATTACAACAAGCTATATATGCTTAATTTTTTGATAGAGTAGAGAGAGATACCTCATCATTATCGTTACCTTTTGAGTTCATCTTTATTATGTGAACATACATGTATTCATTTTTCTTTTTATTATTACTTACTCCCATGATGGTTCCATTTCCTTCATTTCTCTATTTAAGTATATTCAAGGCGTTTAATTTTTTCTTGCCTTTTCTCCAATTGTATAAAAGGCTTCTTTGTCTTATTTCCTATAGACCATCCAAACATGCAAAGTAGAAAAGTTTTGGTACCCATCTAGTGGTACTTTTAGTTAGGATAATTGTTGACAATATATCATCATTTCAAAAATTTAGAACAATCTAATATGTAGATTTCATTTCAAAATTGAGTCACCTAAGTTAATTGCATGTGAACTGCTTTATTCTTATCAAACAATTCTATCAGATTTATCCTCAGTCTAAATTTTATTTAATGGAGGAATTCTTGGTTCAACAATGACTGAGAAGATTTGCCAATAAAAGC
Organism: Alisma plantago-aquatica; assembly: GCA_963693085.1. NCBI lineage: Eukaryota > Viridiplantae > Streptophyta > Magnoliopsida > Alismatales > Alismataceae > Alisma > Alisma plantago-aquatica. The sequence continues at coordinate 444,676,608 of OY856411.1, read as the reverse complement.
AATTTTGACAAAACTACCTTTGGTCGAAATTTTCTTTGACTGTAAGAGATCTCCGTTGACATCATTATCGACCAAGTGAAGTTTTGTGCATTTTCTAATGTAAAAAAATCATGCTATTATGTTTGGATAACATAACTAAACAATCAAATCATACACGAGTATACAAGCTACAACTTATTGTAGTTGATATAGGACAATATGATTTTCAAATTAGGTTTAGGTCAAATCTCAACTAAATATTCAATGTTTGTAAGTTTGAGGTTTTGGAACCCAAACTAAATATTTATCCTTGTTTTTCTTGTAAGTTCATGAAAATGAGTAATTTCCAAGACATAAGCAATAATGAAAGCAAATGAAATCAATTTCATTCCTCTTTATGACAATGTGATAATGGACAAGATTGTTTTTAGGTACATATATGAGTTTGGTCTTGGGACCTTGTGTCATTTTAGCTCTACGTTTTTGTAGGATTTATCTTAAGGTACATAACCTAGGCCTCTCCTCCCAATTTGACCAGAAGAGTCCTTTAGGATTTTATCAAGAATGTCATTATTTTTTGAGCTACTAATATCTTTTTGCAACTTAGAAATTTCATCCAATTTCTTTTTGATGTCCAACCTTGCTGGGTCTAGATTAGATAACAAACTATATCTTTCTTTGACAATAACATCATAATCCAAATGAGTACATATGATAGTTTGAGTTTGAAGATCATTCATTTTAGCAAGCAATTCAACCTTTTCTTGAGAAAGAAGATCATTATCGTTTTCTAAGGCAAGTGATTTTGTATGATAATCATTAATAGAATCTTCAAGGAGTTATTTTTAGAAGAGAGATCAAGTTTTCAACATACAACTCATCATTGGTTTATAAACCGTTTTTCAATTTCCTTTTGCACTCAACATACTTGTCATGAAGTTCTTCTAAACTATTAACTAGTTGTTCTTTAGATAAATCAAGAAGACTTACCTCATTTGCATCTTCATCAGTTGTTGCAATGAAAAAACTTACATTTTCTTCTTTACTCTCACTTGATTGTTCCCATGTAGCTTTGTGGAACTTTTCCCCTTTCTTCTTATTTGGACAACTAAATGTTGAGTGGCCTTTTACTTCACATTCAAAGAACCATCTACAATCTTGGTCACTTGTTGACGGTCGGCTCTCATGAGTCCATTCAATGTCGAGGTTGCTAGAAAGACCATCCCCCATTACTTTAAGACATGTTAGGGCTCCCTGAAGATCTTCTCTAATACCAAATGAAGAGATCTAGAGGTGGGGTGTATAGATTCTTATAAAAATTTAAAGCAATGAAAGATTGAAAAATGCAAGAAACCAAATGAAAATGGGATTTAGAGTGGTTCCGTCTAAAACGACAGTCCACTACCTAGTTGTTTCCAACTAGGATTTTGCAACAAATAATTTTATTACTTATATGTTAGGACAAATTACAAAAGTACTTATTGGAACGAATCCCTCTTCTTTAGCGGCCACTGAAGAGCACCATGCAAACCTCTTCTTTGACAAACGACGAAAGAGCACCGATCTCCTCTTCTTTAACAAACGATAGAAGAGCACCGCAACAATACCTCTTCTTCAACGGATGGCAAAAGAGTACCAATATCCTCTTCTTTAACGAATGATGGAAGAGAACTGCAACAATCCCTCTTCTTTAACAGACAACAGAATTGCACCAAGTTGAGAATACTCCTTCTTCTTGTACGTTCTTGGACAACATTCACTCCAACAAGTAGACCAAGAATAATACAATAAAGAAGAAATAGAATGGAGAAAGAAAGAAACAAAATAAGCTCACAAGGTATACTATTCTTCTATTATAGACAAGTGATGATGATCCACTCCAAAATGGTTTATTCAAAGTAGTATTTGGTGGAGAGGATAATATAGCTGAACTAAGGGCTTAGGCTTATAATGATAGAAACTTGAAGTACCATACCTAAGCTCTTTGAGAGAGATGGCAAGTATGCTCTAGTATGTATCAATTTTTTTTTGCAAATGTAATGTTCAAAGTTGTGTACAAAGTAGATGTTTAGGTTCCGTAAGACCGCTCCTATTTATAAGAAATGTTTACAAATGGTTAGGGTACCTATGAGTAGTCTCTAGAGTGTTCTAAGTGGTCAATCAGCCGTTTGGTCAAAATTAATTGGGTTGTAATGCCTAATTTCATCGTTAATAAAAAGAGATTCCAAAATATTCCTCGGTCGACAAAATTGTCAACCGGATTGAATCTCGGTCCCCAATATTGTCGACCGAATAAAGTTCTGGGGTCAAATTGCACTAACGACTATGTGTCAGTCCATCTTCTCAGTTTAATGACTCTATTTTGGTCAAAATTTTCTTTGACAGATTCTTGGTCAATAATACATTGTAAAAGATATTTGCAATGTATGTGAGGTCCTATACATGACTCATATGAAACCTATCAACCTTAAAGTCTTCATGTGAGTCTAGGATAGGATTTTAATAGGTTTTGGAAGATCATCACTTGTCCTTACATCGTGTCTATCAAGTTGTACAAACAAATATATAAATACATAGTACAACTTGATTTGCAACTATCCAAAAGTATAATTGGAAGGTTTTTGTAATTGGATCTTTATAAAGACCAAGTCTCTACTATAAACATGATAAACAAAACACCAATTGTGTAGCAGCGGAAATTTAAAATCTTGACTTAATTCAAGATGTATAAAGAGTACATTACAAAATTTTCCCAAATGGGAGTACAACTTTATACAAAAACAAGGATCTAGGTAGAGGAAGACTTAACTAATACAACATTGTCTCCAAACCAAAAACCTATATAACATAAAAGCAACTATGATCATATACTATATGTTCCTTTTCTTCTTATCCTATCCTTAGCCTTGGGTCCACCAAGCTTCCACTGCACACTCTGATCCTAACCTGGATGGTTGGGGTCATCCAACAAGAGAGAGATAAAAGGTATGTGTTAAAAATAGGATAAAGGCAAATAATAAGCTAAGCTAAAACATTACATTAAGGGATTTCAAGAGGAGAGAGAGACCAATGAGTAAATAAGAATTTAGAAAACTGCCATATTTTAATATCAACAAATATCACAATTGCATGAATATAAATTATGACTCAACATCCTCTCAATGTAGGGTGAGGCACCTACCGGACCTCACCAATGGCAGTGGGACTAAAACCCCAGTGCCTAAAAAGTGGCAGGGGGACTAAAACCCCAGTGCCTAATATATAAAATGGCAGGGGGACTAAAACCCCAGTGCCCGGCAGGGGGACTAAAACCCCAGTTCCCTGTGGGTGGTTTGTACTCATGTACACTACATTGTCAATTGGACAATAACTATCTCATGCATAAACATTCACTTGGCAGTAGAGTGAAAAGTAACAAGATTGCAACATAGCATTGGGAATAAAACCCAAATAAATAAATAAATGGCCATCATAGGAAAACAACAATATCCAAAGAACTCCAACAAGTAAAGGAGCCAACAAGCAACAACATTATACAATGCTTCCAATTAGAAGGATAACAAGGCTAGCACAACTTTAAGGTAGGGTTGGATAAGATCCCAACTGAAGAGTAGGTTGATTGCACAATATACATTCCACCTAGATTTCACATTCACCATGGATGTTCACATTCACATACAAAATAGGGTGCACATACTGAAATAGGGCTCACATACCAAAAATAGGCATCACATATAAAATAGGTTTCACATACCTGTTTTAATTATTTACCATAACATTCACCAAGTTGATTGCAATCCATCCACATTTCCTAGTTACATTATTACACATGTATTAATATATGTAAAAACATAAATCATAGGAAAAACCCTAATTTTCTACCTTGAAAATCAGAGGCCGATTTGTGACTCAAAACTTTCACCAAATGATTATTCATATTCTACTGATTAATAAAACATATTTTATTTCCTCATTTGGAGTTAAAATGAATTAATTAGGTATTTTAGAACATTTTATATACTTAAAAAGGCATTCAAAGCAAACTTCAAAAAATCATTTAGAATCAGGCTTCAAAAACCACAAAATCAGGTTCTACATAAAAAATCCTTTCCATTGACTATTTATTTGCATTTTTCTGACAATAGATCGATTTACTATGAATTAATTCAAATCGACCAATCAGGATGCAGGAAAACTATAGTGTGACAGGTATATAAATCAAAATGTAAATCGATATAAGCAATAGCTCAAATGACCAAAATACCCTCACTCGTTAAATTGAATCAATTAAAATGATGAGGGCAGAAGGGTCATTTGGAACCATCGATTGCTTGCAAGCAAGAAACAAAACGAGTGGGGAAAAAGACGATACTACCCTGGTTAGCTATTAGGCACATCCCAGGGGCTAGGATAATCTGGTCATTGCCTGACCCTGATTGCTCCTTCCTCGTCCATGGCGAGGGAGCAACCTGGAGCTTTGACTCCATTGCTCCAGACCGCTTCACTACGGGCTGTCCCAAGCTGAGACCGGGAGGTTATTCCCCGACGTCTCACGGTCACAGGAAGCTCAAAAACACACAGATGCGTGCACAGGTGCAAAGAAAGGAGGCCGAAGCTGGCCGGAAACAGGGGAGAAAAATCGGGAATCAAAATCAAAAGGGAAACAGCAGGAACCAAGAAACGGAGGTCGGTAATCTTTTTGCAAGGTGAAAACGGACCTAGGATAGGTCCTAGCACGGGCGGGGGAGCATCAGAGCCGAAAAACGACAGGCGCCAACGGAGCTCTGAACCAGGTTATAGGCTCCCACGTTTGGGGCACCCTCGGTCCAAGAAGAAGATACAGGAGGTAAGGACGAAGGTCTCAGGTGCTCACCGTGTATCCAATTTGAAAGAGGAGGTCGGTGCAGTGAGCAGAGGGCCAAGGTCGCTGGAGAAGCACATCGAGTAGGTCCAGGTGACTAAGGGTAGCTTAGGGGAAATTGAGTGTGGAGGAGGCTTTCTCAGGATCTAAGGGTGCTCGACGACCCCTTAAACATGTAGGAAGAGGACCGAGGTCGCCTCTGCGACTCGGGGTTTGAGTGGAGTGAAGAGGCTGATTTGAGCGTAACTCTGCCAGGGAAAAAGGGGACATGAGTTAGGGCTCATTCAAACCGGCTCATCGAGATGAAGCCAAAGGGACAGGAATCACAAGAAACGGTGGAGGAGGGAGTGAGAACGACACGGAGGAGATCAGGGGCCGGGTGCAGCTCGACGGCCGGAGGTGGAAGACAAAGCTCCCACCGTCAGATCACAGATCGACGGTCCAAAGATCGCGCAAGAACCTGTAACGCGTGACTTAGAAAAATCGGCCGAACAATAGCATTACACATGAAATCAATGAGATCGATTAATGCATTATAGTTATACTATATTGAAATCTAATAAAATCCATTTCAGGGGTCAAATCAACTCCAAAAGCCACCAAATTTGGACCATAGGTTCATAATGACGCATATTACACTGCTATATAATTATATTTCGTAATTACACCCAATAAGGTCCTCAATTAATATATTTCTCATTAAGGTGTATTTTAATAGATTAAAAGGAATGAATTATATGAAAAGACTACTTTTAATGAAACATGTGAGTAATTTCGAGATATTAAACACATTAGGATCCAAATAATCATTTCTCAACAAAATAACATACTAATGTGAATTAAAATCATATTTTGAGGAGAGAGAAACAATTAAGTTTAATATACACATATATGAACTCAAATACACATTATTAATAATATATTTATCCAAAAAACTCCAAATTAATATTATCTACTTATTTCCATCCTTAAAGACCAAATTACATTATTAACCCTCACTTATCTCCTTAAGTGGGTTATTTGTGCAAACACCCTTCTATTATCATAAATGAGGGAAAAAAGGTGATTTTAAACATTGAATTGTGCTCAAATTGCACAAGGGGTCCAAAAAGAATATAAAACAAGGGAAATTTACAAAAAAGGTCCAAATGGACTAGAAATCAAAGAAAAGCTCAAAAATGGGTAAATTGCAGGGAAGACCCTGAGATTCAGTATGTTACAGCACACCACCCCTTTAAGAGGATTTCTTCCCCGAAATCACAACAAGAGGAAAGAGAGGGTGTGTGTGCAACATCCCAACCTTAAACAACTAGATTATAACCCTTAATCTAGGGTACAACACACAATGTACATAAGTCAGGTATTACTAAGGTTTCCACAAAACCTATAGCCTTTTATCAAACTCAAATTAACAATTTTCCTAATTAGCACAACTTTATCATGAAGAGGCATCATATTTATTATGCTATCACATGTGCCACATTTTATTCAAAACGATTACATCTCAATATAATATCATATGTATTTCCCTCATCAGGGGTTTTAAGCACAATTCGAGTTTACTAAGCCATTTCAAAATTTATAGATGCAGTAGGTCACAAGCCTTAATAACTCAATATTATTATCCATTAACTACATCAAGTTGAATTATCACATACTATTTTGGTGAGAACCATATAATATTATCCAACAAATTATTAATCTAATAACAAGTCTAAGGGTGTATGGATTATATCCAAGTTACATATTGTCACAACATCTAACGTACTCATATCCATGTCATCATTAATCATTTTCTCTTATAACACTAATTACTATGAATTAACATCACATTATGTGAATCCAATTACTCATTATCATGTTTGAGTCATTATATGCATTTTAGTGAATAAGATGTAACACATTAAACATTAATGAATTATTTCATATATCAAGTTATGATGTGGTGTTCATTAGAGTACAAGGTAATATACCTTACATATATATATATTGATAACTTTGTGACTATAATCCATTTATATGCATTAGGGTATATTATGTGATGATGACACCTAATGTCACTAATGTATCATGAAAGGCATTAAGGGTATATATATGTGTATATGTTGTCAAGGCTAGATGATTACGTATTAGGGTTTAGGTCAACTTGATCATTACATGTTAAAGCATCCTTAGGGTGCATTATCCCTACATATTTTACCATTAGGTTGACTTAATCAAAACTATGTATATTCACATATGAATAATTAATGATTAGGTGCATCAAGAATATATTAGGGTTCAAGCATGAGAATTGTATGACTTATCCATTTTCTTATAAAACAAGATGAATTACAATTATATCATGTTTGTTCAACACAAAACATATAATCTCTCTATTCCCATATCTAAGGAGTTAGGGTTTCATGATTTCAAGGCATTGAGGGACTCCACCCACCTAAAGAGGATTTCGTCCTCGAAATCAGCAACCTCAAAATCTATCAAGGTACTAACACTTCCTTTCCACTCAAAAGGTTGACTAAGTCAAACTATTTTATTGGTATAAAGCCCAACATTAAAAGTCTTAATAACAACTATCCTCCAAACTAAAGGTATAAAATAGGTTACACTAACCCTAAACATGGAAATCTATGACACATATAAGGTACTTAATGATTACAAGATGATTTTTGTTTTAGAAAAAGACAATTCATCATATAAGGGTTTCTAAGGTTACTCAACAATAAGGTAATATGTCTAAGGGTAGACTATTTCGAGCTGTCCGTATCAGATCAGGCCAGACCAGGTCATATGAGCATGGGAGTCCCCGTAAACCAAGCTAGTGGCACGGAGGAAAATTTTGCCAACCCCCAAGCTCTGACCCTTTCTAGACACCATCACTTCAACTTCTTGCTCTAATAGCTACTCCATAGACAATTCACCAAAAAGTTGACAAATTTTATTTCTAATAAGAAATTATTATTATCCTAAATGAAACTTTCATTACAGGTCAACTCTAAGGTGACAAACTAACTAAAGGGAAACTACATATGGTAAGGGTTCTATCTAGGAGACAATTTTTGAATTAGTCAAGAATTCGACTACCTTGATGCTCTGATACCATGTTGTAAAGACCAAGTCTCTACTATAAACATGATAAATAAAACACCAATTGTGTAGCAGCGGAAATTTAAAATCTTGACTTAATTCAAGATGTATAAAGTGTGCATTACAAAATTTTCCCAAATGGGAGTACAACTTTATACAAAAACAAGTATCTAGGTAGAGGAAGACTTAACTAATACAACATTGTCTCCAAACCAAACAACTATATAACATAAAAGCAACTATGATCATATACTATATGTTCCTTTTCTTCTTATCCTATCCTTAGCCCTGGGTCCACCAAGCTTCCACTGCACACTCTGATCCTAACCTGGATGGTTGGGGTCATCCAGTAAGAGAGAGATAAAAGGTATGTGTTAAAAATGGGATAAAGGCAAATAATAAGCTAAGCTAAAACATTCCATTAAGGGATTTCAAGAGGAGAGAGATACCAATGAGTAAATAAGAATTTAGAAAACTGCCATATTTTAATATCAACAAATATCACAATTGTATGAATATAAATTATGACTCAACATCCTCTCAATGTAGGGTGAGGCACCTACCGGACCTCACCAATGGAAGGGGGACTAAAACCCCAGTGCCTAAAAAGTGGCAGGGGGACTAAAACCCCATTGCCTAATATATAAAATGGCAGGGGGACTAAAACCCTAGTGCCCGACAGGGGGACTAGAACCCCAGTGCCCTGTGGGTGGTTTGTACTCATGTACACTACATTGTCAATTGGCCAATAACTATATCATGCATAAACATTCACTTGGCAGTAGAGTGAAAAGTAACAAGATGGCAACATAGCATTGGGAATAAAACCCAAATAAATAAATAAATGGCCATCATAGGCAACAAAAATATCCAAAGAACTCCAACAAGTAAAGGAGCCAACAAGCAACAACATTATACAATGCTTCCAATTAGAAAGATAACAAGGCTAGCACAACTTTAAGGTAGGGTATGATAAGATCCCAACTGAAGAGTAGGTTGATTGCACAATATACATTCCACCTAGATTTCACATTCACCATGGATGTTCACATTCACATACAAAATAGGGTGCACATATTGAAATAGGGCTCACATACCAAAAATAGGCATCACATACAAAATAGGTTTCACATACCTATTTTAATTATTTACCATAACATTCACCAAGTTGATTGCAATCCATCCACATTTCCTAGTTACATTATTACACATGTATTAATATATGTAAAAACATAAATCATAGGAAAAAACCTAATTTTCTACCTTGAAAACCAGAGGTCGATTTGTGACTCAAAACCTTGACCAAACTATTATTCATATTCTACTACTTAATAAAACATATTTTATTTCCTCATTTGGAGTTAAAATGAATTAATTAGGTATTTTAGAACATTTTATATACTTAAAAAGGCATTCAAAGCAAAATTCAAAAAATTATTTAGAATCAGGCTTCAAAAACCACAAAACCAGGTTCTACATGAAAAATCCTTTCCATTGACTATTTATTTGCATTTTGCTCACAATAGATCGATTTACTATGAATTAATTCAAATCGACCAATCAGGATGCAGGAAAACTATAGTGTGACAGGTATATAAATCAAAATGTAAATCGATATAAGTAATAGCTCAAATGACCAAAATACCCTCGCTCGTTAAATCAAATCAATTAAAATGATGAGGGCAGAAGGGTCATTTGGAACCATCGATTGCTTGCAAGCGAGAAACAAAATGAGTGGGGAAAAAGACGATACTAGCCCTGGTTAGATATTAGGCGCATCCCAGGGGCTAGGATAATCTGGTCATTGCCTGACCCAGATTGCTCCTTCCTCATCCATGGAGAGGGAGCAACCTGGAGCTTTGACTCCATTGCTCCACACCGCTTCACTGTGGGCTGTCCCAAGCTGAGACCGGGAGGTTATTCCCCGACGTCTCGCGATCACAGGAATCTCAAAAACGCACATATGCGTGCACATGTGCAAAGAAAGGAGGCTGAAGCTGGTCGGAAATAGGGGAGCAAAATCGGGAATCAAAATCAAAAGGGAAACAATAGGAACCAGGAAACGGAGGTCGGTAATCTTTTTGCAAGGTGAAAACAGACCTAGGACAGGTCCTAGCACGGGCGGGGGAGCATCAGAGCCGAAAAACGACAGGCGCCGACGGAGCTCTGAACCAGGTTATAGGCTCCCACGTTTGGGGCACCCTCGGTCCAAGAAGAAGATACAGGAGGTAAGGACGAAGGTCTCAGGTGCTCACCATGTATCCAATTTGAAAGAGGAGGTCAGTGCAGCGTGTATAGGGCCAAGGTCACTGGCGAAGCACATCGAGTAGGTCTAGGTGACTGAGGGTAGCTTAGGGGAAATTGAGTGTGGAGGAGGCTTTCTTGGGATCTAAGGGTGCTCGACGACCCCTTAAACAGGTAGGAAGAGGACCAAGGTTGCCTATGCAACTCGGGGTTTGAGAGGAGTGAAGAGGCCGATTTGGGCGTAACTCTTCTAGGGAAAAAGGGGAAATGAGTTAGGGCTCATTCAAATCGGCTCGTCGAGACGAAGCCAAAGGGACATGAATCGCAAGAAACGGTGGAGGAGGGAGTGAGAATGACACAGAGGAGATCAGGGGCCGGGTGCAGCTCGACGGCCGGAGGTGGAAGACAAGGCTCCCACCGTCAGATCACAGATCGACGATCCAAAGATCGTGCAAGAACCTGTAACGCGTGACTTAGAAAAATCGGCCGAACTATAGCGTTACACATGAAATCAATGAGATCGATTAATGCATTATAGTTATACTATATTGAAAGCTAATAATATCCATTTTAGGGGTCAAATCAACTCCAAAAGCCACCAAATTTGGACCATAGGTTCATAATGACACATATTACACTGCTATATAATTAGATTTCGTAATTATACCCAATAAGGTCCTCAATTAATATATTTCTCATTAAGGTGTATTTTAATAGATTAAAAGGAATGAATTATATGAAAAGACTACTTTTAATGAAACATGTGAGTAATTTCGAGATATTAAACACATTTGGATCCAAATAATCATTTCTCAACAAAATAACATATTAATGTGAATTAAAATCATATTTTGAGAAGAGAGAAACAATTAAGGTTAATATACACATATATGAACTCAAATACACATTATTAATAATATATTTATCCAAAAAACTCTAAATTAATATTATCTACTTATTTCCATCCTTAAAGACCAAATTACATTATTAACCCTCACTTATCTCCTTAAGTGGGTTATTTGAGCAAACACCCCTCCATTATCATAAATGACGGAAAAAGGTGATTTTAAACATTGAATTGTGCTCAAATTGCACAAGGGGTCCAAAAAAGAATATGAACAAGGGAAATTTATGAAAAAGGTCCAAATGGACTAGAAAGCAAATAAAAGCTCAAAAATGGGCAAATTGCAGGGAAGACCCTGAGATTCAGTATGTTACAATCTTGGCTTAATTTCTTGATCATCTGAAATAGTTAATACACATGTTACTAATACAATTTTGGAAACATTTGCATCATCAAAATATGAGTGTGTGGCATTTTTAAAAAGCTAACAAGAACAACAATGAAACCTAAGGTTATAGATTCATTATAAGATGAGAAGGCCAAGAGAATGAGGCATATAACAAAAGATTCTTTCCATAACAAATAAATAATAAGTATCATGCATGATATTAATTGGACTACATTAACTAAGTAGGGTTGAGGCACATATCATACCTCAACCAAATATATAAGGGGAGAGTAATCACATTCCTAGTCACCTATCAAATATTTTATATCAGTGACAAATAACACATTCCCCAGGGGGAGAGTAAACACATTCCCCAACGCGAAATAACACATGCCCCAAACTATGGGTGGTTGTACATAAGTACCACTACTATAGTTAAATATCCAAATAAACCATCTTTTTCAAGAAATAGTAAAGTGGCAAGACAAATCATCATATAATTGCAACATGGTAGTGTGGTTTCAAGACCTAAGAACTAATATATCAAATCTGATTTTGAGGCAATTAAAATAAGAGGAACAATGATTGGGTTCAATTAATGCCTCATTAAGGAAAATAGGGTTTAGTTGAAATTATCCCGATTTAGGGTGTAAGGAATGGACATACCTCTATTATTGAGTTCAATTATCAACTTTCACCACTTTTATATGATCCAAGATCAACTTTTCCTATTTTCAATGTATAATCATAGATTAGTGTATATCACGTGCATTAATGTAAAGAGACCCTAACTTTTGGACTTTTTGAAAAAAAATTGTGATTTAGACTCTAAAATTATCACCATTGATCGAATTAGGCTCTCCTGATTAAGAAAGCATATAATTTTGTCTTTTTTGGAGTTATGATGATTAAAGTGTATATTTGGGGATTTTTATGTATTAAAATAATTTTTAGAAAACACGTTTCGACAAAGCTCAAAACCATGACTTGAAAGTATTTTTATTAGAAATCTTACATTTTTATGAATCCAAAACATATTTAATTTTAGTTTTTAGAAAAACGAATCAAAAGATACAATTTTTGTAAGACTGACCAATCACAAAATGCTACCTCATCAAAATATTTGCAAGAGGGAGAAAGAGAGAGCAAGAAAGGGGGACCCCGACTGACTTGGCACAATGGGAGGGGGACAAGTTTCCCAGTCAAGCCCGGTCAAAGCCCCTTGGATTCTCTCAAGTGAGAAATAGAATGGTCAAAAAGACCAAAATACCCATATACGAGAATGCTAAGAAAAGAGGGCAACATAGGGTAGAATAGGGAAATCACTCAAGGGAATCATCCCAACACCCCACATGTAATGGCCCCATCTCCCGATAACCCCCAATTAAGGAAGACCAAGAATTCAGAGCCGCTATCCCCAAAATAGGATCAATGGTTTTGCAAATAATAAAAATAATTAATAAATTCTACCAAGGACAAGCTTAGAACAGGATAAAAATTTACTTTTCACAGACCTTTCAAAAATAGGAATTCGGAACTTCTACCCACTATAGAGTTCTATCTAACTAAATCCTCCTTTATGATTTAACTTTATTCTTCACAAGTTCCACTTTACTGTTTGTCTAATTTCAGATATTCCTAAAACACCGACAAACAATACGTAAGTTAGTATAATGAATTATACTGGTATGTGAGGGAACCGATATCTTACATCTATGTGTAACAACACAATGCAACCAAATTATTGTTTAACAGATCAAACTTTACATATTAAACATAACTAATCAATCTCTACATATCATTGCCTTTGTGCTATCCCTACAGTGGACATGGATACTACCTCTCTCATATGGTAGATCTCAAACAGCCCCTATGATTCTACCTTATAGGTAGACCACTACATCGGGTTGTGTAGTTATATGGTCCTACCCAAGGGTAGACCAACACATCGACTCATGATAACCTAATGATCCTACCCCAAGGGTAGACCATGTACTAGGTCATCCATCTCATCATCATCAAAGAAATAGAGAAGGACTAGGATCTGAGCTAGTCCCACACATATACTTATGGCAATAGCCATAGTCACTTTATAGTTGCATGAAATACAATTCAAAAGCAGTTCATTGCAAGAAAATGATAAAACCTTGAAAAACATCAGGAAACTAAGATGAGTAATCATAGTTGTAACCACATACCTAATTCAAAGTCTCAAAAGAAGCAAGATATCAAAAACCAACTAGATGGCCTATCAAGCAAGGTAAGAAACCAAATCAAGCAATCCTTGATCCTGAAAACATGTGTAACACCTAATTATTACCATCACATTCCAAACTACTCCTTATTGACTTGGGACACACATTGCTAAGTCTCATAAGGATTCATTAGGGCTTCTTAGATCAATTTCTCAAAATTTATCCGTTTTAGGTCAACAAACCCTAAAATAGCAGTTCTAGGTTCAAGATCCTAATTATTCACTTATTCGCATTAAAACCTTATTTTCATCAATATGACTTAGGATTAACTTAATATCATTTTATACAAAGGATTTTGAAGTATATCCCATTAAAAACCATTAACACCTAGATTAGGGTTTCTAAGCCCATTAATGCATATCAACACATAAACACCCTAAATGAGGTTGTTAAACACATGGATCTTCTACTTAGACATCAAAACGTCTTTTTATTAACAAAAAGTTAATATGTCTATAGATTATCCATATTACCCATCTCAATTCCTTAAAATAATGAAATTAGGGTTTTTCCTTATTATAAGACATTAAGGTTAGCAACTTTAACCACTTTTTGAATTGTGGATAGATGCAAGCTTCTATTATAATTTTATTGAATTCCTTGAGTTTTCCTGATCAAAATTCATGTATTACATGTCTTGATCCAAGTTACCATTAATTTTCTAGGAAATAAAAAAGGTAAGCAATAAATGGCCAATTGGATGTTGACACGTCAGTGGGAAATACCTTGATTTTATGTCAGCGCCGACCTCGATTTAAGGGGTAAAGATGCTTTTACCCTTCGCTTTCTATTTCACAGTCGGGGGTAGGGACATAATATTTCCCTTTCTCTCCTTCAACCTCCTGACGGCTCCTGCTTGCGAGCCTTGCGGACAAGTGTTCTGGGCGGTCAACTCGCTTGGTTGACTCCATGCTCCAGACCCTCTCTTTGCTCGAAAAAAGCACTATAACCTCCATCAAGCCCCGCCGAAGTCGCCCGACTCTTCAACTGCTAGAGGAGAGGCTTGCTTGGGAGAGAACCTTCATGCCGCTGGTGGACAACACAATTGGACAGGGATCCCATCTCTCATTGATCCATTGGCAAGAACGGGAATAGCGAGGGACTTCCTCAAACCCATACGGCCTCCTAGCATCTCTCTCCCTATTGTAAGGAGGGGGTAGAGCCCCTTTAATAGGTATGGCTCACAAGTCTGCAGCCATGGAATCTGAATCCACTGGAACTTTTGGGGAAAACATCATCACCTTCCAAAACCCCCGAAACTAGGGTGGATTTAGTGTGGAATTCCCGACCCAAATCTATTGGGAGTAAAATCATATCCAGTCATGGATTGTATAGCAAGAGGGGAGTGCTAGATGATCGCACCTACTGTTCCCCCATTTCCTAGTCGGACTGGAGGTACAAGATAAACTGACCATCATCGATCTTAAATCAGACGGCTACCAAAGGGCGTGACACATTAATGGACCGGGCCCTAGGTTCCAATTCGAAAACAAACTGTGACATTTAATGTATCTTTCCTTTTCCTTTCCACTTTATGGAAATCTTATCTAATTCATATCTCTTCATTCTTAATTCCGATTGGTCCCAAATTTTAAAGGAAAGTCCATAATGGTTCAAACTACTTGTGCCAAGTTTGGGACTCGAATTCAAAAGTATGTGGGACTTTTATCCATAAGAAAGTTACCACTTATTAAGGCATAATTTATGCATATTTTCTCTCTCCTATTCTTTTATATTCCTTATTTGGATTCCTTTTACCAATAGAAACCTTGTGGATTTGAAATCTCATCCATGATGAGTCAATCACACATATTTCCCCATATTTCTCATATTTTCATCATTATCTCAAATTTCCTTCTTAATAATGCAATATTTGATTTCTTCATTTTCTTTTAATCACATTGGACTCATTATTCTTTTATGATCCACAAAATCACATGCACACAGGAAATATTATAAAGAAAATCCATCAAATACACATAAATCATACAATTCCCATGATTATACATTTATTAGAGAAACTGCATTTCAAACCATACAAGCCCAAAAATAGGGGTTGTAACATCCTTCCCCTCTTATAGGAATTTTGCCCTCAAAATTTCATCAACCATAGAAACAATTAGGATAAGACTTTCTCATGTCCATCATCGGCTCCCATGTGGCTTCATCCTCTCTACGGTGCTTCCAAAGAACCTTTATCATCTTATATTTTTACATCTGAGTTCTCTCTCACCTTGGTATCTCATACCCTCATAGGTGACTCAGGATATGTCAACCTCCCTTGAAGCTCTATAGGTTCAATGCTCAACACATGGCGTGGGTACATCACATAGTGCTCTAGATTGGACACATGGGACACATCATACATCATGTTATCTTGAGGGGTAAGGCTCAAGATAAGCAACTCCACCAATCCATCTCAAATGGACCCATGTATCGGGGACTCAACTTTCTTACCTATAGCTCAGAGGGGTCGAGTTTCATAACACATATCCACTCACAATGAACTGCATGTCAGTCAGCTTCATATCATCACGTGACTCATGTCGATCCTGGGCTTCCTCAGCCATTTCTCGATCAAAGCGACGTCATCTACATACACTGTGAGTTCTCTGAGATTCACAAGGTCCTCTAACCGACATCATCCTAGTGAAGCAGTGACCGATAAGGCCTCCCTTATAGAGCTTCATACATCCCGATACTGGCTATGGTGGCTATCACAACAAGAAAACTCTGCTAGGGGTAGGAACTGCTTCCATGTATCACCCTAAATGAGCACACATGCTCTCATTAGACCCTCTAAAGTCTGGATTATACTCTCTCGACTGTCCATTGGTCAGGGGTGGTATGCTGTACTGAACTTCAATCTAGCATCAAGTTCTTCATGTACCTACTCCCACCACATGGAAGTGAACTTGAGGTCATGCTCAAGATATTGAACTCGGATCACGGTGTAGTTGAACTATATCTATCTCTCTCTCTCTCATATATATATTGATCAACTATATCTGTCACACTAATAATTCTCTCTCTTAGGCAAGGGATTAGGTCAACTTGGTAAGGCGATCTACCATAACCCACATTGTGTCATGACCTCTCTTGGTCCAAGGAAGACCCACCATAAAGCCCATGGTGATCTTCTCCCATTCCCTCTCGGGGACTCCTCACTGTCTAAAGCAACGCACTAGGTTACTGGTGTTCGGCCTTCACCCTCTGGCATGCATGGAAACTATCCACATGCAACTCTATATCCTTCCTCATTCCAGGTCTTCAAGGTATCACTGCAAACCTTATCCATCTTGGTAGTAACAAGCTGTAAGATGTACTTAAAATCATGAGCTCCTTGCATGACATGATTCCTAAAGGTGAATCCTCAAAATCCTAAAACACTCTAGTAGTGGATTTCACCACCTTCTTTTCTTGAGATGTGTACTTGAGGTTCTTATAACAATCCTTTTATCTCATAAAGCTCTGAGCTGGATAACTGGGCAACCACCAACTTGACCAACAAGTTTGGTTGTATCTGGGTGTTATCCTTATAGGCCTAGTCTTCTAATAGTCAGAGGGTCCACCTGGAAACCTCTTTCAACTCTCTCTATAGCTATACACCTGAAATGTTTTTAGTTGAGAACATCTCATTACCGTACTAGCTTCCTTATGTGCTAGGTGATGGTGAAGACATAAACCTTCATATACTCCACTCATCATCCATGTCTCGGGTTTAGGTCTCACTGAGTCAAGAAAACTTCGAGCTCATCATCTCAGTTATCAAACCCAAACTTATAACTCATAGATTCCAAACTACTATGGATAGGTACGTTCCCATATTACCCTTGTTCTTTGTATGCTCTCAAATAACCTATCCAACATATTCTCCAAAGGTTGTGGTACTCCCTCCAATCCTCAAACATCATAGAAGGGTTTCAACTCATATAACCTCTATATTTAGTACATGGCATGCATTGTGTCCTATCTCTCACACCCATAACAAGATGAAATAAGCAGTTGGCTATAGTCCAAATACATAGTTCATCCTATTCCAAGAGTAGAGATGGAGCATCACACATCGCCATCACTCTTTCCAATCTAATTTGAAACATACTTCACATGGATCCTCACCAAGAACATCTCCATTATGGGTCTACACCCATGGGAAGACTTTTCCCATCACCTCTGGATCTTAACATCTCTCTTTCGTACAATCCTTAGTCATTACCTCAAGGTTCCTAGGGTGCCGGTACTTTTCGGGTGATCTGACCCTTATGCATCTAAGGAGTGCCTCTCACTTTTACCCCTTAGGCCCTATGAAATCATGAAGGTGGCCAATCTCTTAACCCATGGGCCTCGGGCAAAAGTAGCTATTACCTTATGACCCTATGGTCTCGTACATCCAGGGAACAGACAAATCCTACTTCCATCAGTCTTATTCCTTCCTGACCTTTGTATCAACTTAGGATTCCATCATAGCACATCTCATTTTTGAATCCTCACCCAAATCTCCATCCTCTTTCTGGGCATTCATGGTTATCCCTCATAGTAATCATGGTGACCTACCTAACTTAGTCTGGCCCCATACAGGTTACCTCTATGGCAACAAATCCTCATGCCCCTTTTAGAGATGGTCACACATGGGTCTATAGATTCATGCTCGTACTATGTGCTCTTACACTTAGCTCATCAAAATCTTATAAGTCACCTCTTCAGGTTACCTCAAACCTAATCAAAAGTTTGTGCTCACCCTAGCATGAAGGGTCCCTCCCCAGGACAGAAGAAAACTATCACTTGATAGTAACAAAGGTCATAAAACGTTCCTACCTCCAAGGTTTACATCATCATGTGCCTGCTTATCCCTACCATGCTACTTATGCACGTATCTAGCAAGAATACAACCTACTAAACCATGATAAGTTCCTTGGTATGTCATACGTATTCATCATTCCTCAAGGTTGGACCAATATCATATGTCACCAACTTGTGTGAGTGGTTCATCAACATATATCTCAGTTTGAGTGGGGTTTCCTTTTGCTCTAACACATGAGGGGTGCCATACCCAGTTACTATGAACATTGCAAATCTCTTTTACAATGTAATGTCGACCGAGAATTCGGTCGAAGAAAAGTTTGACCGAAATAGAGTCATTAGACTAAGAATATGGACCGACACATAGTCGTTAGTTCAACTTGACCTCATAACTTTATCCAGTCAACAATATTGTGGATGGAGATTCAATTTGGTTCTAGAATCTCTTTTTATTAATGATGAAATTACCTGTTGCAACCCAATTAATTTCGACCAAACAGCTAATTGACCACTTACAACACTCTAGATACTACTCATAGCTACTCAAACCACTTGTAAACATTTCTTATAAATAGGAGTGGTCTTAGGGCATCTAAACATCAACTTTGTACACAGCTTTGAACATTACATTTGCAACAATATTTGATACATACAAGAGCATACTTGCCATCTTTCTCAAAGAGATTTGGTCCAGTACTTCAAGTTTCTAACACTATAAGACTAAGACCTTAGTTCAGCTATATTATCCTCTCCACCAAATAGTACTTTGCATAAACCATTTTGGAGTGGATCATCATCACTTGTCCATAAGAGAAGAATTGTATATCTTGTGAGCTTATTTTGTTTCTTTCTTTCTCCATTCTATTTCTTCTTTATTGTATTATTCTTGGGCTAATTCTTAGAGTGAAGGTTGTCCAGGAACCTACGAGATGAAAGAGTCTTCTCAACTAGGTGTTCTTCCTTTATCCGTTAAAGAAAAGGGATTGTTGTGGTGCTCTTGCATCATCTATGAAAGAAGAGGAGTCAGTGCTCTTCTGTTGTCTGTTGAAGAAGAGGTATTGTTGTGTTGCTCTTCCATCATCTGTTAAAGAAGAGGAGATCGATGATCTTCCATCATCCGTCAAATAAGAGGTTTGCATGGTGCTCTTTCATGGCCGTTAAAGAAGAGGGATTAGTTGCAACAAATACTTTTGTATTTCGTCCTAATAGATAAGTTATAAAATTATTTGTTCCAAAATCCTAGTTGGAAACTACTAGGTAATGGACTGACTTTTTAGACGGAACCACTCTAAATCCCGTCTTCATTTGGTTGCTTGCATTTTTCATTCTGTAATTGCTTTAGATTTTTATAAGAATCTATTCACCCCCCTCTAGATCTCTTCAGTTCTTATCTTTGTCTCTTGTTCATGTTGTTGACACATATCTTACTTCTCTCTTTTGTTGGGTGCCTTCCCAACCACCCAGGTATTGGACAAGGTGTTGAACAAGATCAAGGACAAGATGTTGCTTTGGAGACAAGACTTGAAGTAGTTTAGACTTCCCTCTATCTAGATCATTTTGTTGTTGTAAACCCTATATGGTGGATATGATGGAATTTTTTAATCTTTTGAAAAATTGAATATAGTCATGATTTTTATTCCGCTACTATACACTTTGTTTTTTTGTATACCATTATATAAATATTTGAAAATTTTACACCTATTTCAGCATACCTTTTGAGTATGTTTGGGATTTATGTTTTATTTTTCAATTTTTTTGTAAAGGGGTGATTTCACTCTTTTACAGCATGGTATCAGAGTCAGGTTAGTCTGAATATGACTATTTCAAGTTTGTCTCCCTAATTAGAGACCTTGTCCTACATAGTTCCCCTTTTAGTGGCATATTTTCCCTAGAGTAGATCTATAGATGATACAAGGTTGATTTCATATCCTATGAGTTTCACATTAGAATCATGTTGTATAAACCCCTAATATATTTACAACAACAATCATAAGTAACCATAGTAACTTGAGGTTTTTTAGATTTGCCTTTAGGCAGC
Source organism: Alisma plantago-aquatica (assembly GCA_963693085.1). NCBI lineage: Eukaryota > Viridiplantae > Streptophyta > Magnoliopsida > Alismatales > Alismataceae > Alisma > Alisma plantago-aquatica. The sequence continues at coordinate 444,656,112 of OY856411.1, read as the reverse complement.
TACTAGGATATGAAGGTTAAAGGAAAGGTGTCAAGAAAATATCAGGGTTTCGGGGGCTAGCAAGATTTTCCTCCATGCCACTAGCTTGGTTTACGAGCATTCCCAGATCCATATGATACTTACCTTCCTGAGCTGATATGGATTGTCCAAAATAGCATGCTATTGAGGAATAGTAACCTTAGACATCTATGTTGGATATCTTTGGGAACCTTATGTGGTGAACTAGTCTTTTATGTGTTGTGACTTTTTTTAGGATAGATACCCAAAATAGTTCCCTTATGTCCCTTAGGACCACATGTTTGGTCATCCTAACCCCAGAACCTAGACTTTGAAGTTTGGTGTTTAGTAAGCCATCAGAGTGCCCAGTGGAAGTGTGATGGATCTTATACATGATTTAGTAGACTCACCTTTTTACCTATAGTTTGGCTTGGTAGGTCAAACCTCAAGGGGTGGAGAGTAGTTGGTTGTATATGTTGGGTAGTTAGATTTCGAGGATGAAATCCTTTTTATGGGGGGTGGATCCCTCTACCATACTAAGATCTAGCTATGTGACTTTAGAAACCCTAAATCCATGAGTAGGAGCTTAGTATGCTTGGATCCTTAGTATTGACCTAACAAAGCTATAGTTGTGACCCTAACATGCTTGTTTATATACTAATGAACATATAATGGTCATCTACTGAATAGTTCATATGTTTGAACCCTAATGAATACTTAATTCACATAATAATAGTAACTCACCTATTAATATTAATAATGGATATGCATGATGTTGACTATGTCATCAATCAATAAACCCTAATGAAATGATGAGCAAGATAAATGTCACCTAATCTTGGACTTAATACATGCTAAGAAGATATATGTAAAGGAGAATGATCATGTTGAACTAAATCCTAAGTTGTAATCATCTAACCTTAATATACATCCTTAATACCTTTCAAGATACATTAGTGACATTCAGTGTCATAATCAAATAATATACCTTGATACACATAAATGTTATATAATCACCTGATCATAGATTAATAAAGTTATCTATATATAATGCATATCACCTTGTTCTCTAATACACCTAATTAATCACATAATCATAACTTGGTATGTGAATCAAATCATTAATAGATAGTATGTCCCATCTTGTTCACTACAATACATATAATGACTTCAATATGAACAAGAACTAATTGGATTCACATAAATGTGCATAATCAATAATAAGAAGTGAATAATATGAGAAAATGAATAATGATGACATTAATGTGAGCAAGAAAGGCAATGTGACAATGTTTCATATAGTAATTAATGTGACATTATTTGGATTAACTGTAAACTTAATAACAAATTGAATAAAAGTTGTATTTCATGCAAAATAATGTGATATTATTTAATATGGTGATAATATGAACATAATAAAGTCTAAATCCAAAATAATTAAGAATAATGATCAATTATATCACCCTAATTGTGCTAAAACTCTTCATGAGATAAATAAGGAATATATTTGGTTTCATGCATAATAATGATGAAACATAATTCTTTTGGCAACAAAGAGAATATAATTGGATACAATTAATAGAATAATAATGATAATGTAATATCATAATAAATATAATGCTAATGAGCCAAAAATATTAATAATGTTAAATCTCTTAAAAGAAATTTTAATAGTGGAACCCTAGGTGATCCTTGAGAACCTGAGCTATGAGGAAATGTTAGTAAAAGTTTTGGTGAAAGTTTTATGGGTTGTTTAAAGACGAGTTTGTTGGTATGTATGCCCTGAGAGCCAATCATAGGATGATTGGTGGGATACATTAAGATTGATTTGATAAACATCAAAGGCAAGCTTCCAATTCATTCTGGTTCAGTCATATGAGATAATGATAGAACAGATTCAATGTCTAGAGAATGACAGTACTCAATGACATATGCTTTCAGGTTGAAGACCTGAATGATGAGATCATACGGATGCTAAGAGTTTGTACATTCTTGTTATGTCCCTAGTCGGATGTCATTGTGGAAGGTAGATAGACAGCAATGACACATAAGACTAGATTGTGGTGTTGGTTGATGACAAAATCTCATTAGTCATGATATAGAGATATCAAACCAAACACATAGGTACTTGTTAGAGAACAAGTGTACCGGACAGACCCACCGTGAGTTTGACACATGGAACCATGACATGGTAGTCACAGTCAGTACTCACAGTGATGGTGGTGAGTGTGATTCTTAGACCTGAAATCACTGCACTCAACACATGTTGTTGGGCACACTTTGACATCATCAAACGCAGTCCTGAAACATGGATTGTTATAAAGGTGATTATTGGGTGGCTTTGACACATGGCGCTTTTGAGGGGTGAGTGATAGATATGGGATTTGTCCCTCCTGAGGGAGTTTGATATCCAAGGCCACTTGATGAGTAGGATTTAAATAGGCGTGCGCACACATGTGTGAATCAGTATGTGATATTGATGTCATACATATATCCTTCAATCTACTCTAAGATCAAAAAAGTGAATGAATATTGACAGGATGACTATTCCATGCCTCGAGTTCATTCGGGATATCAGTGACAAAGGAATTATACATTCACTGTAACACCATTCACGAATTGTAGGATTGAAAGTTGTTCTCCAACTTTCTACTTTCACTTGGGTAGCACTGATGTGTGACTAGGCACCACTCTTTGCTTGTGAAGTCATAAATGTTATGGACTTTCACTGCCAATGTGAAATGGACCTGCAGGGTCACACACATAGGATTTAACCTGGAAGAGGAGTTTTTTCCACAAACAATGTTTAGATTGATTGCTAAAGGAGTTTATTAGCTCAATTAATTGATAGCTCAATATCATATTGTTCAAGGTGTTGGACACATTGATTGGAGTATCAGATTGATTGAAATCACAATTGACTGATTTTGCACAATCTACACTCCCAACCGATCGGCTCATGTGATGAACCGATCGGCTGAGCTTGGTGAACCGGTCGGTTCAAGTGTTGAACTGATCGGCTCAAGATCAGGGTGAACCTATTGCTTCAAGTGTTGAAACGATCGATTCAACTGGTGCAACCGAGCAAGTTGGGAAAGTAGGATTGGTGAGAATTTTCCTTGTGTTTCACTTGCCCAATTTGATTGGAACAAGGATTGGTATTCGATACCAATTAGAAACAAAAAGAAGGAAAGTCAATCGGGAACCGACCAGGACCACCAACTGACCGGTTCACTTGTGAACCAACCAGTTGAGGTGTCCCAACCGATCGGTTGAGGTGTCAACCGACCGGTTCAGGTCCCCAACCGACCGTTTCAGTTGTGAAATGATCGGTTCAGGTTGCGAGTTGGTTGTTTTGTGGAAAATCTCGAACCCTTCTACTCCTGCTTTTAGTCCCGCATTTCCCGGGATGGAGAACTCTATCCCATGACCCTCCTATATATAGGGGTATTGGGGGCTTCTCAAAGTACAACTCAGTGCAACCAGTTGCTCTACAAAGTTGTCGTTCTCTCTGGTTTTGGTAACCGAGAGAGATCTCGAGCAAGTGCTACTCGTAAAGGGAGGTGCAGTAAGGGAAAGACAACTGCAGTTGCAACTGGAGGCAGGAGAGTGTGTTGGCAACTAGTATGTCAACAGGAGGGTGCGACTCCTTCTAATTCCTTGTCAGACAAGGAGTGTGGAGTTCTAGGTGGTCTGTGTGGACTACTTCAGAGGTGGGAGGTTTCTTCCGCTTAGGAGGACAACTGTCAATCCTGACAGTCTAGTGAGAGCAGGAGTCGTTAGTCCTGGTGCGACCAGGAGCTGCACAGACACTGTCCAAGATCGGAGTTGAAGACTGCACAAGGCACGAGGTATTATCGCCGAGCAAGCCTCGGGAGAAGGTATGATTCCACAAACCATCCTTTCCTATTGTATAGACGTTGACGCGTTTCCTTGTTCCGGGTTTTGGGGAAAAAAATTTTTGTTTCCAATGCCTTCTCTGCCTCCCCTAAAACCCAAAAGTGGTATCAGAGCCACGTCAACTGCTCTATACTTTAGGGATTATCGATATGATCGATTTTGGTTTGTCACCTTTATTTATTGCATACGATGCGAATAATAATGGATTTATGCATGTTCAATCCTAAATCCACAAATCCCATATTACATATATGATATGTATTATTAATGCACTCGATACGCGTCGCCCTTAAAAATGTTTTATGGTGGATGTATAGCGTGGTTATGGCCAATAAACCCTATCTGTGTATGGTTGTATGTGGTTGCTTGCATCTCAGTCGGTGCCCCGATCTTCCCTCTTCTATTCCTGATGTAACTCGAAATAATTCGAGATTCTTTCCTACCTTTTCTCCCCCCGAATGTAACTCGGGGTTTCCCTTTTTACAATGTAAAATAGGATAGATTTTTATTTCCTGTTATGTCAAAGAAAAGCGGACATCCTGATGACAACTGAGACGATCGGTTCAAGGCGTGAACTGATCGGTTGACATTCCAGACGATCGGTTCAAGGAGTGAACCGATCGGTTGATGGCCGGTTTAAGGAGCCAGACGAGCGGGTGGCGGCCAGAAGGAGATGCACGACGACCAGGCGAACCGATCGGTTGGAGGAGCCAACTGATCGGCTGGTGGCACCCAGACGACCAGCCAGAGAGAGCAGATCATTCATATGATGAGTTGATCAACTCAGAAGGCAAGGCACAAATTTCATCTTGTACAGGTTGCATGTGATGTAGACCTAGATGACCGTGATTCCTCTTGGCTCAAGGAATCACATTAGGATGGCCATAATCATCGCTTTTATCGTTTTGCATGTTTTATGTGGGATATAGCATGTATATGATATGTACTATGTATTGTGGTCATTGGATATGTATATGTATATAAAAACCAAATCCCTCACTAAAATATTAAGTTGTATATGCCTTCCATTAGTGACACACATGAAAATATCGATCGACCAAGCGTAGGTTACGCCAAAGCGTGGTGCGCCGTCTATCTGGTGGAAGTGTGAAGGGTAGACATGTAGGTTCTGACAAAGAAGGGTGCATGTTTACCGTGTCAGCTTTTGGGTTAGACTTAACTGGTGATTCTTAGAGTGTCTAAGCCCAGAGGCAAGGAATGTTCATGGCAAGGTGTTGTGCATGTTCATTCATCAAGAGTTGCATATGATGCAATTGGCAAGAGTTGCCTACCTGAGAGATCTAAGTTGTGGGTGACAGCCCTAGCTGGTCCATGACTTGGAGGATTTTAGGATCTTGCCCACTAGAAGGTTGTACGCTGCAATCTTCCAAATTGATGGTGAGGGCTATCAATTTGAAGTAAAATAGTAGGAGCGATAACAAATTAAAGTCCTTATTATATCGTCAACTTTTCAAATCAATCAAATAAGTCAAAAATGAGTTTTTGGACTAAAATTGCATATTTCCTTTTGTAGTACAAATGACGACAAACCACAATCACTTTTCTTTGCGATCAGTCCTTGAAAAGGACAGGCTAAATGGGACAAACTTCCACGACTGGTATAGGACATTGAGATTTGTTCTCACTCAAGAGAGAAAGCTCTATGTCCTTGATACTCTGATTCCATAGGAACCTGCTCCTAATGCACCAAAGACAGAAAGGGATGCTTACAAGAAGCATTCTGATGTTGCCATTGATGAAAAGTGCTTGATGTTATGCTCTATGAACCATGAGTTGCAGAGACAGCATGAGAATATGGGTGTCATTGAGATGATTCAGCATCTCAGGAACCTGTATGAAGATCAGGCACGACAAGAGAGATATGATGTCTCAAGGGAACTATTCAAGTGTGTCATAACAGAAGGAGATCCAGTTGGTCCTCACACACTCAAGATGATTGGGTATGTGGAGAACCTGCAAAGATTGGGATTTCCACTGAGCCAAGAGTTGGCTACTGACCTGATACTGCAATCATTACCAGAATCTTACAGTCAGTTTGTGATGAACTACAATATGAACAACTTTGATAGGCCACTGTCAGATTTGTTGGGCATGTTGAGGACAGCCGAGACACAGATGAAGAAGGACAAGCCTAAGTCTGTGATGGTGATCACAAGCAAGAAGGGCAAGTCCAAGCACAAGGGCAAGGGCAAATCTAAGAAAGGTTCTGATGCTAGCCAGGAGCCCAAGTCGACTTCAGCTCTCAAGGCCAAGGGAGGCATGACCAAGAAAGGCAATTTCCACCATTTTCAAAAGCCAGGACATTGAAAAAGGAATTGTCCTCTCTATCTGGAAGAACAAAAGAAGGAGGCGACAGAAGTCTCTACTTAAAGGTGTCATGAAAGTAAACTTGTAACACTTTTTGAGGTATATGATACCAAGATGAAAAAGTGAAAAGCACTCAATAAATGGGGCAAGTATTGCCTTCTTAGATAGGAGTACTTTAGTTTATTTTCAGCCTAAAAGGCATGTAATACTGTTATGAACTGCTATTTCATATTTGCCAATAAACACTTTATTTTTGCATATTGTATGACAATGATGGCAATTGATAAAGTTGATGTTTCAATCTTTTAAATATATGATCTTTGTGGCAATACCTTTTTTATCTTGTGGTATTTGATATGCATAAGATAAAATGATACCTAAAAGTTATAGATAACTCAAACAATCAAATTAGCATCAACCATGAGAAATTCATTTCTAGTTTCCATATGATGGATAAATCTAGATGCTTTTGGTTAGAGAACCAATAAGAGACATGAATATCTTGGACATGATTAATCAATCTTCGCTAAAGGCAATGGGAGAATGATTGTCCTATTAGGTATATACATATGATGTATTTACATACCTATTGGAACAAATGGTAATATTTCAAATGGTGTTTAGAGAAATACCAATATGAATATCTTGAAGTGTTCAAGATTAGATGAAGTACAAATTTGGTAAAGTGTTAATTCTTGATGAGATCAATGAATGAAATCCTCTTTAGGGATCAAGCCTCGGGACAAGGTATGATTCCACAAACCATCCTTTCCTATTGTATAGACGTTGACGCATTTCCTTGTTCCGGGTTTTGGGGAGAAAAATTTTTTGTTTCCGCTGCCTTCTCTGCCTCCCCTAAAACCCAACAGAGTTGTTTCACACTCACCCTTCCTTCTTTGCTTGATATTTTAGGGATGAAATCCTCTTTAAGGGATGGAGTGTTGTAACATACCGAAACTTGGACATATTCTCTTTTTGGCCCTCTTTCCAAGCTTTTCTTTTCATTTGTATCCTTTTGGGTTTGATGTTTAATTTGTGGAAATAATAGTAGTTTGGTGAACATTTGTTCATTATTTATGCCAATTAATGGGTTCATGTACAAATACCTTAGTTAATTTGTCAATCAAGGTCCAATATACAAATTTACCACTTACGTGGCATATTATAAAAATAAATTCATTCTAGATCATTCCTTAGCCTTTTGTATCAAGGAAGAGAAAAAGGACGAATAGCAATGCCTTACACATGATAATGTCATGTTGAATTATTTAATATGAGAAAAATGGTAATAATGGATAATGGGCTAAAACTCATAAAAGAAGGACTAATTGGTTAAAGATAATTGAGATTCAATTTCTCTGGGTTTGATTTGGCTTCACTACAGCAAACATTCACATCAGCGGCCTTTCAAAAATGCCATTGAAAAAAAAAGGTAGTAAACAGGTTTAGCAGCATTTGTTGACATTTAAAAAATGCCTCTAGTGCCAATGCCACTAGGAAGATAGTGGCTTAAGTTGTAAAAGCCACTAAACATTTGTCTTTAGTGGCTTTGAATAAAGGCCACTAAACCATCATTTGGCATTTATAGAAAAGCCATTATCCATCATTTGGCTTTTATACAAATGCCACTGTTTTGTATAATGTTGTTGTATAAAATGGTTTTGATTGAATGTAGTGGCTTATGAAAAAAGCCAGTAATGACATACTAGTTCTGCATTACTAATTTTTAATGGATTTTAGTCAGTCAATTTGTAGTTCATGATCAAGTTTTCTAAGTGAATGTCAATTGAAGACGAACACATTTTTCCAGAAGTATTGAACTTTTTTATTTATAACCAAATGACAATTACATGGGGAGGACATTTTACCTTGCCCCTTATATTCAATACAACACCATCACATATGACTATATATGGTACATATTCTAGACATGATCACTAACTGGATATCAACTCAATTTGCACTTGGAGACCCCCCAAAGGAATACAAACTCATTTTCTTACAAAAACATACAGCTCCATTCTAGCATTCCAAGTAGTTGTGAGCTTCTACAGGATTAGACCAGCTACACTGTAATGAAGGTTCATCCTTCTTCTCAGCTACAGTGATAGCATATGATAATTCGGCCATAAAGTCATCAGATTCCTCAGTAGATTCTTCCTTCTTCTCTTCCACCTTGGAAGCCGAAGCCACAGGTGCAACTGCATAACCTAAAGCAGCAGTAGGGGCAGCAACAACTGCAAACTTGCTAGGATCCTGCCATGAAGTGAGCAAAAAGTTGAGCACTTGCATGTAAATGTAAGACAAAAAAAACTTACAGCACTAGAATGCAATAAGATAGTATCAGGGAAGATAGCACCATTGCCAAATTTATAAATAAGGTCATCTTTAGTAAGGTCATGGACCTCAGGGCTGAGTACAGATCCACTGTCATAAACTGACATCACGACCAGTCCATATGAGAAGGGCCTAATGCCGAGCTTTGCAAGAAGGGCATCCTCACAAGAACCCACCTTCTCACCACTCCTAATAAGTTCGACAGGGGTGATAATTTCAAATGTACCATTCACATTATGTCAGTTGAATAGAGTTTTCCACGCAGTAAAGCTTTAGACATTTAGCTAAGCACACAACTAAGTAGATTATAGAAAGGGGGCAAAGCTGACAATCTTGACAATTATGTAAAAGCAAAAGATTATAATCAAACTCAATCTCGTCTAGTGTTCTCATAAAACTATAGTCTATACATAATAAGTTGAAAGAATTTTAGTAAGGTAAGAAAGCATAAAATGATTAATAAGAGAAGAACCTGGTGAAGGCCTTCATGTTGTTATAGATAGATCTCCCTTCGTCAACTGCAATAAATATTGTACTGAAGTTATCATCAGCAAGAACCATGTTTGAAGCCTCCTTGGCAACCTGGACTGACACATAAAAAGAGAAGAAACATCATTATCGATAATAATTACTAAAAGACAAGAATATAGATATACAAATTCCCATAGCGAATATAATCACCTCAGTTCCAGAAATTCCCATGGCAATACCAATGTCTGCCATTTTCAGAGTAGGTGCATCATTGACACCATCACCAGTCATGGCAACCACCACATGTAAAAAAAAAGTAACTGCAAAACATGCAAGAAGACTTTCCAGAGTAGGAAGCAAAAAGACATTTACAACCTTATCTCTCGAGAATGGCCTTTAATCTCTTGGAGAAACCATTCTTCCTTGAGGCTTCTTCGTAGACTTCTACACCAGAGCATAGTTCTGACATGTTGAGAAAGACGTAATGTACCTCTGCAGAGAAATTAGGATGCAAAATTGTAGAGGTACACCAAGTCATTGTCAACATATCAGTAACAGTAGAGCTAGCAGCAGTGTTAGTGAAGAGGATTGCATAAAAATGAAACTTTGATTGCATACACCTACATTAAGTCAAGACAAAAGGTGATCATCATTGTTAGTAAGTTGGACATCAAAATTTAAGCAGAACATACTACTTTTAGATACCACTTTGGCTAGGCTGCAATACATCGAAGGAGCTATTCAAACAACCGTCTCTCTCGAGAATATGCGAGATAATCCAACACACATAGAAGCATGCGACTAAAATATGTCAGATACATTTCAGACAGTGGAAACTTCATGCCAACGAAACAGGAATATATAAGTCAAATAATAACGACAAACTATAATAAACATTGGTTTCTAGTTTGTAATTTTCTCATTCAAAACTGTCATCCTCATCGCTTTGATATACACTTTCGTCATCCTACTGAATTTGGGATTGGTCTTTCTCAATTGTTGAACTATCAACAGTAATTCCTTCCATATCCAATCTAACTATGTCACAGTCTGCATTTTCATCCTCTGTTGTCATTGATGGCCCATCTCTAGGTTCACCTTACACATAAGCATCGACAGTCTCACTACAAGATGGATCTTCCATGTTGAACGTATCTCGTGGGGGAATCTTTACAGCAAAATTCCACCCTTTCGCAGTGACATGTTCTACATTAAATAATTGTCCAACTTTAGATGCTACTACATACGGTTCTCCAGTTGATTGAAGTCGTCTCAAATTAACAAGATTCAACCCATGTTCATCATGCTTGATTGTCCTCTTGGAGTAGATGTCCACCCAATCACACTTAAATAATGTCACCTTAAAGTGTTCATAATAATAGAGCACAATAACATCCTTCAAAACACCATAGTAGGTAACATCTCTAGTAATTGGATTGTGTTCAGTGGTTTTAGCATAACAATCAGTCTTAGCTACCAGAAAGACTCCACTATTTTGTGTTGTTAGATGTCGATCTTTTGCTATGGTATGGAATCTGTGACCATTGACAATGTAGCCATTGTACTTAACGGCCATTTGATGTGGACCTTGAGAAAGAAACTTGATTTTATCATCCACCATCTCTGTTCTTAGGAGTGTCTCAATCTCACACAAGAAAAGTTTGTTAGTATTTAATCATGAAGCATAACAAATTTAATTATGACAAATTAACTTACATGTTCCTTAAACCATCCATCAAATGAGTTACTATGTATTCTCTGTGCCTCCTTTAAGGACTTATGAGGATCTTTTAGCCTAATGATATCATATTGCTTCTTGAAAACAAAATATGTGCAATATGTAATTGGAATTTGTAATAATATTTTAATAATAGAAGACAATTGTCACTAACTTACTTAATGTAGGGTTCAACTATGTCACAATTGAATAGTACATACTTATGGGCCTGTTGCAATGTATGTTCATCCAAGACACATGCTATCATTTTACCAACACCACGACCTACTGTCGACAAAATTGACCCATCATCATTGTCATGTGTTGGCTCGTTTTCCAAATTTATTTCATCAGTATCGTTTCTATTTGGCTGATTTAATTTTGTTTCAACTCCATCCAAGTCTTGAACAAAAAGTAAGACACTCTTTAGCTATATATCCTTCTGCTATTGATCCTTCTGGATATCTTTTATTATGAACATATCCTTTTAGGGTCTGCAGATACCTGATAACAAAGTTGGCAAAAATATTATGACAAATTAAATTCCAATAGGTGAAGTCATCATGACGTATGAAAAGTTACCTTTCAATTGGACACATCCAACGATACTGAACAGGGCCGGCTATCTTAGCTTCAAAAATGAGATGGACTGATAGATGCACCATTATGTCAAAAAAACATGGAGGGAAAATCTTCTCCATCTCACAAAGTGTCACAGCTATTGAATTTTCCAATGCAGAAAAATCATTTGGATCTATGACTTTAGTGCACAACCTCTAAAAATAGCGACAAAGATTAATAATACATGACTTACCATTCTTATTGGGCAAAGACATAGTGACAGCTAATGGCAGAAGTTGTTGCATCAACACGTGATAATCGTGACTTTTCATTGGTTGCATCTTCTGATCCGTCGGCCGTGCACATCTAGATATATTAAATGCATTCCTATCTGGAACTTTGAAAGATTTTAGGAGGTTGTAAAATGATATTTTTTCTTCTTTTCTCATCGTATAGCAAGTTGGAGGTAGTATGGAATGTGTGCCAACAGTTTGTGGATGAAGCGGAAATCTAATTCCCATATCCTCCAAATCCTTCCTTGCATTCAAGTTGTCCTTACTTTTATCCTTCAGACCTAGCAATGTTCCAACAATACTCTCACATATATTCTTCTCAATGTGCATGACATCCAGATTGTGCCTTATAATGTTAGATTTTCAATATGGTAGCTCGAAGAGTATGCTTTTCCTATCCCAATTATGTGTCGAATCTTTACCTCTCAGCCTTTTCTTACCAATTATAGTGCTTCCGCCATCCAATTGTGACAAGATTTCAGCTCTAGAAGGAGGTTTAGGTGGACTCCTAAATTCTTTCTCACCATCAAATTCCCTAGCTTCTTTCTGGAATCTGTGGCCAGTTGGCAAAAACCTACGGTGTCCTATGTAACAAACTTTACGACTATGTGGCAACCAATGTGAGACAGTATCTTTATTATAATAAGGACATGCTTTGTAGCCTTTAGTACTCCAACCAGATAGATGTGCATATCTTGGAAGATCACTAATAGTCCATAATAAAGAAGCACGCATCTGAAAGAATTCCTTGGCTGTAGCGTCATATGTTTGTACACCAGTACTCCATAGTTCTTTCAGCTCATCAATCAATGGACGCAAGTAAACATCTATATTCTGTGGCAAAGATGGTCCATAAATTAGTAGGGAAAACATAAAATATTGTTGCTTCATGCACAACCAAGGAGGTAAATTATATGGAATAATTACAACAGACCATGTACTATGAGAATTACTCATTGTCCCAAAAGGATTAAATACGTCAGTGGTAAGTCCCAATCGAATATTTCTAGCGTCTGCAGCAAATTCTGGATGCATAACATCAAATGTTTTCCTTGCAGGTGAATCTACCGGGTGTCTTAACTTGTCATCTTTTCATATTCTTCTGCATGCCACTTCATTAAGGAAGAGGTTTTTGATGACATGAACAACCTCCTCAGCCATGGTATAAGTGGAAAGTGTCTGAGTACTTTGGAAGGTGTTCTTCTGGGTTTGTTTACTAGATCCTCATCATCATCATCTGGTGTTGAATTCGTTAGCCATCTTTATTCTCCACATGTGTCACAGACGTCTTTATCAACAGACTCCTTCCAAAACAGCATGCAACCATTTCGACAAACATGAATCTTCACATAATGTAATCCCAACTCCTTTATTGTCTTCTTCAGCTCATAAAAGGAATTAGGTAATTGTTCTCCTTCTGGTAGAATTTTTTTAAAGAACTTAAGAAACATAGATGATGCTTTCTTACTCAAGGAATTAAGACAAACCAGGTGATAGAATTCTAGGATGCAAGAAAGTTTGGTAAGTTTCTTACACCCTGGATATAATTCTGTCTCAGAATCCTTTAACAAGATATAAAATTTGTCAGCATTTAAATGTTGATCAGTAGTTGACTATACTCCTTCCATATTTTCATCTTCACTGAAACTCGGAAAACATCATGCAACATATCTTGTAAATTTTCATCATCTAGACAATCACCTTGATCAGTTGGAGCATCCATTTCAACATCGACATCTTCTCTATGAAAATCCTAAGAAATATAGCTTTGTAAGAAGCCATTCCACAATAGATGACTCAATGCAGTCTGTCTGGTGACCTGGTATACATTAGTGAACTTTCAACAACGGCATACAATCTTGACTCCAATCGTTGAATGTTGAAAAGTGAAATAAAAAAAGTTGGATACTCCACATAGGTATTTACTACTCATTCGGTCATCCTCTGCTATCCAAGACTTATCCATTCCACAAAAATAGTAAAAAATATAACATCAAGAATTGTGACACCCGTTTGACTGGTGAATTGTGACAAATACTGTAAAAATTACATTTATTGGTGATTTCCTTATTTAAAAGTAACAAAATTTCATTCTACAAAAATAGTAAAAATACATTTATTGGTGATTTCCTTATTTAAAAGTAACAAAATTTCATCAAGAATTGAGACACCCGTTTGACTGGTGACTTGGCTGTTTTTTGATGATGTTGTGTCGCAGAGGGAGTCCCTCGTAGATGAATCCAATTAGCATGTTCGGAAGCCAGACCTAGTCCTCTCGGCCAATTAGCATGTTCTGAATCCACGCAAGCCAACTAGTTGTGGATACCTTAAAGTGCATTCACCATCATACTGAATGTCAATTACAGTTGTCGAGGTTCCATACTTTAAAGTCACTTGACCAGCCATGTAGCGTCTTCCGTTCAAATGATGCCACTGTCTAGTAATGGTGAGTTGTGCTAGTGTACGATGGTCTAGGGTGATGTCCAGTTGTTCTGTTTTAGGGAAAAGGATAGGGGGGTCGAGGCCCAGGCCATAGTGATTGTTGTGGGTGGAAAGAGACTGCAAAATATTAGTACTAACAATTTTAAGTATATATAACGATGTTATATATTTTCAATAAGTATATATAACAATGTTACATATTTTCAAAGACAACTTGAGAAATACAAATCATACTTAGATGGAAAGTAAGACGAGTATGTCATTATACCAACAATTATCGTAGTCTACATTATGAATTATTATGTCTGTTTTAAGGAGATCACTTATGAATTATTATGTCTACATTATGCTTTTCAATTATACCAATCGCTGCATTTCACATCACCTGGTTTCTCAAACGATTTTGTGGGAAGACCATGTAAACATCGAATAGAAAATACCAATCCACCATCTTAATAGGGAACTGATTAATTACATGTGATGTTTATATGAACTCTATAAGTCATATTCTGTTAACATTTTTGAAGTGCTATAGTTTCTTCATTCTTGTCTTACATCAAAATTACAACACTACAGAGAAAAAGTACTAATAATGCATGTACAACAGAAGTCAGATCCAAGGCAAATACCTTTTAAGTATTTTCAATTGAAATGGCTGGAAACAATAGTGGACTACTATTGGTAAACAAGTCATTAGTCAGAATATGTTTTTTTATTCTGCTGCAAGGTTTCCCATTAATAGTTATTGATGATTTAGGATAACCTGCAGATGAACAACAAATTCCAAGTGGAATGGCATTCGATACCTATAGATTTTTCATCCAAGCATGAGAATTGTTGACACTTTACATGCCTATTAGCCACCGGTCACAAAAGAGACATTGAAGGAGGTATGTAAGCTACATCTTAGTTAATAGAATAGGGTGCGGAGATGGTTACCTAAAGAGGATTGATCGGAGTCCCTCACTCAAGCTCGCAGACGCAGGAGGGGCAGATTGAGTCTGCGACGGTGCTTCGGCTGGGCTCAGTCCACCAAGGTAGATGAGGAAGAATGAACGGTGCCTGAGTATGCTTCAGTTGGGCTCGGTTCAAATAGGCATAGGAGGAAGAACTAACGCTCGTGATCACAGGCAAGGTGTCACTGCGACACTGGCAACTTGGCACTCCATAGCCAGCAACTATTGGCACCACGAACATCAACTAGTGAACAGCAGGCGCCACCAGTCTCTCCCAGTCTGCAGACGATCATGAGCCACCAACGGACCTAGGGCACAATGGGCCAGGGAGTGAGGAAGTCACGCAGGGAGAGGGGGGAGATCGGAAACGTCGGGCTGAATCAGCGGAGAGTGCAGCGTGAAGCGAAAATTTAATTTGGAGCCGGAAGTCAATATAGTTTAGCAAAATATTTCCTAACTTGGTATGGAAATTTAAGATTGCCACTAGTTAGAAATAAAAACACCTTTAATGTTATGTCCTTTTTAGAAATCCTATAATAGGTGGTTCAGCATAATTTTAATTAAAAATGCCTACATATTAGAAACATAGTGGCTTTTGTTTTACAAATGCCACTAATGGGCAGTTTTGCTGTAGTGCTTGGAGGCCAAGTTTCATAATTTTAGAATGATAATAACTATATCTCTTTTATTTTGAAAAGAAAAGGTGAGTTTTCCTCAAAATATGAAATAAAATACTTAATGACTCTAAAAGTGAAAAATAATCTTAGATTCGTAATCTACACATTAAAATATGCCTTTGGCCAAATTTTTATGTAATTAAAATAATCTTTAATATACATGTGAAGTTAGGAGAGAGAAAGTGTGTAGAACTTTCAAAATATTAAATAAATGTACAAACAACTTTAACATATAAAATTAGTGGAAAATTTGTATCCAATGCACTTAATGTGATAGTGGGTGAAGTTTCATCAAATTTGGAGTATATTATAACCATTATTGATGGAGGAAAGAGAAAATAAGATTTGATTTATTTAAAACATAAAAAGTTCTCAAAAGCCAAATCTAATTGCATATTCGGATTCCTGATATCAACAATAGGCTATGTTAATTTGGGATTTGTGTGCACCCTCAAATGAGGAGAGAGAAAAAAACTAATATAATCACACTTTATTCGGAATCATAATCGATTTGGAATTATTTGTCACGCGGTCATATTTATTTTCCAAATCTCACACCTTCTGTCGGTCATCGGATTTTGGATCAAATTGCTAGGAATCTATCCTTTACCTCGTGACCAAAGAGGAAACTGGCATTGTTTTAAGCAATCTTAAAAATCAGATTTCTATCTTTGTGATTCATCTTTCCTCAAAGTTTCTTCTCCGATGAGTTCGTCAAGATTTTCCACACACATCCATCCCAAAATCATAAGTCATGGGTGATAATTTAGGAAACGTCCAAAATACAATCTTGAGCTCTCTCATAGCCAAAATGTATAAACCCTAGAACACTACTCCAACTATAAATAGGGGCATGTACACCTTCATCGACACCCATACGATCACTTTCATGCTTCGAATTTGGTTGGAGATTTCCCATGCAACCACCATAGACAAGTTCCTCATCCAGACCTTTTGGTGGCTTGTTCGCTTCCTCCTCACCAGGTTCGGTTGATTCCACTTTAATGTAAGTTTGTTCCCTTCCCATCTTGCTTTCTATGGCCTTACTTCCTCGAATTATGCCCTCCTATGGATTCACCCAAAATTGCGGCCAAGCAAGCAGCTTTGCCACTACAACAATGGCGCATGGGGTGTTGCGATGATTCCCTCGGGTGATTTCCCTGTTCTACCCTCTGTTGTCCTCTTTTCTTAGCTTTCTCGCAAAGGGGTATTTTAGTCTTTTCTACTGTTCTGTTTCTCTCTTGATCGAAGCCACACAGGCTTTAATTGGGCTTGACTGGGCAACCTAGCCACCTCCTATTATCCCAAGTCAGTCAGGGTCCCCCTGTCTTGCTCTCTCTCTCCCCACTCGTAGGTATTTCGATGAGGTGGCATTTTGTGATTGGTCAGTTTTACAAAACTCGTATCTTTTAATTCATTTGTCCAAAAATTAAAAGTAAATATGTTTGGAATCAGAAAAATGCAAGCCTTCCAATAAAAATACTTTCTAGGCTTGGTTTTGAGTTTTGTCAAAAGGTGTTTTCAAAAAATTATTTTAATACATAAAAATCACCAAAAATACAGTTCAATCATCATAACTTGAAAATAGAAAAAATTATATGTTTTCTTAATCAAGAGAACCAAATAAGATCAATGGTGATTATTTTATAGTCTAAATTGAGGTTTTATCCAAAAATTTCAAAAGTTAGGGTTTCTTTACATTAATGCACATGATATACCCAAATCTATAATTATACATTGAAAATAGGAAAAGTTGATCTTGGATCATGTAAAAGTGGTAAAAGTTGATAATTGAATTCAATAAGATAGGTATGTGCATTCCTTACACCCTAAGTTGGGATAATTGCAACGAAACCCTATTTTCCTTAATGAGGCATTAATTGAACCCTATCATTGTTTCTCTTATTTTAATTGCCTCAAAATCAGATTTGATATATTATTTCTTGGGTCTTGGAACCCCACTACCATGTTGTAATTATATGATGATTTATCTTGCCAATTTACTATTTCTTGACCATTATGGTTTATTTGGCTATTTAGCTATAGTAGTGGTACTTATGTACAACCACCCGTAGTTTAGGGCATGTGTTGTTTTGCCCTGGGGAATGTGTTTACTCCCCCCTGGGAAATGTGTTATTTCTCCCCAATATAAAATATTTGATAGGTGATTGGGAATGTGATTACTCTCCGCTCATCTATTTGGTTGAGGCCCAGTAGGTGCCACAACCCCACTTAGTTAATGTAGTCCAATTTATTATCATGCTTGCTACTTCTTATTATTTATTTGTTATGGCAAGAATCTTTTGTTATATGCCTCTTTCTCTTCGCCTTCTCATCTTATGAGGAATATATAACCTTATGTTTCATTGTTGTTCTTGTCTTTGTCTCTTGTTCATATTGTTGACACATACCTTACTTCTCCCTTTTGTTGGGTGCCTTCCCAACCACCCAGGTATTGGACAAGGTGTTGAACAAGATCAAGGAGAACATAGCTTTTGGCATGGACCTAGCTCTTGGACATGTTTCTTTGGAGACAAGACTTGAAGTAATTTATACTTCCCTCTATCTAGATCCTTTTGTTTTTGTAAACCCTATATGCGCGAAATTTTTTAATCTTTTGAAAAATTGAACATAGTCATGATTTTTATTCCGCTTCTATACACTTTGGTATTTTGTATAATATTATATAAAGATTTGAAAATTTTACACATGTTTCATCATGTTTTGAGTATGTTTGGGATAGATGTTTTATTTTTCAAATTCTAAGTAAAGGGGTGATTTCACTCTTTTACAATATTCCTCATTTTCCCTTTTAAAGAAAAGAATATGGGGGTTTCCAAGACTGATGATATCTTATCAGGTAATCATTGTACTTTCACAATGAGCCAAAATGAAAAACAAATTGTGGCATTTGATGAGAAGTAGATAGAGATGTGCATGGTGATATGGTCATGTGTTGTTACAACCCCAATTTTTTGGGTTCCTTTGGTGAGAAATGTAATTTCTCATATTAAAGATATTTGAACAAATAATGATATAATCTATTTTGAATAAATGGATTTCGTTTGCAATAGCCTTGATGATTGTGTTGTGGGCTTTATTGGCTATTGGGCCCAATAACAAGGAAGTTCAATTAGTAAATGAATAATCGAGAATTTTGAGAAAAGAAAGATATGGAAACCTCTAAAAGGCAAAAGGATGTAATCCAAAGATGGATTTCGTGCCTCTTGGGTTCCTTGGGCTCCAAGGAGTCCAAGATTGCAAAGAAAAGACAATAAGAAAAGAAAAGATCAATTAAGTATTTCTTTATTAAGAAAGCAATTGAAAATAATGGTAAAATGTGGAAAACAAGTGAAAAGAGGTATAATTGAGTTATCCTTTGGTGGAATTTCGTATCCCAATGATTCCTAATGATAAAAGGAATACAAATGAGGAAAATAAAAGAAAAATAAAGAGAAATCTTCAAAAAGAGATATTTTAATGAGAAATAAATAAGATAATGTGAAATAATGCATATTGATGCTTTTAGAAGGATAATGAGTATTCCTTAAAAAGGAATTTTGAATTATTTGAGTTTCTTGGGATCCAAGGAATCCCAATGAAGAAAGAGGAAAGAGAAAATACCAATAAAGCAAAATAAGGGAATAATGTAATACATTATTAATGGTTTTTGTGGTTTTGTTAAAGGAGTGGTATTTTCTACTTAAGGAAATATAAAAATTCGTGGCCAATGAATTAAAAAGGGCAAGCATAAAGAAAACGAAAGAGGAATTTCGAATTCCTAATATCCATATAATAGGGGATATCCAAAGGGTAAAGAAGAGAGAGAAAGCTTGCTTTCTAAAGAAGGAATTGGATTCCTATTGGGACAAGATCTTGCATCTTGGTGGATGCACATCTTAGGGTGCGAAAACCCTCCCCTATAAAAGGATTAGAGCTCTGGGCGAGTTCTGGGGAGTTGTATGTATCCTTTCTTCCTTCTTCTTCATCTTCTTGCACACAAAATCCTAACAATGGGCGATAGTGCAACTCGGAGTGAGGTGGAGCTTTGGACAGGAGCTTGATGGGGGAACGATGATCCCAGGTCCTTGGGAAAGGAGCTCGGCCATCGTCCCTTAGGCCTATCACCTGCGCGGCGCCGTAGGTTGGCTGCAGGTCAGCCATGGTGACAGACCTACTGGGATCGTTTCCGTCCGACCAGTCGTGAACAAGGAGCACCACCAAGTGCGTGGGTGCATGGCGGAGTGAGGCGGAAGCTGGGGGACTATCCCAGGCACCCTGGAGCCCAAGGGTGGAGGAGGAGAGCTCCCCCGAGCCTGCAGATCGTGGTGCTACTGTTGCTGAACCGAGGAAGAAGAAGACACAGTCATTGGACCATTTTGCCCTCCACGGGCTAAAGGGTTGGCTGACTTAACCAGGGGCAAATCGGTCACTTCGAAATGTTTTAAAGCAAGCCGCCCCCACGTTGCATGAGGAAGCGGCGTGGCAACCTCCCATTGTCCCAAAGTAAGTGAGTTTTAATAAATTCATAGTAAATAATTGGTAGGTTGAATAAGGACATGTTATACATGAAAGTTGATCAAAAAAATGTGAAGAATCCAATAAAAATATGATTGAAGGCTGATTCCTTGTCTAATTAAAAAAGTAATGGAAGATATCAACTTTAATGTATTAATGTTTAAAGAACCCTATTTTGATATGATTAATGTGTTTAGTAGGGTTTAATTGATGATTAAAGTTGATATTAGCATGTTAATGATATAAGGGAACATTAGGAACAAAAAGGATGAACTTTGCACATAATTGGTTAATTTAGAGTTTCATGTGCATGAATATACTTTAATGGTCCTTGAAACCCTAATGTTGGCAAGTTTGACTCTTAATGGCTTTAATTATTCAAAAATCGTGAATAAAGCTAAGATATAATGATATTAAGCTATTTTGAGCATTAAAGATCCTAATTGTGGTTAAATGCCCTTAATGTAGAAATTAGGGTTTTCTGCTGAATAAAAGATAGAATTAATGGTAAATCAAGTTCATATGCGATTTGGACCATAATGAATTTTGAATTGATGATAAATGAGAATAATGATCTTGTTATATATTAAAAGGATGAAAATTGTAGCTTTAATGTAAAAGAGGCTTAATGGACTTATTTAATGGTTAATTATGCCTTAAATCCGAAACTGAGGGTTAGATGTTGAGATAATTAGAGTTTGTGATCAATTGTGTTAAATTAGGGTTTAAAATAGTAAAAGATGAAGGGAAACCCTAATTGCAATGGAAACCCTAAAAGTGAACTAGAAACCCTAGGAAGCGAGCTAGATTTAATAGATCTTAATGACATGAGTAATAAAAGGAAATTGTATAATTGTTTCAGGATCTTATTGAATGCTTGCTTGCCTATTGGTCGACTGGATTATTTTTGTCTCACATCAACTTGACATGTATGTGGTTACGCCTATGAATATCCCGAATTAGTTTCTCGATGATTTTTGAGGTTTTATCGATGACTTGAATTAAACTGTTGGTTGCATTTAATTCATGCAAATTATAATGTGAATATGACTATCACATAAGAGATGTGCCTACTAGCTCATATCCTAGTCCCCTATATAGCCTAATGGATTGACCTAGTACATGGCTACCAATGGGGTAGGCCCATCAGGTCATTGAATGACTTAGTACATGGCTACCAATGGGATAGGACCATCAAGTCATCATGATCGGGGATTGGGCTACCTTTAGGTAGGGCCATGTGACTCCATAACCCTAGGAATTGGCTACCTGTGTGGTAGGACCATGGGGGTAAGGATCTATCATTTGAGAGAGGTAGTATCCATGTCCACTGTAGGGATGGTACAGAGATAGGGGGTAGGCAAGGATTGAGTGGTATTGCTTAAAACGTAATCTTGGATGTTAAATGATATTTGGTTGACTACATTGTTAACATAGTTGCACAATTATTGTTTCCCCCACAAACCAGCTTCTTGCCTACCGACGTTTTGTTTGTCGGCATTTTAGGTACAATTGAAAAGAACAAACAGTAAAGTGGCATATGTGGAACTAAATGAGAAATAACATACACAGGAGGATTAGTTAGATTAGTATCTTCATGGATAGAAGTTTAGAAATCCTAGCTTTTAAAAGGTAAGTAAAGTTTTTATTTTATATCAGTTTTTAGTTTAGTAGTAGAATTTCATAATTATTATTGATTATTTGTCGAACCTTTGATCCGGGTTATTCGATAACGACTCTGATCTCTTGGTCTCCCTTAAGTGGGGGTTACCGGGAGACGGGGTCGTTACAATTGGTATCAGAGCGAAGGTTCCTCACTTAATTTTTAATAATTATTAAATTTTACAAATTCTGTAGAACCCAAGGGAGTTATTAGAGGATTTTCTGAAAGACTGAGATGTCTAGAAAAGGATCACGTCTGGGGGCTGGCAAAATTTTCCTCCACACCGCTAGTCGGAATACAAGGACTCCTGGATTGTGTGACTGCCTGGCCGATATCCTTGGATTTGACTCGAAATAAGATATTTTTAGGACTCTCTCATCTTGTTCATCTCACCTCAACTCAAAATTCTCTTAAGGATGTTAAGGATTAGGGTTTTCTCTCTTTTCCTCACCCTCTTGAGGTATGGGTAAGGTTGATAAGGATTAAGGAATCCTCCACCAAATTAATAAAACGCATGTAAATAAGATGTCATGGACATAAGCTTAATAGAGTAAGCGTAAAGGAAGAGATACATGCTTAGGTCGTATGACAGGAGTTGTCATTGTCCTCAGGAGAGACCTGAGGATAGACCTCCTTGGCAGGAGGATGAGTAGAGAGAGTTAGTCTTGGAGGTAGGAACCTCCATTAAAAGTAGAGACCTAGAACAACCTTTGAGGATGATGGTAGCCCTAACCCTAAGTGAAGGTTAGAGGAAGAGATGACATGATGAGTTAGTGGTCTTTGTAGACCAGATGTTTGGTTAGACATGCCTTGGATGTCATATGAGCCATGAGAGGTTAGATGGCCTAGTATCTTTGGCAACCCAACCTTGGAGAAGGTTATGCATGTTTGAGCAAAGGATAGCTCTTTCATGGATGAGGTTAGAGAAGAACCTATAGAAACCTTATGGGTTGTTGCCAAAAGGATATAGCTTGCACCCAGATCACATAAGTAGTACGAGCAGCAAGTTAAAACCAAAACCAGAAGACATGATGGATGGCTTATGAGATAAGCATAAGGGGCTATGGATAATCATGAGCAAACATAAGTTTGAGCATAGGCTTCACCCACGTAGGGGTATTCCTGTGAGCTTGATCCTTCATGGAGAGATGACCTCTAGTAGTATGGCTGGATGTAGAGTTAGCTTTAGAGAGAGAAAGAAGGAACCAAGCAAGAAGGTTGGAAACCTAAAACCCCGAGATGTGAGGAACAATGGGGAGTCGAGAATGATGTGACCTAAGTGGATGATAGTGGCTGCCTCATGCATGATCCCTGGAGGCTGATGATATCTTGGTTGCCTTTAGAGGAATCAAACCCTAGAGAGAGGATGATGCTTTTGGTACCTATGTACCTATGGTATAAGTGATTACTTGTTGAGATGAGACAAAGAGTGACTTAGACCCTGAGGAGGTTTAAGTAACCAGTTGTGAGGCTTTATACTTAGATGGTTGTCTTTCAGAAGGACTTAACTTTGAGGTGCTACTTATATAAAAGGATCATGAAGGTACATGACATACCTTGGACATACTTGATTCTTGGTTAAGAGATTGAGCATGCAGTTGGACACCCAAAGGTGAACCAAGGGTTCCTAGGCCTAAGAGGGGAAGTTGTGTATCTGATGCTCATGATGAGATTTGAGTCTCTATAGTTTCGAGCATGATACTCCTCATGTGTAGAAGTAAAGGAAAGGGTATGTTTGATGAACCCCTCACAACTAAGTTGATCTAATGTTGAAGAAAGAAAACAAGTATGACCTAGCATGGTTTCCTAGGTGTCTGTCTGTGCCTTAGTAGCCTGCTAGGGCTAAGCATGCTCATGTGGATGTATACGCTAAACATAAGGACGTTTGTGACTGTTGTTATCAAGGTATAGTTTCCCTCCCATCCTGGGGGAGGGACCCTTTTGTAGGGTGTATACTAGTTTTTTGAGGTTCCATAGGATCTTGAGAAGCTAAGTGAAGAGTACATGGCATGAGAATGAACCTATAGACCCATAGATAACCATCTCTATGTGCATGTGGAGGTGTTACCATGAAGGTAACCGGTATGGGGCCTGACCAAGGTAGGTAGGTCGCCATGATCCCTGTGAAAGGATGAAAGTCAGCCTATGAATGCAGAAAGAGAGATGATGAATGCTTGAGTAAGGTTCTAAGTTGAACATGTACCATAAGAGAATCCTAAGTCTATCCTAGGGTCAGGAAGGGATAAGACCGATGGAAGTAGGAGTGGCCTAATTCCCTAGTTGCACATGACCATAGGGTCAAGAGGTAACAGCTATCATTGTCTGAGGACCATGGGTTAGGAGATTAATCACCTTCATGAACTCATGGGACCCACAGGACAGATGAGTAGGGCACTCTCTGATGCATGAGGGAAGAGGGATGATACCAAAGCTGTCGGCTCCCTATAGACCTGGAGGAGATGACCAAGGATTGTGTTGTGACCCAAGTAGGTTCGAGACCAATTTTCCATGGAAGTAACTTTGTTATCGAGATGATTGTGATGTGGAGACATAAGTTGCACGTTTCAACTTAGATTTGAAGGTGTACTGGAAATGTGGGTAGTAACATCTCTACTCTTGGAATAGGAAGAACTTTGTATTTGGACGGCCGCCGAATGCTTATTTCTTCTTGTTATGGGAGTGAGAGATAGGACAGTACGCATGCCATACACCAAGGGTAAAGATGACGTGAGTTGGAACGTTGCTATAAGGAATGAGGACAGAGATGATAATGTGACCTGGTGGAGTGAATGATACATGGATAGGTACAAATGATAAAAGTATTAAGATAATCACCTTGTAAGGATGTTCCTAGTAGAATCTTTGTGGAATTTTCAAGTTATACAAGGTTGAGTTTGATCACCAGGTGGATGAGCTCAGAGTTTCTTGATGAATATAAACTCAGAGTTTGAGATGAGATGATAAGTAAAATACATGGAGTATGAAAGGCAGTAATGAATGCTCTAGTTGAGATATAGTTGCCTAGTTTATCTGGAATCTAGAAGAAGTTGAGGTTGCTAGGCTAACCTTAAGTTGAGAAAAAGAGATAAATGTGGCTAACACCCAGATGTATCAATAGTGGTTAATCAAGTTAATGGTTGTTTGGTTAGCCAGCCAAGTCCTTGATGTGTTAGAAGGATGGTTGTAGAACCTTAGATACACTTATTTGGATAGGAAGGTAATAGAACCCTGATGAGAGTGGTTAAGGGTTTTTGAGGAATCGATCTTAAGGAATCATGATATATAGGAAATCATGATTTTAAGATCACCACACACCGTGAAACTACAAAGATAGTAAGTGATAGTAGCACTTTGGATGCCTGATACATGTTGCATGTGGCCATGCAAGCCAGGAGGGGAAGGACGAACACCAGTAACCCAGTGCATGGATATAAAGTATAAAGAGTCCCCGAGAGAGAATGGGAGTTCAATACTATGGATGTTTTGGTAAGTCTCCCCTAGACCAAGGAGGGTCGAGGTGCAATATGGGTTATGGTAGATCGCCTTACCTAGATGACATGAGAAAGGAAGAGTACTATCGCGGGACAGATTCAGTTGAACTACTTAAGAGAGAAAGATAGTTCAACTACACCATGATGCGAGTTCAAAAGTTCTTGGGTATGACTAAGGTTCACTTCCATGAGGTGGAAGTGGATACATGAAGAACTCGATGATAGTACAGTTTATCACCCCATACTAATGGACAGTTTGATCCAAACTAGAGGGTCTGATGAGAGCATGTGTGCTCATTCAGGGTGATACATAGAGATAGTTCTTAAGATGTGTTGTTAACCACCATAGCCTTTATCAGGATGCAAGAAATCTTATAGAGAGGTTGTGTCGGTCACCACTTCATTAAGATGATGTTAGTGAAGGAGGCCTCACGAAGGTCAGAAAAGAACCATAGTGTGTGTAGATGAAGTTGCTTTGATGGTGCAATGGCTGAGAGAGAGCCCAGTGGTAACATGAGTCATGAGATGATGCAAAGCAGACTCACATGCAGTTCACTATGGGAAAATATATAATGTGAAAATCCGACCCCTCTGAGCTACAGCTGAGAAAGCTGAGTCCCCGATATATGGATCCATTTGAGATGGATTGGTGGAGAAGGTTGTGTTTAGCCTTACCCCTCAGGATAAAATGATGTGTTACATGAGTTCGATCTAGAGCACTATGTGAGGTACCCAAGCCATGTGTTGAGTCCTGAACCTATTCAGCTTTTGAGAGGCTGAAATGTCCTGAGTCACCTATGACGGTATGATATACCAAGGTAAGAAAGAACTCAGATGGAAGAATATGAGATAATGAAGGTTCTTGGGAAGCACCATTGAAAGGGTGAAGCCACATGGGAGCCATGATGGACATATGAAAGGCTTATCCTGTTTGTTTGCTTGCTTGATGGAATTTTGAGGGCAAAATTCTTGTAAGAGGGGAAGGATGTTACAACCCCAATTTTTAGGGTTCCTTTGGTGAGAAATGTAATTTTTCATATTAAAGATATTTGAAAGAATAATGATATAATCTATTTTGAATAAATGGATTTCGTTTACAATAGCCTTGATGATTGTGTTGTGGGCTTTATTGGCTATTGGGCCCAATAACAAGGAAGTTCAATTATTAAATGAATAATCGAGAATTTTGAGAAAAGAAAGATGTAGAAACCTCTAGAAGGTAAAAGGATGTAATCCAAAGATGGATTTCGTGCCTCTTGGGTTCCTTGGGCTCCAAGGAGTCCAAGATTGTGAAGAAAAGACAATAATAAAAGAAAAGATCAATTAAGTATTTCTTTATTAAGAAAGAAATTGAAAATAATGGTAAAATGTGGAAAACGAGTGAAAAGAGGTATAATTGAGTTATCCTTGGTGAAATTTCGTATCCCAAGGATTCCTAATGATAAAAGGAATACTAATGAGGAAAATAAAAGAGAAATAAAGAGAAATATTCAAATAGAGATATTTTAATGAGAAATAAACAAGATAATGTGAAATAATGCATATTGATGCTT
This sequence comes from Alisma plantago-aquatica, assembly GCA_963693085.1. NCBI lineage: Eukaryota > Viridiplantae > Streptophyta > Magnoliopsida > Alismatales > Alismataceae > Alisma > Alisma plantago-aquatica. Next base: position 444,629,208 of record OY856411.1, on the reverse strand, counting down.
TTAGAAGGATAAAGAGTATTCCTTAAAAAGGAATTTCGAATTATTTGAGTTTCTTGGGATCCAAGGAGTCCCAATGAAGAAAGAGGAAAGAGAAAATACCAATAAAGCAAAATAAGGGAATAATGTAATACATTATTAATGGTTTTTGTGGTTTTGTTAAAGGAGTGGTATTTTCTACTTAAGGAAATATAAAAATCTGTGGCCAATGAATTAAAAAGGGCAAGTATAAAGAAAATGAAAGAGGAATTTCGAATTCCTAATATCCATATAATAGGGGATATCCAAAGGGTAAAGAAGAGAGAGAAAGTTTGCTTTTCGAAAGAAGGAATTGGATTCCTATTGGGACAAGATCTTGCATCTTGGTGGATGCACATCTTAGGGTGTGAAAACCCTCCCCTATAAAAGGAGTAGAGCTCAGGGGCGAGTTCTAGGGAGTTGCATGTATCCTTTCTTCCTTCTTCTTCTTCATCTTCTTGCACGCAAAACCCTAACCATGCGAGAAGAAGACACCGTCATTGGACCGTTTTTTCCTCCACGGGCTGAAGGGTCGGCTGACTTAACCAGGGGCAAATCGGTCACTTCAAAATGTTTTAAAGCAAGCCGCCCCCATGTTGCATGAGGAAGTGACGTGGCAACCTCCCATTGGCCCAAAGTAAGTGAGTTTTGATAAATTCATAGTAAATAATTGGTAGGTTGAATAAGGACATGTTATACATGAAAGTTGATCAGAAAAACGTGAAGAATCCAATAAAAATATAATTGAAGTCTGATTCCTTGTGCATTTTAAAAATCAATGGAAGATATCAACATTCATGTATTAATGTTTAAAGAACCCTATTTTGATATGATTAATGTATTTAGTAGGGTTTAATTGATGATTAAAGTTGATATTAGCCTGTTAATGATAAAAGGGAACATTAGTCACAAAAAGAATGAACTTTGCACATAATTAGTTAATTTAGAGTTTCATGTGCATGAATATACTTTAATGGGCCTTGAAACCCTAATGTTGGCAAGTTTGACTCTTAATGGCTTTAATTATTCAAAAATCATGAATAAAGATAAGATATAATGATAATAAGCTATTTTGAGCATTAAAGTTCCTAATTGTGGTTAAATGCCTTTAATGTAGAAATTAGGGTTTTCTGATGAATAAAAGATAGAATTAATGGGAAATCAAGTTCATATGCGATTTGGACCATAATGAACTTTGAATTGATGATAAATGAGCATAATGATCTAGTTATATATTAAAAGGATGAAAATTGTAGCTTTAATGTAAAAGAGGCTTAATGGACTTATTTAATGGTTAATTATGCCTTAAATCCAAAACTGAGGGTTAGATGTTGAGATAATTAGGGTTTGTGATCAATTGCGTTAAATTAGGGTTTAAAATAGTAAAAGATAAAGAGAAACCCTAATTGCAATGGAAACCCTAAATATGAACTAGAAACCCTAGGAAGCGAGCTAGATTTAATATATCTTAATGACATGAGTAATAAAAGGAAATTGTATAATTGTTTCAGGATCTTATTGAATGCTTGCTTACCTATTGGTTGATTGGATTATTTCTGTCTCACATCAACTTGACATGTATGTGGTTACGCCTATGAATATCCGGAATTAGTTTCTCGAGGATTTTTGAGGTTTTATCAATGACTTGAATTAAACTGTTGGTTGCATTTAATTCATGCAAATTATAATGTGAATATGACTATCACATAAGAGATGTGTCTACTAGCTCAGATCCTAGTCCCCTCTGTAGCCTAATGGATTGTCCTAGTACATGGCTACCAATGGGGTAGGTCCATCAGGTCATTGAATGACATAATACATGGCTACCAATGGGGTAGGACCATCAAGTCATCATGAGTCAGGGATTGGGCTACCTTTGGGTAGGGCCATGCGACTCCATAACCCTAGGAATTGGCTACATGTGTGGTAGGACCATGGGGTAAGGATCTACCATATAAGAGAGGTAGTATCCATGTCCACTGTAGGGACGGTACAGAGATAGGGGGTAGGCAAGGATTGAGTAGTATTGCTTAAAATGTAATCTTGGATGTTAAATGATATTTGGTTGACTACATTGTTAACATAGTTGCATAATTATTGTTTCCCCCACATACTAGCTTCTTGCTGACCGACGTTTTGTTTGTCGGCGTTTTAGGTACAAATAAAAAGAACAAACAGTAAAGTGGCATATGTGGAACTAAATGAGAAAGAACGTACACAAGAGGATTAATTAGATTAGAATCTTCTTGGATAGAAGTTTAGAAATCCCAGCTTTTAAAAGGTAAGTAAAGCTTTTATTTTATACCAGTTTTTAGTTTAGTAGTAGAATTTCATAATTATTATTGATTATTTGTCAAACCTTTGATCTGGGTTATTAGATAACATGCTCTGATCTCTTGGTCTCCCTTAAGTGGGGGTTACCGGGAGATGGGGTCGTTACATGTGTACTATGAGACCCTACTAGAAAGGAGTCCAGCTCCATTTCATCTAATACTTAATGTCTTATAAAGGAGATAGTCTCTACTCCATTTCATCTAATACTCAATGTTTTAGAAAGGATTCTACAATAGCCCCCCTAAAAAACAAGGGGCATATAGGAGGTCAAGGGAAAAACTATTGAAGAAAAGTAAAACATTATCCTTTTAATAGTGAAATTGGATTGTTTACTCATTATCTTTCATACTAAAAATAGGATATATCACATCAATCAACTCAAACTAAGCACCTAGACTATTTTTATCATGTACAAATTGATTTTTGATGTCTGAGGTCACTTAAGAGATCATCTTATGTATTAGCATATAGTGATATTTAATTCCATATGTATTATCCTAATTGATATATTTTTGTGTTTTGGTATTTTTTATTGGGAACTAGGTTATAACAGCCTACTTTACTTATCATTAGTTTCAATCTATTAATATTGTGTAACTTGATCCTTGTTAAAATCATATTAGAGTCAAAGGGTAAATAAATGAATCATGGAACCTCTATATACAGGTAGTAACATGCCCATTTAGTTACATGGCGATGTTAAGGTCATATAGGTGAGATTTAGGGTATTATTCAACTTATAATCATTGTTTTTCATTAGAGGGTATATCTTACACATTGGTTGTGGTTTTTCTTATGAAGTGCGGCCACTGATATCTTCTTTAGGTAATAGGGTTTTATTAGAGAGTCTATTTATATTAGTTAATAGGTTTTTATTGTTTAATTAGGCAATAGGTTCTTTCTTATGAATTGAGACCACTAATATCTTATGAAGCGAGACCACTGATATCTTATACTCAAATGCTTGCCCCTTAACTGTTTGTGATTGTGATGCAAGGTTTTACTCCTATTGTTGACTCTTTTATGAGGGGTGATCATTAGAATCCTTTAAAAGTCTCATTAAATTTTGGTGTGTCCCATATTATTTTTGTGGATGACTTACATTTGTTTGCTAAAGTTGATGATTATATTGCTGATGCAATTGCTATTTTTTCATTCCTTTGGCATGGTGTCTACACATAAGTTGAACAACACTAGGTCAGTTAACTTTTAGTAGGAGAGTTATCGATAGAGATTCCTTGGCTAACATTTTGAAATTGATTTTTCCTCCCTATTTGATACTTGGTGCTACCTCTGTTTATAGGTAAACACACTAAAGTTATGTGAGAGTCTATAACATCCCAAGTTTTAAGCAAATAACTCAATTTAGAATAAGGTCGAAGCACATACTCAAATGCAAAATTTAAAAAAGAGGGTATCTTATGGAAATTTTCCATACAACATAGTGTAGGTGTATATAAGAGACTAATTAGACCCTTTACTATATTGCATGTCAGTGACTCGATTCCCAACACATTTGACTATAGTTTACCCTTAGTAGAAAGAGGAATAGTTTGTAATGGTGGGATTATTAGATTAAGTCAAGTTTTAATTATAACCAGATATATGGAAGTTTGATAGACTTCAAATTTTAAATTATTACACACAATAAGGATATAGACTGCAGTACCAAATTTGATAAGCAAATGAGGTTTCTATGATTTATTTAGAATTATTAGAACTTAAATAATATTAATTCATATAGGATTCTTGGGTTCTCATAATAAGAATGTAATGACAAGATAATTATCTAGATACCATGTCAAGCCTATGGTTTAATTTTGGGCTAATTTGATTAATTCTACACATTTTTAATGGATTTTAGGAAGAAATGGGACTAATTGACCAATGTTTGAACTAGACATGCATATTATGCAGCCAATTTATTTGATTTCGGATAAAGTGGACCTAGGTCGGACTGTCACGCACTCCTCTCATGGGCGTCACTGTACCCGGGCCTTTTCTCATCCACTGGATTGAAACCTGAGGGCAGATCCCTCATCTCCTACCTCCCGTGGCACGCTGGACTCTATACAGTCCAGGTTCCTCAGAACTCTTGCGATTATCGCTTGCTCACGTTCGAATCGAAGAAGGATTTTGATCCCAGTAAACTCAGGGTAATGGACCGAACCCATATATGACTCACTCGAGCCCTAATTTAGAGTATCCATGTTTTCCCCAAAATTTCACCGTTGTGCTTCTCCGCCAGAGTTGCAGACCGGACTTCTCGCCTTGACACTGACGCCCTGAGGGTTCTAAAGCTATGTCGGAACCCATAAACTCTTCCCCATCATCAATTTCACTCATATCATCCTGAGGTATCCCCATGAACATGATTTTTTTTTAGATGATGGCCACATTAGTTCAATTACTCCTCTGGTAAGTTTCCTCTGTGATCACTGGTCGAGTTCCCATCATTAGTTTTTCCTGTGATTTTCCCAGTCATCCTACCTTATAGATCGGCTCCCAGTTCTCACTAGCATCTATCGACATGGCTACCCAGTGGCCGCACGACCACGGAAGAACCAAAATCAGTTGTGCCCAACCTCCATGAACTTTCGTCGGACCTTGGAAACTAATCCCCCTCCCTGTTCTGATGCTTTGAGCCTCCGACTCTTACCCCTGTTTCTCCTCTGCCACTTCATGGCGGCAGGTACTTTCTCGGGCGCTTGTTCATTGGAGGAGATTAAAAACTAGGCCCGTTGAGACCGCTAGGTCACAAAGAAGATTATGTCATTGTTTATGGGCATCATCGATAGTTGAGAGGAAGCTACTCATCGCAAGTTTCTCAAAGTTTTGGGCTTCGAAAGTTTTCTAACCATCGCTGAGTTGAGGAGAATGATGACTGGGATAAAGTACAGTATTACCCCCACATTTTCAGATTAAGGGGTAACACCATCTATGGTTTTCCCGACCTTTCATCCTTTATTTACATTGAGATTTCCTTTCATCTAATTAGTGTCATGCTATAGTTTCTAACTCTCTATTTGGTCAAGACTTCAATAATTCACATCTTTTGATTGGTAACTCCTATGAGGTCGACCTATCTATGAAAGTTGATCGGTTTTTTAGATCTAGCCGATGGTCAAGGTTTTATGACCTATTTTGGTTTGGTTCTCACGAATATATAGACCTAGGGTAGTTAGGGTTTTAAGATCCTAATCTAGGTCTTGGGTGTGTAATACAGGTTAATTAAAGTTGGAGGAGCAAGGAGACCTTAGGAGTTTGCTCATACTGACATAGGTAAGTGGTTCATCCCCATGAGTGTTCATATTTATTAAGCTCAATATATTTACACATTTTTCACATAAGGCATTATGATTTATGTTCTAAGATTTCAAGTTAAGATATGCAAGTAAGATTGTGATACTTCTATGGTTATGCGATATAACTTTGTAGTTAATATTTCAAATAGAAATATGCTATTAAGATCAGAATATATTGACAATTCAGTCCATGATAGTGTTATAAGAGTAAGATGTACTAAGACATGATTAAGTTACAAGATAAGATTTCATAAAGATTCATTATAAGGGTCATGTTAAGAATATGAGAACAGAATGCTTTAAGATTTATGATGTAAGTCCATTAAGATTTATGCTTCAGTATTCATGATAAGATTTTATAAAGATTCATGTATTAAGATTCAAGATATTATTTTATGATAAGACTATGGTATCAGAATGTATAAAGATTCATGTTAAGATCATATTTAATAAGATATCGGATTATGAAGTTAGACCGAGGCCTTAGTGTAGGTCAACTCAAGAAGAACATGACCCAGGCCCTTTGTGCAAGTCATGTGGCCCAGGAACCCTAGTGTAGGCCAATGTAAGAGAGACATGATCCAAGCCCTTTGTGCAAGTCATGAGGCCCAGGCCCTTAGTGAAGGCCGATTCAGATACATAAATGAGGCCCTATCTGCAGGTTATGTGACCCAGGCACCTTAGTGCAGGTCATGAAACTCAGGTACCAGAATACAGGTCTCCACATAAAGATGAATAAGAATATAAGAACAAAGTTAAAGAAAGAAGAGATCTTTATGTTTCATATTTTATACATAGTTGAGAGTTAGTTCCATGTTTATAATGTTCAAGAATATTTTATCATATCTTATAACTTTAGTTTTGCAAATACTAGAATACTCATGCCACTTAAGCTAACAATAATTTTTCCAATGCATGGTTGGGGACGAGATGTCCAGAGGTGAGGAGAAGAAGCAAAAGTAGCATTCAGAGGGTTGGAGCACAAGAATAGAGAAAGGATAAGATCTAGTGGGGCGCCAACTATAATATGGTCCTCAGCTTTATAGATTCAGCTTTATGTTTTCATGTTTAGAATTTTTGACTAAAGACTATGTCTCAAAATGTTAAGTTAGTTTTTCCATGTGATAACCATTAAGTTCCTTTTGTAAGAACAATGATGAGAATGTTTATCTTTCAAGTCTGTGTGAATAATTATATTATTTTTATGAATACCAATTTTATGTAATGCCCCTCCTTGAGTGCATGAGTTATGGATAACTCAGTTTTGCTTCCTCTATGTGTATATGTGTGATTAGGGAGGGTGCTACAACATTTTAGATAAAATCTTGAAGAAGTTGGGTGCATGGAAAGGTAAGTTGATACTCTTTGTTGGTAGAGTCAATCTTTTGATCTGTACACTTGCCTCGTATCACATGTTTTGGTCCTCTGCATTCCCTCTTCCTAAGAGTCTTACTCTTGAGATTGAATTAGTAATGCAAAGTTTTCTTTGGAATGATACAAAATTGCATAAGCACATTCTTACTATGTCATTAGACACTATCTATAAGCCCAGGTCAGATGGAGGTTTAGCTATCCGTTCTATTGAAGAATTGTCTAAAGTTGGGATTTTGGAAAAGCTTTGGTATGTTTCTAATTGCAAGGAGTCTCTATGGGTCAAATGGTTGTATGAGAGGTATATTTGCCAGGAGTTCATTTGTTCATTCAAAGAAAGCTCAACTCATCATGGTTATGGAAGAAGATCCTTAAATATAGAGGCTTCTTAAATCTCACATTCATTTCTTTATCAGTAATGGAAGCAAACTTCTTCTTTAGAAAAATCTATGGCTCTAGATGACCCTTCTTGAGCTCTATGACATTCAGATGGTCTTGAGACTGGGGTAGGGTCCTAATTGTAAAATTAAATGTTGTTTGGTTGATGGTGATTGGTATTTTCAGATATTATATGTGGTTTAGTTGTTTACGATATCATGTATAACCTACCTAAGCGCACTGGTACTTGTGATAAGTTGATATACAAAAGTAAGAACCTTTTTCAGTTAAGGGATGGTTGGGATATTGCTAGATGAAAAAACAATCAAGTTGAATGGTCGAAGTGGATTAGGAAAGGTAAAATACCCATACATTCTCTTGCCACCATTGCCAATGTTTTCATAATAAACATCCTATTGTTGATTATCTAAAGAGGATCAACCTCTATTTGGTGTCAAGATGCATTCTGTATAAACATGAAGAGGAGAATATTAATCATATGTTTTTTATTGTTCCTATATCTCTTAAATCTGGTACCAGATTTCTACTTGGTTTGGTGTCAAACCTTCAAATCTTCATAATCTGCTTTGGCTTCAATGAGAGAAGAAGTCGACTACTATTTTTATTATCTATAACCTTTGGTAGAAAAGGAATTTCAAGGTATTTGAATGCATTCAGAAGCCTGAACATATATGGTCCTACTGTTGTGTTGACACAAAAAGAATGCACATATAGTTTTACAAATAGTTGTATAATTTTCTTCATTTTTATTTCTATGCCTTCGGGCAGCTTTTCTTCTATGTATTGTACATACCCAATTACGTAGCAATAAAAGAGAAGGACGACTAGTTCATAAAACAAGTTAATTAAGTTGTTGGGTCTATTTTTATTATGGGCCCAATTGTGTTTTAGCCCATTAGGGTTTGTCTTCACTCTGTACACTTCCCCTTATCTTATGTATAGGAGAGGGGGGTTGGCCTTCTACCAATAAGAAAAATTTACAGAAGGGGAATTCCACATCATGTCTTTTTTCAATGGGTTTTAAGGACTCAAAAGTCATGTTGTGGTATGCTACCACGTCATACCTTAAAGAAAGCATATTTTTTGCTTCTCAATGTAGTTAGTTCATCACACATGCATGTCAATACTAAACTGCAGAAAACTATCCCGTCATCCAATCTAATTCATGCTGCATTGCGAGATCCCTCTAGAACTCCATAAATGGAGGTTCGATCAGTCACTTCATCAAATGAAATTCAAAAAAATATCATCCTTGATATTTGCTTAAAAATTTAGCTACACTTATTTTCACCCCTTGATAAGTTTAGACTAATATGTCGGGGTAAACAAGTCTGATGGTATTGAAGTTATATCTCAATCATGTAGTTGTTTCTACTAGATGGGTTCAGGATGTGTGTATTACATGCTTCCACTAGATGATATAAACTAACTATGGCTAGATTATCATGTTTGTTAACAATTTTATGGTTAGCATTACGATCTAATAATTCACATAGTACAACACTCAACAACCTAAATGGGTAACAAGGGTAGGATTAAAAACCCTTACTCACAAGCACTTCTTCATATTTATCACCCAATTCACATATTTGGGTCTTAAAGTCTTGTCCTATCCAATTGTAGGGTTTTTTCCATCATTTCATAATCTGTTTGGTTGTGACTTATATCAAAACCATTAATAACATGAATCAATAACCCATGAAAGAACTAAGTCATGAATTCAACATCTTCATGTAGTACTAATTCTTCGTCCTTCTCACAAGCTCCTTAAAATTATAAATAAAAAAGGGTATAGAGAGATCTAACATATATTTAAAGGGTCTGCACATGGTGTTGTAGCCATTAGGACTAACTACTCATGATCCGTATTGGCAACATAGATGATACTATATCATTGTTTCATCTAAAATCTAGAAGTTAGGATATTATAGGTAGATATTTTATCCAAAAAGTTTCCACATAAGGTAGGGTCCTACAAATAAAATTATGTGAGATTAAACTCAAATATAAAAGAAATTATATGACTGTCTAGTCTCGAACTTCATAGCTTGTAATCAGTGACCTCTAAAAGATAACCAATGATTATGGAATTGAATAATTGTAAAACATACCTCTCCAATATAACCACATTTTTTGCAAGGGATAAATATACCATTATTCAATGCTTCAAGTATTTAGCATAAAACCCAAAGTAAAAAAATGTAATGGAAAATATCTAACCATTACAACTATCTCAAAACAAAACAAAAAATCCAAAACTCAAATGGATGGAAACATGAGGGAGAGTATATGACTAGATAAACATTATGGGTTGCAGTGGGCAACATCGCCATCACAAATACATCTCTGAGTGCGGTCAGCTACACTTGCACAAGTGTAAAGCATGTTAGGTCATCTCTTTCACATCTTTTACCTAAGGGGCTGAAACCAAACCCTAAAATGTATGAATAGAAAGAAAACTATTAGCAAATGTTGTTTTATGCATATAAATAATAAACTTGGTAATATTTAGGGAAAAAATTGCAAATAAGTTGACAAGGATCCCATTAGAAAAGGAAATCATCAAATTCTATCAAGAAAACAGATCAACAAATAATATGTGCATTAAAGATGCTACATCTTGCCTTTAAATATTCCACAATGATAAGTAACAATTTATTCCAAGCAAATAATTATAAAGACTAGCAATATCTAAAACTTTAATGGATAGAACCATTGATTTTTTGAGTTGGAAGGAGGATCAAAGTCTTAGTGGTTGAATTAAAAAAATGACTAGAGGACTAAAACTAGAATGCTTGGCAGGATAACTAAAACCTTAGTGCCCAAAGTAAATGTATAGCAGGAAGACCTAAATCTCTGTATAAAATATCAAGAATGAAAGGAGAAATAAAACCTCATTTATTTGTAGGAGAAATAAAAGCTAAGTGTATAAATAGGTAAGGTTATGATAGTAGTAGACATCTAGTCAAAAGTAACTGTAACACCCCTCCATTAGACATATATCATAATTGAGCGGAAGATTTTATCTTGAAGGAGGAATGTCACATTTATGAAATCATAGAAAAAAAATACATAAATCACCATTAAGATTCATACATTGTTCTTTACATAGGAAACTATGGTTGAGCTCTATAACATGTCTAAACATTTCTAAGCATAGAAACCTAAACATGAAAGTAAACATATTTATAACATTGGATCACCTAGTATGGATGGCACCCCACCAGTTAGCTCTTCAAGGTCTTCTAGTCCTTGCTTGCTTCTCTTGAGTCCTTACTTTCTCCAATCCCTAGGGACATCGCATCCCCAACCATGCGAAGGGGAAAAATAACACATCAGTAAACGGTACTGGCACTTTATAATAAGAGAAAAGTAAATATACTTGACATGTAAGAAAACTTGACATGAATTAACTATAAGCATTCTTGAATATTATTATTAACATGATGAATTGAAAAGAAAATGTATGTGTCCCTCTATGATGCCCCTTTAGGAGCACATGATTGCTAGGAAATCCCTTGATGCTAGGAAAGCCCTTGAATGCCCCTTGAGGTCCATGATTCAGGAGCATATAAAGACTATTTCAATTCCAATTAACTTGATCATTAACATTAACATAATCATGATTCTTGAACTTAACATTATGGGATTTCTCCACATTAACATGATCTCTTAAACATGATGGGATTTTTCCCTCTTGATCATTTTCATGATTTTCATGAGTCATTAATCATAAGCTATAATCATAGTGAACATTATTAACATAGGACACAGCATATAGCAATCATCAAGCAGTGATATAGTGAACATGATTAAAACATTAAACTTGAAACGATAATGTCTACTTTATACTTAACATGCAAACAACCATAAATAGTTGTGCTCAGCAGCATGACCCGTTTACCTTGGAGCAATGTAGATCCTAAGATTGTATCTCTGATCCTTGAGGTAACTCCTGGATGTGATTTACAAGAAAATAGACTAGTCTGCTTGGAGCAAAGTTGATCCTAAGATGGTCTTTCTAATCTTTGAGGCAGTGCTTGGATGTGATTTGTAAGAACATAGGCTAGTGTGCCATTCCTTGGTATGCTAGGATCATGGGGGTCCCTTTTATAGGTGTTAGGTGTCTAGATCTTTCTAGTCCAAGTGGACTTAAAAATTTTAATATCTTTTGTCCTTTAATTAAACATTGGCATTGTCTTAACTCCAATATATGAAAAGGTAAGAATATGTGAAAAACGTCTTTCTCTTTGTTAATTACTAAAGTCCAACTTTGTGGTTAAACTAATTATATTTTGTTTGTGAATTTCCTTTATTATCTTTCATATCTTTTGTATGATGTATTTAAGAGAAAATGTATTATCGTTTGGAATGTTAAAAGAAAAAAATAATAATCAAACTCTCCTTTTAGATTCTCTTCTACTATTTTAAATATGTGGTCTCATGTCGACTAATTTTGACCAACAATTAATTAATGTTTACATTGCATGTGTTAAATGGATTGACATTGTGGTTTATATTTATTTGAGAGGTCAAACGAATTTGAAACAAAACTAAATTTGGACCACAAGATCTCCAGAGTCAATAAAATTTGAGTTTTGAATATCTTTTAATGACAATGTCCATATTTGTTATTTACTTCATTTTCATACATTAAAAGGTGAGATAATGTTAAAAGATTTTCTTTAATTATTTCTTTGACTCTAAAAATGAGATGATCAATATTTATTCACATTTAAGTCTATTATGCCTTTATGGAAATTTTATTGAAGAAAGAGACTTCAGAGAAGATAATTTTACATGTATTTAATAGGGGAAAGCAAGTAATATCCACACCATGTGATTGTTGAATATTCTTTTCCATGCATCCAAAATTAAGCTATTAATTGCATTGAATTTTTCTTTGCCTTTTGCGTATTTCAAAGAGGAGAGAGAAATAGTGAATCATATTTTATCCCTTTTATTTTAAAAGCTACAAAATAAAGTAAACTTCTTATTCAAGTTATATGTTTATCATTTTGAATTATACTTCTTTTATTTTACAATTTTATTTCTTTTAAACATTGTCAAGGATGAGAGTGAGATAAAGAGTATGGAAATCATTCATTCAACATTTTAAGCTAATTGCAATACATGATGGCATATGTATAAGAGAAAGTGTAGTTTTAGTATTATCTTTTTCTTATTTGTCTCATTTTATTTTTTTCTATAAGGAATATCATTCCATGACATTTTTACATTAATCCCTTCAACTATTATTATTTTAATAAAATTCATTTTTTATTTTTTTGTTGTGAAAAAATTGGGGTGTTACAATTCTACCCACCTTAAAAATAAATTTCATCCTCGAAATTTTCTACGATGCTACCCACCTTAGCGTTTAACATATTCTATGTATACTAAATTCTAATTTCATTTTAAGGTCTCATTCTCATGGTAAAACACTATCTAAAACTCATTATTAAAACTAACATATGGGTAATACGTTTCACATCATTATTGATAAGGTAAAGGTCATGTTCTCTGAGGGTTCTAATTCTTGCTTATTTATGTCAAATATCTACTCTTTGAATGCATGCTTGGTTCCACAATGAATCTGATTGGGTTTAGGTGACTATAAGTCTCAAGCTTTTGATGTCAACTCTTATATTATTTGTCACCTTTGAATACATGTTGGCCGCTCATATATTAAAAGATGACATGATTTATCACACTTGTCTTAGCACATCTCTCATGCACATGTTTCATACCACATGCACTAGAAAGGACTAGACAAATATGATTATGCACATAACATTCTCTCTATAAAATTCCATAAGCATGTGTCTCATACCACAAATACATGAGAAAAAGAGAGAGTATATTATATAAAATTCTAGAGTTAGACAGAAAAATCCAAAATGTCTAGGCACATAACCCTAGTCCTTATTTGAGCAAGACTTCTACTTTGATTTCTAATATCACACACTTACTTTTTCTATACCTAGGGTTAAACATACGAATCTTATTGCTTCTTGGTGGCCATGCATTTATCTGCTCTGATACCATTAATGTAACACTCCTCCCTTAGACATATATCATAATTGAGCGGAAGCTTTTATCTTGAAGGAGGAATGTCACTTTTATGAAATCATAGCAAATAAATACATAAATCACCATTGAGATTCATACGTTGTTCTTTACATAGGAAACTATGGTTGATCTCTATAACATGTCTAAACATTTCTAAGCATAGAAACCTAAACATAAAAGTAAACATATTTATAACATTGGATCGCCTAGTATGGATGGCACCCCACCAGTTAGCTCTTCAAGGTCTTCCAGTCCTTGCTTGCTTCTCTTGAGTCCTTACTTGCTCCAATTAGTGGGAACATCACGTCCCCAACCATGCGAAGGGGAAAAATAACACATCAGTAAATGGTACTGACACTTTATAATAAGAGAAAAGTAAATATACTTGACATGTAAGAAAACTTGACATGAATTAACTATAAGAATTCTTGAATATTATTATTAACATGATGAATTGAAAAGAAAATGTATGTGTCCCTCTATGACGCCCCTTTAGGAGCACATGATTGCTAGGAAAGCCCTTGATGCTAGGAAATCCTTTGACGACCCCTTGAGGTCCATGATTCGGGAGCATATAAAGACTATTTCAATTCCAATTAACTTGATCATTAACATTAACATAATCATGATTCTTGAACTTAACATGATGGGATATCTCCACATTAACATGATCTCTTAAACATGATGGGATTTCTCCCTCTTGATCATTTACATGATTTTCATGAGTTATTAATCATAAGCTATAATCATAGTGAACATTATAAACATAGGACATAACATATAGCAATCATCAGGCTGTGATATAGTGAACATGATTAAAAAATTAAACTTGAAATGATAATGTCTACTTTATATTAACATGCAAACAACCATAAATACTTATGCTCAACAGGATGACCCATTTACCTTGGAGAAATGTAGATCCTAAGATTGTATCTCTGATCCTTGAGGTAACTCCTGGACGTGATTTACAAGAAAATAGACTAGTCTTCTTGGAGCGAAGTTGATCCTAAGATGGTCTTTCTAATCTTTGAGGCAGTGCTTGGATGTGATTTGTAAGATCATAGGCTAGTGTGCTTTTCCTTGGTATGCTAGGATCATGGGTGTCCCTTTTATAGGTGTTAGGGGTCTAGAACATTCTAGTCCAAGTGGACTTAAAATTTTTAATATCTTTTGTCCTTTAATTAAACATTGGCATTGTCTTAACTCCAATATATGAAAAGGTAAGAATATGTGAAAAACTTCTTTCTCTTTGTTAATTACTAAAGTCCAACTTTGTGGTTAAACTAATTATCTTTTGTTTGTGAATTTCCTTTATTATCATTCATATATTTTGTATGAGATATTTAAGAGAAAATGTATTATCGTTTGCTTTTATTTGTTTATAAAAAATATTACATTAACTAAATTACCATTACATTTTATTTGTACTCACAAAGAAAGAGAGAAAACATGAGAGTTGCACCATTCCTTACATAATTACCATAATGTCTTATTTCCATGTAACTAAGGCCGAGACACATTATTTCATTTTATAAAAAAATCACAAAATAGAGGAAAGAGAAAAAAAACTATATTTTACATCTACATGCACTAGTTGTATAGCAAGAGTATACAATGTGATTTCAATGTGTTAATTAAAAATTGTTGACTGTAATTGCTCGTTCCCATATAATTCATAGTTGTTTAAAATAATGTTATAACTATGTAACAATAAATTGTTTTTATTCGTCCATAAATTGTATAACCTCTTATCATCCATAATGACATTTCTATTTTCATATTACGCTTCGTAGTTGTGTTGGAAAGGTGATGGGTCAAAACCCACATTTTTGTAGTCTCAAATTAATATATTTATCACATTGTATTCAATTATTCAAACTTTGGAATGTTAAAAGAAAGAAAATAATCAAACTCTCCTTTTAGATTCTCTTCTACTATTTTAAATATGTGGTCTCATGTCAACTAATTTTGACCAACAATTAATTAATGTTTACATTGCATGTTTTAAATGGATTGGCATTGTGGTTTATATTTATTTGAGAGGTCAAACGAATTTGAAACAAAACTAAATTTGAACCACATATTAATTACATACTCTAGATCTCCAGAGTCAATAAAATTCGAGTTTTGGATATATTGTATTGACAATGTCCATATTTGTTATTTACTTCATTTTCATGCATTAAAAGGTGAGATAATTTTAAAAGATTCTCCTTAATTATTTCTTTGATTCTAACAATGAGATGATCAATATTTATTCACATTTAAGTCAATTATGCCTTTATGTAAAATTTTATTAAAGAAAGAGACTTGAGAGAAGATAATGTTACATGTATTAATAGGGGAAAGCAAGTAATATCCACATCATGTGATTGTTGAATATTCTTTTCCATACATCCAAAATTAAGCTATTAATTGCATTAAATTTTTCTTTGTCTTTTGTGTATTTCAAAGAGGAGAGAGAAATAGTGAATTATATTTTACCCCTTTTATTTTAAAAGCTACAAAAGAAAGTATACTTCTTGTTCAAGTTATATGTTTATCATTTTGAATTCTACTTCTTTTATTTTCCAATACAATTTCTTTTAAACATTTTCAAGGACGAGAGCAAGATAAAGAAATTGGAAATCATTCATTCAACATTCTAAGTTAATTGCAATACATGATGGCATATGTATAAGAGAAAGTGTATTTTAAGTACTATTTTTTTTCTTATTTGGCTTACTTTATTTTTTTCTATAAGGAATATCATTCCATGATCTTTTACATTAAGCCCTTCAACTATTATTATTTTAATAAATTCATTTTTTAATTTTTTTTGTTTTGAAAAATTGGGGTGTTACAATAATACGTGCATAACAAAGTAAAAAAAATTAGTTAGAATATCACAAAAAAGATCCAATTAGGGTCACATAAAATGTGGATCAACTTAGAGTGTCCATTACATCACAAAGCAAAATAGTTTGATTTCACATTAACATATAATTTGAGGAAGTATGACAAATCAAATGGAAACAACGATTCCCATTGCAAACGTAGTCAATCACACAATATGAGAGAATTTTTTTAAAATCGGTAAGATACAAGAAAAAGCATTGAATTTGCAATTTTAATAGACTAGTAATGATATAATTAGATCAATTGCAAGCAATACGTTCCAACTAGGTAAAATAATTATAAAAGTAGAGTTCAAAAATTTATGCCTCAATTTAGGTCAAGAGCACAAATAAGATTAGTTTTCCAACATGAATTTGATTAAAATGCAATATACTAGTCCTAGATTCAACCTAGATCAATTAATCCGTATCTAAGCATGATTCAAGCCTAGGTTAATAATATCACACTTGGTATCAATTCAAGTGTATTACACAAACCATATAATTCACTCCTTTTCTATTCTACAAACCATGCTAGTAAACCTATATCAATCAATAGAAAGTAAGTGTAAAGTTCCAAAACATTTATATATAATATTTTAATATAGAGTTAATAAGAAATGGATTTTATACGTTGAATATATTTTTTGAATTGAAAAATATAAACTTAGGTAAATGGACAAAACTAGTTTTAGAGTATAATGTGAGGCACAATTAATATAGAAACTTTATAGTATTAAAGGGTTACACATTCGATGAAGACACATGAAGGTGAGTTATATTAAAAAAACAAATTGAGGAGTGTAAAATTAGTGGGTATGATCTTTCATTCCTCTCCTAAAAATGACAAATACATCAGCAAGCTTCTGCAACTTCTTTTGAGATGAAAAGTCATAAAACATAAAAAAAAACAAGTAGAAGTTACAAGAGCAATTTCAAGTCCTCATGAATCCTAAGAACCATGGATGGGTAAAGCTTTATACAAATTGATCGGAAGGGAAATTAGGTTCAAGGAAGAATAAGGAATAATTAGAACTCATGAATTATTGAAAATCAAATACAAAAAAACATAATGTTCACTTTGTGGATGCTTGACAGATATGCGAGGACTAGATCCACTTGGAGAAGGTGTCTATGACATTCTCAAACGCCTTCCCACCAACACTACGACATAGGGTTGGGAGGCCCATGGGTGAATTTAATGACCAATAGGGCTCAGTTGTCTTCTCCAGAGGTATTATGGATGGTGAATGAGGGCCCATTGAGATGGGGTGTGATATGGCGAGTGCACCTGACTCAAATGCAATCAAAAGAAGATGGTAGAGTCCAATGGTTACAAAAGGATATGTAAAAAATAGAAAAAAGGGAATAATTTGTTGGAGGTTGTAGGCACTTACAAAGGGTTTATATAGGTCTAGTGTGATGATTCTTCATTCAAATAGAAACTGGGAAAGATAAGTGAGATTTCATTTTCAAATTGGTAGAAGTGGTATCTCTAAAAGGTTAGGTTATGTCAAAAAATAAAGGAGAAGCTGAAGGGAAAGACCATGACATGTTATACATTCTCTATCATAACTTTGAGGGTAAATAAAATATGAAATCTCCTTTATCTATGAAAATTTTTAGATTAGTACAATTTTCTAAAACCCACAACTCAAACTTAAGGGCATGTTTGGTATGTGATGAATGAAGGGGAGGGGAGACTGGGAAAAAGACTTAGGTTGTTGGTTGGACAAGGTGGTGGGGTAGGGAGGAGAATAGAGGGGAGAGAAAGAAAATGGAGGGTAAAGACCATTTCTATTATAAGCCACTTCCCTCCCCACCAAATGACAGTGGAGACAAAGGGAAGGAAAAATACTTGGCAAGTAATTTATTAGAAAAGATGAAAAAATATCATTTATGGGATGCAAAATATAAGTAATATGGTGAAAAAAAATCAATGTAGCCCATAACTAATGATAATAGAGAAAATGTAGTCTCTCTTGAATGGAAAAGACTTGACGAGTAATTTATTAGAAAGTTGAAGATAAATATGAAATATTGGGAGGTAAAATATAAATAATATGGCAGTAAAAATCAGTACAGCCCATAACTAATGATAAAGGAGAAGATGTAGTCTCCCGTGTATGTACTACATCTCTTGGAGGGGAATTTAGAATGTTGGAAGATTATTTGAGAAAAGAAATGGAGCAAAGCTGTAAAGAAAATAAAAAAAAATTAAAAGAAAATTAAAATATTTTTGTGCACAATTTAAAAGAAAACTTCAAAAGTATAGTTTTTTAATAGTGACTTAAAAATTTTGGAATTACCAAAATTACAAATATTAAAACTAAAGAAAATATAAAATTTTTGAAGACATGTAGAAGATTGTGGAGAGAAATCTTTGAAATATGGAGGGAGTTTATATACGTTAAGGAACCAGTTTGTTGCAAATATAAAAATATGGAAGGAACTACTTATGTAATCACAATGCATATTAATAGTCCCATTTTCATATCACCAACGTTCTACATTATATTTATATTGTTTTTCATTTTATCATTGCCTTCTTCTACTTTTTACATTTTTCATCCCTTTTTGTCCCCATGCTAGCCAATAACATAAATTAGGGGTGTAAACGGGTTGGGTATTCCCCATTTACTCACCATCCATACCATGCATTGTAGGTTAAGGGTAAGCATATATTTTACCAACCACCCATTTATCTTTTATCTGCTTTACATGTATCTAAAGAAGATATGGTAAGGGAGAGGTTGTATCCTACCTGATTCATCCATTTACCCATTAGTACAACTTTGAGTTGATAATTTCAAATTCTAAAATATATATTGTTGCCTACTAAAAAACCATACAAGCAAGCCACTTCTTTCCTAAATGTACTATTATGATTTCCAAAAAAATTTGTTAATAATGGGTAGCGTGTGACACCTTTTATAGTCATCATTTGGAAAAAAAGAGAGAATTCATCAATAACAAACAATGTGTTAAAAAGGTGAGACCTTAATTTAGAAAAGAACTAGGTTAAATATTACTATTTTTGTTGTATATCATCAATAACATCATTATTACTATTTAAATTTAGTTTTAGGAGTGTCGATGTATTTAAAGTAGGAAATATCATATGAGTTATTATTAAAAATATCATATACCTATCTACCTGCTATATTACCCCTGTCACCCTTTACCCTACCCATTTACTGTGCGGGTAAAAGAGAGCGGGTAATGGTAGGTGTAACATCCCTGACCTGGGTTATGGACTAACCCTAGATGTTTTGCTTAATTATGTAATTAGATGCTTGTGATTATCTTTTGGTATGTAGATAAATCTCCTGAGGAACATATATTTCCATTTATGTCCTTTTTAAACAATGTTGTAGTATTGTTTTGTAATACAGGGACCTATGTGCAAATTACCCAATTAGAGGGGTTAACTTGCAATTACACATGTTTAGATGTTCCTTTGGTGTTGATACATCATAAGAGTGAATATGATGAAGTATGATGGATTCTCCAAGCTTGGGCATCAAGATGCAGCTTAAGGAGCAATCCTTGTGCATTAAACCCTAGTTTTGGTGTAAAGTGCAATTTACCCAAAACATGGGGTGAAAAATGTAAAATATATCCTCTAGAGTATCTTTTATGACTCTTGTCATCAATTAGAGTAAAAATAATGAAGAGGGCGCTTCATTTGAATAATCAAATAAGATGGATAACCCTTGTAATTAAATAATCAAGTTGTAAGCAAAATGACCCTTTATGTGTGTGCAACATAGTAGGAGGTTTGGTTTCCTTTCCTCTAGACCTTGGTTTAAGAAGAAGTTTGGTTTAAGAAAAGGAGGAGGGACGTTCTCAGAAAGGAGATAAGGACCTAGTTGAGAAATGAGGAAATAAGTTGTCCTTATCTTGAAATTTCACACAAAGTATATATACACCTTTTCTTACTTAGCAAGGATCATTTCCTACACTTCCCTTCTTATCTTCTTGCTTGGACCAACTAAGGACAGAGCTCTGGAGCAGGGGAGAACGGCTAAGAGAATCTAGGTAAGCTTTGGTTGCCTTTTAGCTCGAACTCATGGAGGAATTCATGATATAAGGTTGGTTTGCTAGCTTTTCTTACTTAGTTCTTCTTTCTAGCCATCCTTTCCTACCAATTCTTGGAGAAACAACCTTGGACGACCTATGGAGCTCAAGACGCCATTAGATCTTGGAATCTTGGAGCTCTAGGGATGACTTTAAGGCAGGTTTTATAACTCTAAACCCTTAAACTTTATTATGCACCTTTCTTTCTTGCAAAGGTAGCTTGTTCTTCTTCCCTCTATCTTTCTTTGCACTCTTGCAAACAAAATCGTGAAGAACTGACCTTGATCCTGAGGAATAAGAATATGGGCGTGAATACCAATGTCACTTTACCAAACGATCTTACACCTTTGGTCTAAACGGTTTGCAAAACCGTTTGAAACCAAACAATTTCAAAACCGTTTGGATTCAAGCGGTATGCAAGACTGTTTAGAATCAAACGATCTCCAAGACTGTTTGGGAGGTTTGATCAAGAGTTTACCATTTGAGGGTCTGCTGGACACATTATGTATTAATCACCTACAAATAATCATTAACTAATTCTAAGTGAATCTCAAGTTGAAGGCACTTTAATCATCAAAATCCTAATCGGGTTCATTGGTGATTTCAATGGACCAATCATGTTGAAGTTTGGGTTGAGTGGCCCAAACGGTTTCAAAACCATTTGGGGATCACCCAAACGGTCTCAAGACCGTTTGGTGATCACCAAAGACAGTTTGGAGGTCTAGGGTTAAGAGAATTAGATCAATTGAAGGTCCAATCATCATAGGTTGTTGAAACAATCAAAGTGCTGATTTGGTGACCTAACTAGGGTTCAACCCTTAACAAATTGGCTTGGTTTTTTATGAGACTTTGGGCAAACGGTCTCAAGACCGTTTGGAGGATGTCCAAAAGATCCCAAGACCGTTTGGGGTCAGGTCATGGCCCAATTGGGTGATGGTTCAATGGGTTCAACTTCAATTATACTCATGTTGATGGATGTTGAAGGTTGATTGATTTCAAACCCTAATCCAATTGGTCCTAACCCTAATTGGTGACCAATTGAGAATCAATTGAGTGTCAAATTGGTTAAGGATTAACCTAATTACCTTAATTGATAAGTGACTAGCAAGTATGAGATCGATTGAAGGGTTCAACATTGAAAACCCTAATCAATTGTAAGTGTTGATGCACTTTTTAGGACCATGCGATTTTGAGTTGTTTGGACCAAACGGTCTCAAGACCGTTTGAATCCAAACGGTCTCAAGACCGTTTGAATCCAAACGATCTCAAGACCGTTTGGGGGCAAACGGTCTCAAGACCGTTTGGATTCATGCGGTTTCAAAACCGTTTGGAGGTGAAAGTTCAAAACCGTTTGGGGTCTTTTAAAGGTCAAGAATGCTTAATGCTTTAAAATATTAGATGGTTCAATAGTTGTTTAACTCAAACCCTAATGATACCTAAATACAATGAGGGCACAAGTAATGAGTTGGTTGAGGTATGCTATGATTAATGGTGAACATTATCAAGGTACCCTCAAAGGGTTTAAGTAGACAACACCTCTTGATCAAGCAAACCCTAATGACCATAATAGTGATGACTTAGTTTATGTTTATCACAGTTGACTTGACCTAACTTAATCTAGAGTGATGAAAATATCATCTAATAGTAAGAGGAGAGAGAAGACTCCTAATATAAATGAGAATCAAGTAAAATACCATCAATATGAAGGAATGCACATGAATAGGGTATGATTCTTCATAGTGAGATCATAGAAACCCTAATTATGGTAATTAATGAATCTTAATCTAAGTTGAAGGCATCAATGATAATAATCTTCATACATGATGATGGTATGAGCTCAATTCACATGTAATGTGAACAATAAACCCTAATTGAGGGTGATATGATGAAATGAATAGTAAACCCTAATTCTGGGTTATGCCTTTGAGCATGAAACTCTATGAATGAATTATAAAATGAAGAATCCATATGCCTTGAAAGTTAAAGGGGTCTAATAACCCTAATTGAGATTGAATAAACCCTAACCCTAGAAACCATTCGTGGTAATATGACACGGTCGTAGTGAATCCTTTGTTGCACGACCGTGTACTGAGGCATGACCGTGGTGACTTACTCTTGCATGACCATGCAAGATAGCATGGCCGTGGTATCATATTTATAATTTGAAAAGTACTTTTGTTGTACTGATATAGTTATAATATGCATGTATTGGTAAATGTTAATAATGCAGGTTTTTATAAAGAGGTGATCATATCCAGGTAAGGGTTATGATATCATATTCACTGAAAGCATACTATAGGCTTTATGAATAGTGATATATGCCATGTTGCCTAAGCTTAAGTGGCAACATATGAGATTGATTGGCTATAAGAGCCATGAGCAACATCCAGGTCGTTCTGATTAGATGACTTATGATGAGATGATTAAGAATTGTGATGCGATGATTTTGAGTCGCATTTATAGACTTGTTTTGTATGTGTTTTATGCATTTATTAGTCATTTTGGTGGTTAATATTACATGATTCATCTGCTTTGGTCTATGATCCTTCTCTATGTCAAATCTCCCTTATTTCAGTATTTTGAGCATAAATTATCACAAGAATATGTTTTGTTTAGGCTTATGTGGTTTCGTGTTGAAATTTCAGGAAAAACAAGTATTTGCTTATGTCAATACCATCGACAGTGGTCGATACCATCGACTGGACCATAGGTTGCCAGCCGCAAGGAGCAGAAGAAAGTCGATACTAGAGACAGAAGAGTCGATGGTATCGATTTACCATCAGGTTGCTGGCAAGAAGTGAGTCGATACTATCGACGCATCAGTCGATACTATCGACGAAAGTGAAGCTATAGCGACACAAAAAGACAAAACCGTCGCTATAGGTTTGTCGATACCATCGACCCGCATCGATGGTATCGAGATAGCATCAGGAACAGCAACAAAAGAAAAGAAGAATTGTCGATACCGCGCAAGGTCGATACCATCGACCCGCGTCGATGGTACCGACACCGTCAGATACAAGTTTGCTTCAGATCGATCTTAATCTGACGGCTGTGATTATTTGGCGACCTAACTCGGTAATTATACCTAATGACGGCAATCAAGATAAAGCCATCACGTCATTAGCCATTGCACACATCCCGAGAAGGTGTGGAGAGAAGAACAGAGATGCACGCCCCAACCGATCCGGACGCCGAAGAAGATGATTTCCACCACCGAAAGGCGGGAGAACGCGTATTCTACGCCAAGGAGCGATTGGATCTTCTCCGTTCAGGGGTTTCACCACTCAATCACGTTTTTCTCCATGTTTCCCTTTTTCTCTACCACATTTTTCTTTGAGATGAACATGCGGGGCTAATCCCCTTTGTCTTTAGGACCGGGAGTAGCCCGGGAATTCATTGTATGTCAATTTTATCATAGTAATTCATCTTTTATCTCTTAAATCCGTGGTATAATTTTGTTTTCTCAATTATATTGTTATGCTTGATCACCATAATAATAATCTAATGCCCTTAATTACTTTGAAAGAAGAATTAATGGTTGAAACGAGACGAAATTCACGTTAATTGACAAATCCCTTGAACAAGGTGGTGTAAGGTTAATGGTGGATACCGAGAGATCATTTTTGATGCACCTAGTTTAGGGTATAGGTTACTATGACGGTGGAACCGACCTAGACATAGGTAGTGAATTGTACCACGACAGTGGGCAATTCTGATTTTAGACCACTACCCGGATAGAGAGATAAATTTGAGTGACTAAATAGAATTTAATACAATGAAAACCCACGGTGAAACTGCAATCCTAAAGATCTCATCTTGAATTGATTAAACTAAACATTTAATCGATTGCTTTGCTTTGTTTTATTTCATTTTCTTTTAATTTTACAACAAATTTCAACTATTTAATTGGTTTAGCTGATTGCGAGTAGTTAGTAGTAGTCTCCGATAATTCACGTGTCCCTGAGTTTGACTCGGGCCTCACAAAGGCCTATATTACATTGACCCGTACACTTGCGTTTCTACGCACGTAAAAAGCGTGTCAAGTTTTTGGCACTGTTTCCGGGGACACGACAATTGTCGACACTACGAGTGCTGCAAGCGGCCACTCTAGGCCATATTTTTATTTTTTTTATCATTTAAAAATTCATAGTCTATCTTTCAAATTGTGTAATCGTCAAGCACAGTACTGAACTTATATTTTCATTTTGCAGGTACTGTGTATGGTGCAGACGCGTAGCACCGACTACATGTGGAATGCACCAGAAGTTCCATTGCTGGAACTGGAAGATGAGGAGGATTACGAGCAAGACCATCTAGAAGAAATAAACTCTGAATCCGAACAAGAAGAGGTGGCGGAGGAATAGACGATATGGGAGAAGGTCAATGCTTCTTCTTCATCTACGTCGAAGGGCCAATCAAGAAGCAAGCTGTCAACATTACGACGTACAAGATTGGTCCGACATTAATTAATTTGGTCAATTCAAACACATTCCATGGGCTCAAGAACGAAGATCCAGTCACACATATAAGTCAATTCGTGGAAAACTGCGACATGGTCAAAATTGACAGGTTCCCGCATGATGCACTCTACCTAAAGCTATTTCCGAGCTCTCTGGCGGGAAACACACGTGAATGGCTGAATAATCTTGACGATGAATACGTGCAATCATGGAACCACATGGTGGAGGTATTCTTCGAAAGGTTCTTCCCGCCTGAGAAGACTAATGACATGATTAGGAAGATTCACAATTTCACTCAGAAGGCAGGAGAGACCTACTCGGAGACGTGGGAACACTTTCAGATTATGCTAAGGAGGTGCCCACACCATGGTCTGGATAAGGAAAAACAGGTTAAAATCTTCTATTTTTCTCTTTCCGAGCATGATAGAAGTAACCTTGATTCAGCAGGTTTAGGGTTTTTCTTAAACAACACAGATACAAGGTGTTGGGAGATACTAAAAAACATGGCAAAGAAACAGTCTTGGGGCGATAGGGATGCACCAGAACAAGTCAAAGTTGCAGGTGAGTCAAGAGCCATCAAGGAGCTGAATGACAAGCTAGATCTTCTAGCCAAGAAATTGCTTGCCAAAGAAGATGTGTCATCTGATGAAGAAGCCCAGGTTAAATTTATTCAACAATAGGGGTATAGAAATAATGATTATGCTTGGAGGAGGGGCAAGAAATTCTCATGGAGAGATCCAAATAACTTCCTACAAGACCGAGATGCAAAGCCACAACTAAGAGCCGAAGATAAAAGCACCGAGTTGCTTAGTCAAATGGTGCAGCAAAATCAGGAAATGATGAGCATGTTCAGTAAGCAACTGCAGTCCCAGGGTGATATTTTGACCAAGTTTGGACAAACACTTCAAAGTCATGGAGCACAAATGAGGGCTCTAGAGACGACCATGACTCAAATTTCAAATGAAGTGGCGGCCATAAAGCATGCTAATCAGCAGAAACAGGCTGGAAATGCAGATGTGGTTCAAGCAAATCATCAATTAAAATATATGTCTGTGATTAATGAGGTAGAATCCCCATTGGTAGAGGCCCAGGATAACGGTAAAATGATGTTTGACACAGAGGCCACATCGTAAATATTGTATCCTCACAGTCATTATGGACTAACAGGCGGATACACTCCATTCAGAAAAGCCCGCCAAGAGCCCATGATGGTCGCGCCCACACCTCGGCAAGAAGAGCAGGTGAAGGCCATTTGTCAAGGTAAAGATACATCCACTGCGAGAGAGGTGCCACCGCAAGTTACACCTGTTGAAGGTGATTCATCAAAGTCTACGCCAGAGGGAGTCATTGAAATAAGTTTAGGGGAGCTTGCCCCGAAAAGCTCATATGTGCCACCTCATAAGCGTTTAAATGAGGCAGTTGTGTCTAGTCCGGACATTTTGAGGCCGAAGAAAGAGCATCGGCACTACAGGAAATTTTTGGAGATGTTCAGAAAACTCCATGTCAATATTCCGTTAGTGGAGATGATAGAGAAGATTCCCGCTTATGGGAGGTTTATCAAAGAAATCATCAATAAGAAGACGCGGATTAAAGACACAGATATTTGCCGGGTAAATGAGATGGTGAGCTCAATCATCCATGGGAGTTTGCCACAGAAGAGGAAAGACCCAAGAAGCTTCTATATTCCATGCTCTATAGGTGATCAACATTTTCCACAAGCATAGTGTGATTCGGGAACAAGCATTAATCTTATGCCACTGTCCACATTTCAAAAGCTTGGGTTGAAGGAGATGAAGAAGTCAGCAGCAACGATTGAGTTAGCGGATGGGTCCATTGTAAAACCATATGGAGTGTGTGAGGATGTACTCGTCAAGGTGGACCAGTTCATCTTTCCGGTGGATTTTGTCATCATGGACATGCCACAGCTTAAAAGTTGCGAGATGCTATTGGGTAGGCAGTTTCAAGAAACGACCGATGTTGTCACTGCAATTGGGAGAGGCACACTGACATTGGGGATTGGTCAAGATCGAGTGGAGTTCAAACTTCCGCACGATCCCTTGGGCACACTCTCCAAACTTCCAGATGCATGAGGAGCTTCATGTCGTCTATCCTAAGACGTTAAATAAGGGCGCTTGTTGGGAGGCAACCCAACCATTGATACTTTAGTTTAATTTCTTTCACATTCGTAGTTTGATTGGTTTTGACTTTGTTTTTAGTGTAAAAAAGATACCGTGATCGTTTTCTCATTGTGTAGGACTTAGGCAGAGTCAATACCATCGACCCTTTTGTCGATGGTATCGACCAGGGTACAGGTTGGTGACTGCAGAAATCGCACTGCGTTGATACCATCGATGGCCTCGTCGATGGTATCGACATACCAACAGGCTGATCGCAAGCACAGGTTGATAGTATCGACATGGGTGTCAATACTCGCGAGATCTCTGGAGATATTCCAAAGATATCGTCTCAGTAAATTCGATACCATCGACGGGCCTGTCTGTCACGCCCCAATCTCACATTAACCACAAACCACGAGATTAGGACGCGACAGGATGGGATTTACTCATAAGCCAACCACTTTTCACTTTTTTTAAAAACCTTTTAAAGAGATTAATAGGAAAATCTGATTAATGATGTAAAATGAAACTAAACAAACTGCGGAAGCATCTTTATTAACTGACTAGCATTATATACAGAATCTACAGCATATTACATTGTTTGACATAAAATAAAGCTTAACAGAATATTTACATCTTTAAAGACATTCACTCTCTCACTCACACCTTGTCCCAAAGATCGAGGGGAAAGGACTAAGAGACCTCTAACTACTAACTATGAACCTTCTATTGACTAGGCGTAAGGATAAAACGATCCTTCTGATTTCCTGCTGCTGATGATAACCTGAAAATGTTTTGAGTAGAGGTATGAGCCTACTCGCTCAGTGAATAGCATTTCACTTAGCTATCACTAAACAACTCATCAGGTTTATAAACTGAAATTAAACATAAATTCAGAACTAAGCAAGGCAGTTCTAATAACATAACATATTTACAGAATATAATCACATTTCCAAGCATCAACGGGTAATTCAGATAAATGAACAGTTATATAAATTTACTGTGAACCTACTTGATTATTTATTCATTTTATTATTATGCCCTAAATATATGCAGTGTACTCTGCATATAAAGATCCGTAACAAGTCCATGCTACGATCCCACCGTACAAGACTTAGCGACACACCCGGGAAATGCTAAGTCTGACATCAGCCCTGCTCTGCTACAGGACCCCTGGCTCTCTGGCCAGAAACATAGGCTCTACGGCCTCAAAGCACTACTCTGAGTGCACCCGACTTCTCCTTAAACCTGAGTACACCGGCGGAGAGTCACAGGGTTACCTTCGTGACACAAGCACGAATGGTGTTAGATAACCAAGTTTTATTTTCTTTTTCCCAGTGCCATCTTGACACAAGCACGATTGTTGTTAGACACTGCTTTTCTCTTTCCTCATTTGTCCGTGACACAAGCACGGATGATGTTGGAACACGAGTTTCACCCCTAAGAAACAGACCTTCTTTTAGGGGTTCTACGGTGTTAGGGCATCTAGGTCTATACTTGATTAACAAATAAACATTTAAACAGGAATATCACATTTCATGCATATTAAATTCTTAAATAAGCATTTAAACAGGAATATCACATTTCATGCATATATCACAATCTAAATATCACATGAAGCAAATATATATCCTTTATCATTATTAAACATGATTCAATACCATTTATCCACTTTCGATGCTAAACATCTATTTTTAAATCAGCAAATACATTGTAACCATAATACTGGAATTTCATCACTTTCACTAAGCATATTAGGTATTTCAAATTCCAATGAGACTAACATACTCTATTGTATGTACTACTCAGTTTAGAAGTTATACTAACTAATACTGAAACAGTTAAACATTTAAATTGAGTTAAATAATGATTACTAAATGAACTACTACTCACCCACTTCAGTGTGTTCGTATACACCGAAAAACACCCACAAACACGCCTAATTCTGCTCTTTACAGCAGCGTGCACGCCGTGCACCTGGGATGTACGCCGTGCACCTTCAGTGCACTTTTGTTCTACTTTTCTGCAACTTTGCACACCGTGCAAACTGATTTGCACGCCGTGCAACCTGAGCAGAAACTCGTTCCGCTATCTGTAACTTTACACGCCGTGCAAACTGAGTTGCACGCCGTGCACCTGCACAGAAACAGAAATCTCATTGTAGACGAACTCGATTTAGCACCTAATTAAGGCTATAAGCTACAGATTCTAGATTTGGAATCTCAATCAAAAGCCAAAACTACCTTTCTTTGGTGTCTCATGCGTCCAAGGCCGGATTCGGGGCATTCGTTGGGTCTTCTTCAACCTTTGGTATTGCTTGGAATTAAGCCTGCTACACCCAGCAGGTGCTTCACGCACGACAGGTTGAAGACAAGCTCGATTAATGGCCGAATCATGGCTGTTGGCTGCGGAACTTTGTTCCATCATCATGGCCGAGCTTCAAGGCACCAACTGGAGGTGATAGCCGCGCCTAGAATGGCCTTTGGCCAGCGCCGTAGCTGCATCTTGCTGGGGCTCCGCCCAGCAGATCGGTAGCTGTAGGGCGCCACTAGGGCATGGAGAACGAGGAAGAAGAGAAGGAGAGGGGCGGGCGGAGGTAGAGGAGAGCTTGGCGTAGCCGAATCGGGGCTAAGGGCTGAGAATCGCCCAGCCATCGCTCCCCTTTCCTACAGTGCGCCGCTTCCCTGTTCTATCAGGGTGGGAAGGAACGAAGAAGAAGAGATAAGGGTCGGTTCGCGGAGGGGGCCGACATGCAATTTACCCAGCAAAAACCTAAAATTACAACTAGGTCCCTGAACACTCAAATGCCCGTATCTTTTAACTCGGAAGTCGGTTTCGAGTGATTTTTCTTGCAACGGATTAAGAACGGAATTCTCTATAACCTCAAAGTGAAAAACATGCTAAAAGAGACAATTCTACTAGATCAAAGCTCTAATTACATCTGTGATTTCTTGATTCAACTTAATGTACTAAATAACCAACATTGACATTATTAATTGCCTCAGGTGATTCAATCTTAGCTATTAATTCGCATCTTAGTCTATCTTGATTACCCATGATGTTTAATTTGATACTCAACCCTAATTGAGGTGTTTTACGTAATTCGAGGTATTTATTAGTTGATCATGAAGTGGGTCGTAACAACCTTTTCCCCTTAAAAGAATTTCGTCCCGAAATTCCTAAAAGGGAAAGGAAACGTGTTACTCCTTTCTGACTCGTATTCCTACGTAGCTTCCTCTATGTTAAGATTTCTCCACAAAACTATTACTAATGGTATCTCATAATTCGTGAGTTTCTTGATCCTCCGATCAATCATCTGTATAGGTCCCTTAACCTAGGACACATCTGATCTGATTTCAGATCGATCCACAAGACATTGTCTTTCCAGAACTGTTATAGCAGTATCTCATTTTATGGTATTTACCAAGAAATTATTATACTGTACATGCAAGCAACTAAAATTCTTAAACAAACAGAATGCATGTAAATCTGGTACTAAATTAAATCCATGCAATTTAACTGTTAAACATCATCACATCATATAATGAAAATTGATATCAAAATTAGTATCCCTATCCTCATGGTTTCATTTGCCTTGTTCATTCATCACATGCCAACACCCTACTCTTAGGGTTATCTCATTATCTCATCTGTTTGATTGCAATTCAAATCCCAATACAGTATCATTTTGGAACTGACAGAGCAATATATTCAAAATCATTGTAATTACTGAGTAATGTTTATATTATGCATGAAGACAAATTAAAAAGTCATAAATATTCCAAACTCAAATCAATTTTGGCACATACATACTAAATTTCATGTAATTGAACATTTCATTACACTAATAAGTATAATTTACTCCACTTGTAAGAAACCATCTGTAATATTTATCCATTATCTGAAATTTCTCGAAGTGCGTGCATACTAACCAAATTCCTGGTTTATGCACCACATAACTCTATTAAGAGTTATTTTCGTATCATATCACAAATATTTAATAATACTTGATATTTTCTGATAATATCTCAGAGAAATGTGCCAATTCATGTAAATGTCAGGTTACACACATTAACATAACAGGAAGCATGCATTTAGGTTTATTTACATATTTTTAATGCTCTCTTATTATCTTGAAATCATGCATCTAATGATTTACCAAATCTGTGCTTTCTGGGTTCATACTCAAACCGTGCCATTATCAGTTGTATACTTCTAAACTCAATATGATATGATTGAAACTGGATTACCAAGCAACATAATTATTTTATCCATGTATATCTTAGTCAAGTCTCGAGACATCAAAGGTCGACTTAATATGAAGAAAGCGAGCAGACTAAATTAGTCTATTCACATTCATTCCTATTAAATCACAATCCTCTAGGTGTTCTGGGTAAATCTTACTACAAATTCCATTGTGATAAATTCCCACTCTCATTCAGGCATAGAAAAAGATTACAAGGTAGTTATAGATTTTCCTAGGGTTCAGCCTTAACCTACAGGCACACACTACTTCTAACCACGTACTTAGCTACACCCTTCTGCCTATCTGACTATCTGTTTCAACTCCTTGAGATTCATATACATCTTAGTGTTTTCCTGAAAGCATAGCATACATAAATACATGCACTTCCATAAGAATCCTTTCTTTCAGCCTTTTCCCCTTAAAAGAATTTTACTCTATCTCGAGGTACACACAACATGTCATGCTAATACAACATCTTATTATCTAAAAACTTAAACTCTAGTCTCTTTCCTCCTATCAGGTCATGCATGGTCTGGCTTAATTCACTATCACCCTTTTGTAGTCCCTTGATCTGATCATAATAGGTAGGCTTAACTTACATCTATACAATCAAATCACTTTGCATTGTCACCCCTAAGCCTAAGTTCCACTCCCACATTTCCACTACCAGGTCTCTATTGAAACCTATCATAGAGAATGCATTAATTGTTGAACTTGACTTTCTGCTGAAAGCATTATTCACCACATTCTCCCTACCAGGGTGATAATCTATTGTCACATCATAAAGATAGTGACACCATGTTTTAAAAACATGAACTTCATCAGCTATCTTCATATCATATATTGGGTAATACTTCGATTTCTATGCTACTTTTTTATAGCTACATTTTAGCTTTATGTTTCATTCTTTTCTCTAAGTCAATTCATGTTGTTCATGTACTATTCAGATTAACTACCTTAAGACCTTAGGTCACTATCAAAGCCAGTTTACTTTTCATAGAACAAATCTCAAAGTCTTACTTTACAAAGTTATTATTATTCAAGGTTGCATCACTAGTGATATTCCTTAAACTACTACCACTTTAATCATTCTAGGGTTTGATCCCTTATTAATAACATAGCATTATTGTGTGTATGTGTGATTGATCATATAGATCAGTTTGAGTTGCTTGGGTCAATAACATATTAACCCAGCACTCAACTTTAATTACATTAGCTGAAAATTCAGTTTTATAATAGTTTCTGTAATTCGTTTATTAAACAGCTAACAGAAGCTCCAAAAATTTTGGAAATTTTTTATGTTATGTCTAATGAAGTTTTGGACTTCCAGTAAAAATTTCAGGTCATTTCATGTTACCAATAATTAATTAAAAATCGAACAGTGCACTGCTATATTGCAGTCTGCAGCAGGTTCGGCTGAGTTACAAACTCGGCCGACTCCCTTGCTGTAGAGGTCAAAAGTCATCCAAACAAAATTTTTCCAATTTTACAGAGTGTCTAAAATTATGCTTTTCAAGCATAGTTAAAATTTGAGATCAATTGGATACACCAATAAAAAGATAAAATTCAATTACCACACTGCTATATTATTTAGGAAATGTGATCGGTCGAGTTTGAAACTCGGCCGATTAACAAATCAGAATATTATTCAAAAATTTTGATATTCTTCAATGTTGTTTATTTATATATCCAACTCATATTCCAATTTTAACCAAATCAGAATTACGCATAAAATACTAAAAATCATTTAGTGGGACATCCTATTTATCAAATTCTGTATGCATATGTCATTTGAATCCTAATTTGGGCCAATTAGGGTCTATGCTTCTCAAACCCTAATTCTCAAGACAAAAGAACATTTAGACTTCTTTTCTTATTTTACTTGTTAATAGGAGTCATTAGATCCCAGTAACGCATCCTGCCAGCCGGACCAGGCCGAACCTGTAGTCCTGAAGCCAAGAGCTACTCGGGATTAATCAACCCCTATTAATCTTAAACATATGAAATGAACATCCACTCAAAGAAAACTCATTTAATCATAAATTTGGGTCTACTTTA
Organism: Alisma plantago-aquatica; assembly: GCA_963693085.1. Taxonomy (NCBI): domain Eukaryota; kingdom Viridiplantae; phylum Streptophyta; class Magnoliopsida; order Alismatales; family Alismataceae; genus Alisma; species Alisma plantago-aquatica. The sequence goes on along the minus strand of OY856411.1, from coordinate 444,595,869 downwards.
GTACTAAGAAAACAAACACTTAACAATTCACTTCATGACACAACAATATAAAAGGATCATGTTTACTTTACAACTGCAAATTTCATTTCATGCATATAAAAGCATTTCTAGTGATCTTTAAATCAGATAAACAATAATAAACAAGAGTTGAATCGCATCTTATATGTAATCTCTTTATTCCTTTATTAATTTCTGATCTCTTAACCTTAAGATTTCTAGGATTTTCTCTCTAGCCTATCCTTCCTCTGCATACCTGGCCAGGGCATCCAGAGAAGAACAGACAGAGTAGCTTGATACTGGTCAATCTAAGTATTCAGACACCTGGCCAGGGTATCTAAACACTCAGACCTTCCAGAGCTAAAACTCATCATTCACTATTCGTCTTACTTATAACCTTATCCATTGACCTTAATGATTCTTAACGACTTATCTTAAGCTCATTACTTGATTCTCGTGACCACATCCTCTTCCTTCTATCTGCAATAATATAACAGAACACTTCCTGTTAGAAAATTACAGATAGAAGAAAGAAACCTAAACCTTAATCCTATTGGTCTCTTATCGTCCCCTGACCTTGAGTAACTATGTACTCAAACCAAAGCTCTGATACCAAAAATTGTCACGCCCCAATCTCACATTAACCACAAACCACGAGATTAGGACGCGACAGGATGGGATTTACTCATAAGCCAACCACTTTTCACTTTTTTTAAAAACCTTTTAAAGAGATTAATAGGAAAATCTGATTAATGCTGTAAAATGAAACTAAACAAACTGCGGAAGCATCTTTATTAACTGACTAGCATTATATACAGAATCTACAGCATATTACATTGTTTGACATAAAATAAAGCTTAACAGAATATTTACATCTTTAAAGACATTCACTCTCTCACTCACACCTTGTCCCAAAGATCGAGGGGAAAGGACTAAGAGACCTCTAACTACTAACTACGAACCTTCTATTGACTAGGCGTAAGGATAAAACGATCTTTCTGATTTCCTGCTGCTGATGATAACCTGAAAATGTTTTGAGTAGAGGTATGAGCCTACTCGCTCAGTGAATAGCATTTCACTTAGCTATCACTAAACAACTCATCAGGTTTATAAACTGAAATTAAACATAAATTCAGAACTAAGCAAGGCAGTTCTAATAACATAACATATTTACAGAATATAATCACATTTCCAAACATCAACGGGTAATTCAGATAAATGAACAGTTATATAAATTTACTGTGAACCTACTTGATTATTTATTCATTTTATTATTATGCCCTAAATATATGCAGTGTACTCTGCATATAAAGATCCGTAACAAGTCCATGCTACGATCCCACCGTACAAGACTTAGCGACACACCCGGGAAATGCTAAGTCTGACATCAGCCCTACTCTGCTACAGGACCCCTGGCTCTCTGGCCAGAAACATAGGCTCTACGGCCTCAAAGCACTACTCTGAGTGCACCCGACTTCTCCTTAAACCTGAGTACACCGGCGGAGAGTCACAGGGTTACCTTCGTGACACAAGTACGAATGGTGTTAGATAACCAAGTTTTATTTTCTTTTTCCCAGTGCCATCATGACACAAGCACGATTGTTGTTAGACATTGCTTTTCTCTTTCCTCATTTGTCCGTGACACAAGCACGGATGATGTTGCAACACGAGTTTCACCCCTAAGAAACAGACCTTCTTTTAGGGGTTCTACGGTGTTAGGGCATCTAGGTCTATACTTAATTAACAAATAAACATTTAAACAGGAATATCACATTTCATGCATATTAAATTCTTAAATAAGCATTTAAATAGGAATATCACATTTCATGCATATAGCACAATCTAAATATCACATGAAGCAAATATATATCCTTTATCATTATTAAACATGATTCAATACCATTTATCCACTTTCGATGCTAAACATCTATTTTTAAATCAGCAAATACATTGCAACCATAATACTGGAATTTCATCACTTTCACTAAGCATATTAGGTATTTCAAATTCCAATGAGACTAACATACTCTATTGTATGTACTACTCAGTTTGGAAGTTATACTAACTAATACTGAAACAGTTAAACATTTAAATTGAGTTAAATAATGATTACTAAATGAACTACTACTCACCCACTTCGGTGTGTTCGTATACACCGAAAAACACCCACAAACACGCCTAATTCTGCTCTTTACAGCAGTGTGCACGCCGTGCACCTGGGCTGTACGCCGTGCACCTTCAGTGCACTTTTGTTCTACTTTTCTGCAACTTTGCACGCCGTGCAAACTGATTTGCACGTCGTGCAACCTGAGCAGAAACTCGTTCCGCTATCTGTAACTTTGCACGCCGTGCAAACTGAGTTGCACGCCGTGCACCTGCACAAAAACGGAAATCTCATTGTAGACGAACTCGATTTAGCACCTAATTAAGGCTATAAGCTACAGATTCTAGATTTGGAATCTCAATCAAAAGCCAAAACTACCTTTCTTTGGTGTCTCATGCGTCCAAGGCCGGATTCGGGGCATTCGTTGGGTCTTCTTCAACCTTTGGTATTGCTTGGAATTAAGCCTGCTACACCCAGCAGGTGCTTCACGCACGACAGGTTGAAGACAAGCTCGATTAATGGCCGAATCATGGCTGTTGGCTGCGGAACTTTGTTCCATCATCATGGCCGAGCTTCAAGGCACCAACTGGAGGTGATAGCCGCGCCTAGAATGTCCTTTGGCCAGCGCCGTAGCTGCATCTTGCTGGGGCGCCGCCCAGCAGATCGGTAGCTGTAGGGCGCCACTAGGGCATGGAGAACGAGGAAGAAGAGAAGGAGAGGGGCGGGCAGAGGTAGAGGAGAGCTGGGCGTAGCCGAATCGGGGCTAAGGGCTGAGAATCGCCCAGCCATCGCTCCCCTTTCCTACAGTGCGCTGCTTCCCTGTTCTATCGGGGTGGGAAGGAACAAAGAAGAAGAGATAAGGGTCGGTTCGCGGAGGGGGCCGACATGCAATTTACCGAGCAAAAACCTAAAATTACAACTAGGTCCCTGAACACTCAAATGCCCGTATCTTTTAACTCGGAAGTCGGTTTCGAGTGATTTTTCTTGCAACGGATTAAGCACGGAATTCTATATAACTTCAAAGTGCAAAACATGCTAAAAGAGACAATTCTACTAGATCAAAGCTCTAATTACATCTGTGATTTCTTGATTCAACTTAATGTACTAAATAACCAACATTGACATTATTAATTGCCTCAGGTGATTCAATCTTAACTATTAATTCGCATCTTAGTCTATCTTGATTACCCATGATGTTTAATTTGATACTCAACCCTAATTGAGGTGTTTTACGTAATTCGAGGTATTTATTAGTTGATCATGAAGTGGGTCGTAACACTGTCGATGGTATCGACCCAGTTTCAAAAAGAAGGTGGCGGCCGGCCTCGCGAGGGAGTTTCCCTAATCAAGAAGTCGATACTATCGACTTACATCGATAGTATCGATGCGACATGTCACCGATCCGCGAGAGGAGATCAACGACGATCGCTGCAACCAGAAAGTCGATCCGGGGGATGGGTCGATACCATCGACACCTGTCGATAGTATCGACAGGTCAGCTATCTGGGCCCCGCAAATCCAGCCATCGACGACCGTCGATACCAGCGGCAGTACGGATTGTGCTACGGGTGTCAATACCATCGACCCGCGTCGATGGTATCGACGGGCATACAGCAGCGCCGGCCACAGCTATATATGAGAAGGATTGTCGTCATATGACATCACAACTCTAGAGAAATTCTACTCCACCTGTGCCGAGCATATTCCAGAGCAATCCGATCCTGGTGACGAGCATCCAAGAGCACGTTCTTCATCGAGCGGAGATTTCCTTCTCCGATCTTCCCCGAGCTCTTTCTCTACTTCTCCTTCTTCCACAACCATGGTGCATGTTTCCGGTGCGTCTTCTTCACATGCCAACCCGATGGACATCCCGGAGTTCGTGCCTCCACCGACTGCATCGATTCTACGGCCGCGGATTGTTCATCCGTCCGCAGAGGTCAAGATAATCTACGAGGAGATTATGAAGAGGAAAATAGAGCCGACCCGCTATGTTGATCGGGAGATGATCCACAACTTGGGGTTCGAGGCAAATATGGCCTATGTTCTGAAGGGGCAGGCGCGTCACACGGGCAGAATGTCCGACGAGATGGAGTACCATGCCGATGGCCAGCCATTCTTCAATGAATGGCCTACTTACAAGGAGCTGGTGGCGGAATTCATGGCGTCGCTGGACGTCTGTGTCATGCCGAATGACATCATCGCCATGGACCGTGAGTGGATCAAGGGCCGTGTGTCTTTCCGGCTATACAACAATGATTACAATCTCACACTCTGCCAGTTCAATGAGATCTACAACTGGAATCATTCACGGACTGACTACATGTGGCCGGACGACCGTACCGACTACGACGTCATCTTTGCCGAGCTTGTGACGGTGCCGCCAGACAAATCTGTGAGCTACCACAACACAGCGGTAGCAGACTTCGAGCATCCGTTCATGCGGATTCTTCACTGGATGCTGAGTTCCACCCTGTTTGCTAGGGGGATCTGTCTCTCAGCGAATTCCAGGAGACAGACCTGTTCTTCTTGCACAAATTGCTTAAGCGCCAAGAGTGCAACTGGGGAGCTTTCTTTCTGCAGTGAGTGTTGGCGGTAAAGTAGAGTACTCGGAAGGCTCCAATTCATTTTGGAGGACTCATCACTCCGCTGACCCAATATCTTGGGCTGAACTTCTCAACTTTGACTCCTCTCTCCAGCAGAAGCAAGGTTAATATGCAGCATCTTCACCGATCCAACTTGATCCTGCTCCGAGATGGTTTACCATATGCTCATTGCCATGTAAACCATGCATACCAAGAATGTTCGCTTCCCGATCCTGTCTTCCATATCGAAGGGGCTCAACATTTCCGATGGCCTATCATAGCCATTGCTGACTCCGATGAAGACGGCGGCAACGACGACGACAACATTAATGACGGTGAGGCTGAAGAGGAAGAGGAGGCCTACACTCCTCTTCGGGCACGAGTGGCACCTAGGAAGCGTCCTCGCATGCATCTAGGTGTGTCTTCATCTTCGCAGCCTCCGCCACCACCACCGCCCTCACAACCAAGCGAGGATGTCTATTCGATGCAAGGCATGTATGCTATGCTGCAGGACATACAGCAGATGCAACAACATCACACTACGGTGTATACCGGTATTCAGGATACTACGAACCGGTTACTTGACAATCAGAGGGCTGTCTTCAAGAATGAGCGCCTCCTCCTTGGCAATCAACAACAGATTCATGACAGGTTGCATAGGATGGAGATGCAACAGCAGCCTTTCTATGATCACTACTGGAGCCAGAACTACTTTGGGGGGTATCCACAACCTCCACCTATGCCCCAGTTTGATCCGAGCTTTCAGGGGGAGTACCCATTCTGGGACCCCACGGCTCCACAGTACCCGCCTCCGCCAGAAGAGTAAATCGGTATCTCTGTTCCAACCTTTAAGATTGTTTTTGACTATGAGGCCATAGTCAAATTCAAGCTTAGGGGGGGTAGTTGGAACAGTTCTGTCTTTTATTTTCTCAGTTTTTAGTTTCATTGTTTTTGTTCTTGTCATTTATTTCTTGCAATCTTAGTTTGTTTGTAGGATCCACATTCTATCTAGTGTAATTGTGGATGTCTTATGTCATGTGTCATCTCACTTTCCTGTACATGGGAATTAAGGGAAAATTAAAAAAATTTAAGTGTTTGCAAGCTTGTGTTGTTCAACCTTGAGCACATAACTTAAGAAAATGATTGGTTTTGTCAACTTTAAAACAGAAAACCATAATTGTACATTCCTAATGATTCATGAAAAGTGGACGGAATTGGTTGTGTGAGCCTAAACTGACCAAATGATAATGAGACTATAATTTGAAGTGAGAGAGAGAAACCTCTTAACTACTACACAGGTCAGTAAGGAGGGACACATAATACTTTTCAAAGGTTCAGTCAATTAGTCTTGTGATCTTTCCACCTCATTGTTTTTCACAGTCCACCATAAGAATTTGAAGTACATTATGGTTTTAATCTCTTTGATTGCATCTCATATAGATAGGTCTTGCATTACAATCCACTTTCACATATTTTGCATGAAAAATAAAAAAATAGAATTGGGATACATGCGCATTACCCTTAGGTGCGTGTCATTTAGCTGCATTCATAATTCTTATGCATAGAGTACATCATGTACCTTATTTCTTCTTTAATGGTGATTAAATTGTTCCATACCTTCTAAATACTTCAAATATTTGAGTTATGCAGAAAAAGTAAGCCCAAAAAATTATTCATAGTCATTTATGGATCTAAGGGCCTGAAATAAAAAAAAGAAAAGAAAGAAGAAAAAAAATTGAAAAAATGGAAAGGAAAAAGAAAGTTATTGAGAAGAAAGTAGAATAAGAGGGAGAAAGGAACATAATCTCAACTGCATTGTAAGATGAGTAAGTACATGATGTAGCTCAGTTAGATATCCATCTCATTTTGAGACGAGAAGTTAGTACATGCATCATTCCACCCAATCTTAGGAATTAGGGCATTTTTCATGTGCCAATGCATCATTTAGGGCATTTTTGTTTTATGCATGTTGAAACCGTATAATGCTTACCTTTCTTCCATTAGCCACCCATTTCATCCACCCGTTGCTCGAATCGGTAGGCCACCGTGATTTTCTCCTCAATTGTGAATATCAGGAGAGCTTCTTTCATTTAGATGGTAGTTAGGGCGAGCAACGTAGTATAGGAGATCACAAGATGCACTGAGTCTGGACCGGAGAATTTTATTATGTTAACTGCCTTATGTGATAGTGTTCATCAGTTTTGAGGTAGATATCTTTTATTGATGATTACTGTCGCCTTTAGGGTAATTATCATTCTGTGGTTAGTGAGGGTCGGAATGTGAATGTCCAGTGGGGATCATATGGGATGTTTGTTGTGATGATTTGTTCTTTAGTTGACTCTGGGAATTCTATTCTAAGGTTTAGTTGCTCGTGGGCGAGCAATGTTCAAGCTTAGGGGAGTTTGATGCGATGATTTTGAGTCGCATTTATAGACTTGTTTTATATGTGTTTTATGCATTTATTAGTCATTTTGGTGGTTAATATTGCATGATTCATCTGCTTTAGTCTATGATCCTTCTCTATGTCAAATCTCCCTTATTTCAGTATTTTGAGCATAAATTATCACAAGAATATGTTTTGTTTAGGCTTATGTGGTTTCGTGTTGAAATTTCAGGAAAAACAAGTATCTGTCGATACCATCGACCGGACCACAGGTTGCCAGCCACAAGGAGCAGAAGAAAGTCGATACTAGTGACAGGAGAGTTGATGGTATCGATTTACCATCAGGTTACTGGCGAGAAGTGAGTCGATACTATCGACGCATCAGTCGATACTATCGACGGAAGTGAAGCTACAACGACACAAAAAAACAAAATCGTCGCTACAGGTTTGTCGATACCATCGACCCGCGTCGATGGTATCGAGATAGCATCAGGCGCAGCAACAAAAGAAAAGAAGAATTGCTGATACCGCGCAAGGTCGATACCGTCGACCCACATCGATGGTATCGACACCGTCAGATACAAGTTTGCTTCAGATCGATCTTAATCCGACGGTTGTGATTATTTGGCGACCTAACTCGATAATTATACCTAATGACGACGATCAAGAGAAAGCCATCACGTCATTAGCCATTGCACACATCCCGAGAAGGTGTGGAGAGAAGAACGGAGACGCACGCCCCAGCCGATCCAGATGCCGAAGAAGACGATTTCCACCACCGAAAGGCGGGAGAACGTGTATTCTATGCCAAGGAGCGATTGGATCTTCTCCATTCAGGGGTTTCACCACTCAGTCACGTTTTTCTCCATGTTTCCCTTTTTCTCTACCACATTTTGCTTTGAGATGAACATGCGGGGCTAATCCCCTTTATCTTTAGGACTGGGAGTAGCCCAGGAATTCATTGTATGACAATTTTATCATAGTAATTCATCTTTTATCTCTTAAATCCATGGTATAATTTCGTTTTCTCAATTATATTGTTATGCTTGATCACCATAATAATAATCTAATGCCCTTAATTACTTTGAAAGAAGAATTAATGGTTGAAAAGAGACGAAATTCACATTAATTGATGAATCCCTTGAACAAGGTGGTGTAAGGTTAATGGTGGATACCGAGAGATCATTTTTAGTGCACCTAGTTTAGGGTATAGGTTACTACGACGGTGGAACCGACCTAGACATAGGTAGTGAATTGTACCACGACAGTGGGCAATTCTGATTTCAGGCCACTACTCAGATAGAGAGATAAATTTGAGTGACTACATAGAATTTAATACAATGAAAACCCACGGTGAAACCGCAATCCTAAAGATCTCATCTTGAATTGATTAAACTAAACATTTAATCAATTGTTTTGCTTTGTTTTATTTCATTTTCTTTTGATTTTACAACAACTTCCAACTATTTAATCAGTCTAGCTAATTGCGAGTAGTTAGTAGTAGTCTCTGATAATTCACGTGTCCCTGAGTTCGACTTGGGCCTCACAAAGGTCTATATTACATTGACGCGTACACTTGCATTTCTACGCACGTAAAAAGCGTGTCAAATTGATATCCATATATTAACTGATGTGAGTTAAACTTGATACATTTAGTGTTCTTCTATCATAGCAATTGTTTTAATAGTTAAATGTTTGAAAACATGCTTGATGCTAAAAGAATGTTGAAATGTACCTAAATAATCAAGAATAATCATACCATGTAGAGCCCTGATCATAGATCCATCATTGTCAGAAGCCAAATGATGGTGAAATAGGTTTTCCTAAGGGAACTCCTGGATCACATACTTTTGAGTATGTGGGGGATTATGGACGTGAATATCCTTACGTCCTAGTGTAGGAATTGATGTAAGATGTACTTTAATCCATCAACCCTTCACTATATGTTTATGTCGGGGTGATGTATCACTAATCTCTCGAGGGAATCTACAATGCCGCATCGATGAGAGATAAACAAGAGATCTTTAGATGATGAAGAGAGTACAGAACGCCACTGTGACTCCAATAGCGAAGTTTCCAGAATACCCTGGAAAGCTATTGTAACAGAGACACGAGATGTCCTGCATGTTGATCCTCACACTGATTGAGGAAGATGAGGTCATAAGAATCCGAATCTTTTGATGACCTATGTATGATACTGATGCAACTTAGTAGTGATCGGTTGGAGTATGAGCGGTATACCTCATCTCCGCAGGGCATAATAATGTTTAAAAAACATAATCATCCACGTAGCATATCTTCTTAGGTTGAACTACGAGAAACAATGATTGATGTCACACTGTTTATATTAATATATTGTTCAAGTATCAAATATATATATGTTCTTCATATTCCTTAATGAAGTGATTGCTTAAAGTAGAAGTTGCTTTACTTATTATCAAACCTGCTGTTGAATGATTTAAGTTATTTTGCTTATGTTACTCCTTTAATGTTATAACAAAGCTTCTGGCGGAGAGTTATAACTCTCGCTGGGACACTTATTTAAAATTGTCTCACTCCGTAGGTTTCGACTTTTTAGGTGGACGTTGAGGACGGAGGAACCAATCCGAGGGTGAGCAATATCAGCAGCAGCAACACTAGGGGCAGCAGTGAATCTCAGGTGGAGATACTGACTGTCGAGTCCTGTAGTTAGTATGTCTTATGTCGTCTCTGTACTCTCAGGTCCTAGGAGTCAGTAGGTCTGAGATTTTGGCTTTAAGCCTCGAGATTTTGTTGTATCTTTCCTTGTACTGATAACAGGGCATTGGAGGTATGCGATCACTCGAGAGGTGATTCCACAGAGATGTAATATCAAAACGTGATGTAAACAGTTTATCAAGTTTGCTTATAAAAGAGTTTTATGGTTTAAAGATCTTCTTCTAAAAAGTTTTACATTTTTAGTGAATTTTATAATTCTGCTGCCAGCAAACCACTTCCGCATTAGTTAATCATGTTTTCGCGAGACGGTCGTCACATTTAGTGGTATCAGAGCTCTAGGTTCACTGAGTCTACAGAGACATAGGACTTAGGATGTCGAATCTATTCTTAGTGTTTTCCAGTATATCTAATAGTGTATTCTGCTCCTCAGGAGAAGAAGATAAGTTAAGGATGTCTGGACCACACGAGGAGTATGTGGTAGAAAGTAGCGTTGTTGCACCCCGAGAAGGTGCAAGGAACCTGGAGATAGAGCAACTTGTACCTGAGCCACCCCAGTTCAATCCAACTGACATGGGGAACCCAGCTGTCCAAACCATGTTTGGGCAGTTTATGACTGCCATGACACACATAACAGATAGGATGCCTATGCCTGCACCTAGGGCACCTACCCAACCTGAAGTATAAGGAATCAGGAAGATGTTTGAACGACTTCGCCGAGTCGGAGCAACCGAGTACTTTGGAACAGCTGATCCCGTAGATGTCGATCTGTGGCTAACCGAGCTCGAGAAGGCCTTTAGAATCCTGAACATCTCAGAAGCTGAGAAGGTTAGACATGTTGTCTATCTTCTCAAGGGGAGTGTTGGTCACTGGTGGACCATGGAAGAGCAGAAGAGGCCAGGTGTGGAAGTTGCATGGGAAGTCTTCCGATGGGAATTTATCAATAGATATTTTCCTAAGACGTTTCTGGATGATAAATCTCTCAATTTGAGAGGTTAAGGCAAGGTCTGATGAACATTAGTGAGTACGAGGCTAAGTTCATGGAGTTGTTGCGGTTTTGTCCACATATGGCTGCTACAGATGAAGAGAGGATTCAACGTTTCGAGAAAGGGTTGAACGATGAGTTGACTACTCCCGTGTCTGCCCTAGAGAACAGAGACAGGTTTTCTACCTTCGTAGAGTCTGTCAGAAGGATAGAAAGGTCTGTAGCTGAGAAGAGGCAAACCCATAAGAGAATGTATCCTCAGTTCCAGGGATCTTCATCCAGAGACTTCAAGAAGCCTAGGTTTTCTGTGCCTACACCACCACCACCTAGACCCTGTGCTCAGACACAGTGGACACCGAGTAGAGTTAGAGGACGAAGCCTACAACTACAAGGGGCTTGTAGTTCAACATCGATGTCAGTCACATGACCACCAAGACCACAACAACTGGACAAAAGTTGCTACATATGTGGGAAGATGGGACATCTGATGAAAGACTGTAGAGCTAGACCATCAAGTGTAACCCAAACACAGAGGCAGAGTCAGAAAGGATCCCATAGGAGACAGTTTCAAGGAGGATCTAGAGGACGTGGACAAGCGTCCCAAGCTGGATCGTCAGCACCTAATCAACCACAGGCAACAACAAGGTTTTATGCAATGAACCCACCTGATGCAGTGATCAACCCTCAGGTTGTGGCAGGTCAGATGGAATTGTTATATTCCGATATGTCTACATCATGTGTTGTATCTGTTTTGATTGAACTGGGTGCTACGCACTCCTTTATCACTCGAAGAGTGATTTGTAACTGCAATATGACAGTCAGTCATAGAGAAGATAGCATGTTGCTTGAGACTCCATTGACAGGGTCTGCTGTGTTGCAGGAGGTATGCTCCCCCTACATCCTCTTCTTTTTTTATCATCGCATTCAAGTAGATCTTATACCACTTGAGATGCAAGGATTTGATATAATCCTTGGGATGGATACCTTGGAAATGTATAAGGTTGTTTTGGATTGTGAATCCAAGCAAGTTGTGTTTGCTGATGAAAGCGACACATGGATCTTTCAAGGAGAGAGAAAGATTCTATCCACCTATCTTGTGTCAGCTAGGGTTGCTGAGAAGCTGATGAGGCAAGGATGTTATGCATTCTTGACCCATGTGGTAGATACTACCATGGATAGTCCTAATCCTGTTGAAGTTCCTGTAGTTAGGGAATTTGAAGATGTATTTCCTGAAGAGCTTCCAGGTGTGCCACCACCTCGGGAAATTGATTTTGAAATCAATTTGATCCCAGATACACAACCTATAGCACAAACACCATATAGGATGGCGCCTACTGAGATGACAGAACTCAAGAAACAACTTCAAGAGTTGCTTGAGAAGGGTTTTATCCGACCGAGTACTTCGCCTTGGGGTGCTTCGGTCCTTTTTGTTAAAAAGAAGGACAGATCAATGCGGTTGTGCATTGATTACAGACAACTAAATAAAGTAACAATAAGGAACAAGTATCCTCTGTCGAGGATTAATGATCTTTTTGACCAGTTGTGTGGTGCAACCATCTTCTCAAAGATAGACTTGAGGTCAGGATATCATCAACTCCGTATTAAGGATAGTGACATATCCAAGTCTACCTTCAGGACAAGGTATGGTCACTATGAGTTCACAGTTATGTCGTTTGGACTAACTAATGCACCGGCTGCATTTATGAAACTCATGAATAGAATCTTCTGACCTTTCCTTGATCAGTGTGTTGTTGTCTTTATAGATGACATTCTGATCTTTAGTAGAGATGCTCAGCAACATGAACATCATCTTCATCAGGCTCTAACTTTGCTAAGAGAACACAAGTTGTACGCTAAGTTTAGCAAGTGTGAGTTATGGCTACTGGAAGTATCTTTCCTTAGACATGTGATATCTACCTCGGGTATTCATGTTGACCCTAAAAAGGTAGAATCTATCCTACAATGGGAACAACCGAAAAACACCGACAGAGATCTGTAGTTTCTTAGGGTTGGATGGCTATTACTGAAGGTTCATTAAGAACTTCAGCTCCATAGCCTTACCCTTGACCAAGTTGACTCGAAAGGAAGTTCCTTTTGCTTGGAGTGATAAGTGTCAGCAATCTTTTCAGCTGTTGAAGGAGAGGTTGACAAGTTCACATGTGCTTGTGTTACCTGAGCAAGGCAAAGGATACATAGTTTTCTGTGATGCCTCCAAGAATGGACTCGGATGCGTGTTGATGCAGGATAAGCAAGTGATTTCTTTTGCCTCCCGACAGCTTAAGAAACATGAGGAGAATTATCCGACACACGATCTGGAGCTAGCTGTCGTGGCTCATGCCCTGAAGATCTAGAGACACTATCTCTACATAGAGACATTCCAGATTTTCACTGATCATAAGAACCTTAAGTATATCTTCTCTTAGCACAAACTTAACATGAGGCAACGTCGTTGGATGTAGTTAATCTAGGACTACGATTGTACAATTAATTACCATCCAGGAAAGGCCAATGTGGTTGCAGATGCTCTAAGTAGGAAATCAGCAACACCAGCCTTAGATAGAGCACAACTAAACTCTTTAGTATGCTCTAGGAGAGATATGTTTATCTCCTTAAGGCAAGACAATGTACAGTTGAAGGTGTCATTGTTAGCCGGGTTGTTGGATGAGATGCATATAAAACCCACCCTAAGAGAGCAGATCAAGGAGGCACAACAACTTGATGCTGTAGTTCAACAGATCAGATCAGAGTATGGTGATGAGAAACAAGATGGTTTCTATGACTCAGATGATCAAGTAGCATGTTATCATGGTAGGATGATAGTGCCAGATGTGGACAACTTGAGAAAGTTAGTCCTTGAAGAAGCTCACTCTTCAATGTATGTTATGCATCCAGGAAGCACCAAGATGTATCGAAACTTGAAAGATATGTATTGGTGGCCTGGGATGAAGAAGGACGTTGCTGAGTTTGTTATGAGGTGTCCTATGTGCCAGTAGGTTAAAGCTGAACACCAGATACTTGTAGGAACAATGCAACCTTTACCCATACCACAGTGGAAGTGGGATCATGTAACCATGGACTTTGTTGTTGGCCTACTTAGGACAATCAAAGGACATGATTCCATTTGGGTAATAGTTGATAGGTTGACAAAGACAGCTCATTTCTTACCTGTCAAAACAACCTATTCTGCTGAAAGGCTATCACAGTTGTATGTTCAAGAGATAGTGCGGCTGCACAGAGTTCCAGTCACTATAGTTTCTGACAGAGGTCCCCAGTTCTTGAGTCATTTTTGGAAGCGACTACACAGAGCTTTAGGTACCCAGTTAAGGTTTAGTACAACCTTTCATCCTCAGACTGATGGACAGTCAGAAAGGACTATACAGACTTTGGAGGATTTGCTGAGGGCATGTGTTCTCCAGTTTATAGGGGGTTGGGATCTGCACCTAAGCTTGATAGTGTTTGCCTATAACAATAGCTATCAACATAGCATTGATATGGCTCCTTATGAAGCTTTGTATGGTAGACGTTGTAGATCACCCTTATGTTGGTATGAAACCGGTGAACATCAGCTGTTAGGTCCTGATCTTGTGCAGCAGACCACAGAGAATATTAAAGTAATACAACAACAGATAAAGATTGCAAAGGATAGGTAGAAATCTTATGTTGATAGATGTCGTAGACCCTTAGAATTCCAGGTTGGAGATAGAGTGTATCTCAAAGTCTCACCTTGGAAGGGAGTTCTGAGATTTGGAAGGAAAGGGAAGTTAGCTCCTAGGTTTATGGGGCCTTATCCAATCATTGAACGGATTGGAAAGGTAGCCTATAAACTAGAGTTACCACTAGAGTTACAGAGGTTACACCCTGTGTTACACATTTCTATTTTGAGGAAATGTCACCCTGATACAGAGTCAGTTCTACAACCTATGGAGGTAGAATTGAATGATGATATATCTTATGAGGAAGGACCAGTGTCAATCCTTGATAACAGAATTAAAAAGCTGAAAAAGAAAGATATAAGTCTTGTGAAAGTCCTCTGGAATCATCGTGGTGTTGAAGAAGCCACATGGGAACTAGAGGAAGAGATGAGAAGGAAATACCCTGCTCTTTTCTCTTAATATATTTTGTTGATTTCGGGGACGAAACCCTTGTAAGGGGTGGATAATTTGTAACATCCCTGACATGGGTTATGGACTAGCCCTAGATGTTTTGCTTAATTATGTAATTAGATGCTTGTGATTATCTTTTGGTATGTAGTTAAAGCTCCTGAGGAACATATATTTCCATTTATGTCCTTTTAAACAATGTTGTAGTAGTATTTTGTAATACAGGGACCTATGTGCAAATTACCCAATTAGAGGGGTTAACTTGCAATTTACACATGTTTAGATGTTCCTTTGGTGTTGAGACATCATAAGAGTGAATATGATTAAGTACGATGGATTCTCCAAGCTTGGGCATCAAGATGCAGCTTGTGGAGCAATCCTAGTGCATTAAACCCTAGTTTTGGTGTAAAGTGCAATTTACCCAAAAATTGGGGTGCAACATGTAAAATATATCCTCTAGAGTATCTTTTATGACTCTTGGAATCAATTAGAGTAAAAATAATGAAGAGGGCACTTCATTTGAATAATCAAATAAGATGGATAACCCTTGTAATTAAATAATCAAGTCGTAAGAAAAATGACCCTTTATGTGTGTGCAACATAGTAGAAGGTTTGGTTTCCTGTCCTCTAGACCTTGGTTTAAGAAGAATTTTGGTTTAAGAAAAGGAGGAGGGATGTTCTCATAAAGTAGAGAAGGACCTAGTTGAGAAATGAGGAAATAAGTTGTCCTTATCTTGAAATTTCACCCAAAGTATATATACACCTTTTCTTACTTAGCAAGGATCATTTCCTTCACTTCCCTTCTTATCTTCTTGCTTGGACCGACTAAGGATAGAGCTATGGAGCAGGGGATAATGACTAAGAGAAGCTAGGTAAGCTTTGGTTGCCTTTTAGCTCGAACTCATGGAGGAATTCATGACATAAGGTTGGTTTGCTAGCTTTTCTTACTTAGTTCTTCTTTCTAGCCATCCTTTCCTACCAATTCTTGGAGAAATAACCTTGGATGACATGTGGAGCTCAAGACACCATTAGAGCTTGGAAACTTGGAGCTCTAGGGATGACTTTAAGGTGGGTTTTATAACTCTAAACCCTTAAACTTTGTTATGCACCTTTCTTTCTTGCAAAAGTAGCTTGTTCTTCTTCCCTCTATCTTTCTTTGCACTCTTGCAAACAAAACCGTGAAGAACTGACCTTGATCCTGAGGAAGAAGAAGATGGGCGTGAATACCAATGTCACTTTACCAAACGATCTTATACCTTTGGTCTAAACGGTTTGCAAAACTGTTTGAAACCAAACAGTTTCAAAACCGTTTGGATTCATGCGGTTTGCAAGACCGTTTAGAATCAAACGGTATCCAAGACCATTTGGGAGGTTTGACCAAGCGTTGACCGTTTGAGGGTCTTCTGGACACATTATGAATTAATTACCTACAAAGAATCATTAACTAATTCTATGTGAATCTCAAGTTGAAGGCACTTTAATCATCAAAACCCTAATGGGTTCATTGTTGATTTCAATGGACCAATCATGTTGAAGTTTGGGTTGAGTGGCCCAAACGGTTTCAAAACCATTTGGGGATCACCCAAACGGTCTCAAGACCGTTTGGTGATCACCCAAGACCGTTTATAGGTCTAGGGTTAAGATAATTTGATCAATTGAAGGTCCAATCATCATAGGTTGTTGAAACAATCAAAGTGCAGATTTGGTGACCTAATTAGGGTTCAACCCTTAACAAATTGGCTTGGTTTTTTATGAGACTTTGGGAAAACGGTCTCAAGACCATTTGGAGTATGTCCAAACGATCCCAAGACCGTTTGGGTCAGGTCATGGCCCAATTAGGTGATGGTTCATGTAAGGACCCTGACCTGCGTTTAGGGTTTACCCTGTTTGTTTTGCTTAATCTTGGTGCTTTGATGCTTTCTAATCACCTTTGAGTTGTGACTAGGGTTTTTGTTGTGCCTCGTTGAGAGTTCGAGGGGCTACTTTAAAATAACCCAAGTCTAGGGTTTTGTGTGCAAGTTTTCCATCATGTGAGATGTTTTCCCCTCTTTGCTCCTTCTAGGGTTGAGCGGAAGGCTTGGGCTTGTTGTTTGAGTTTCTTGGGCCTTGCTTGAGCTTGTTTGGTCCTTGAGGTGCTTTGTTTGGACTTGCTTGAGCCTTGTGTCGGCCAAGACCAGCTTGTGTCGCCCAAGGAAGAGTGTTTGTCGACCTAGAGGTGGTGTGTCGACCTGGAGTAGTGTGTGTCGCCCAGCAGAGCTGCTAGTTCTGTCGCCCATGTTGCTTGGTCCAACCTTGACCATGTTTGGTGGACACTTGGTATGTATCTTTGAAAAGTGTCTCTTGGTGTGCTAGAGTGTTGGCTTGAACCCTAGGACAAGTGTCCCTTAGGTGGATGACACTTAGCATTGGTCTACCTTGGTTACTCCTCCCCTTCTTTCTATATAGGTAGCTCTTTCCCTTGCCTTAGCTTCCTTTGCTCTTTTGGTCTCCCCTCCACCTTGAGTACACGACACTCCTCCCTCTCTTGCTTGTGTCGGCCGAGACACTCTCCTGGAGTTGCGGTGGTGGCCGATACCCTCTCTTGGATCAGCCTTGGTGGACGACATCCCTTGGAGCTTGAAGTGCATCTTCGTCCTTGGAGCTTGGAGCTTAAGGCGGGTTACACAGCTTCTAACCCTAACTCCTTTACCTCTAGCTATGTTCTTGTTGCATGTTAGTAGCTTAGCTTAGTTCCTTGCTTTTGTACCTTGCTTATGTACCTTTGGTGGCCGATCCCCCTCTAGGGTTTAGGGTTCCTTTGTGCACCTTGCTTTCTAGGGTTTGAGTATCCTTAAAGTTGGAGGTTGAAGATGACCCTTGTTCTGTGTTGGACGACATAGTGGTTTTCTTTGGGTTGGCCGATATGGTGACCCCTGTTGGGCGATACCCTACCTTGTTTGAGTGTGTTGGGCAACATCCTCTCTTGTGATGGTGTTGGGCGACATGAGTGTCTTGTGTTGGGCGATAAGATAAGCTAGTATGATGAGTTGGTCGTCATGGTGACCATGTTGGGCGACATGGTCCTTTGTTCTTGAGTTGGTCGAGACCCTCTCTTGACTTGGTGTCGGGCAAGATGAGTACCTTATGATGGGCGACATGATGAGTGCTCTTGTGTTGAGTGATAGGTCAAGCTAGTGAGGTGTTGGCCAATGTGGTTGAGTTGGTCGATGGATGTTGTTGGGCGATACATCTTGTTGTGTTGGCCGATATGGTAAGCATGATGGGCGATATGGTTGGATGACACCCTCTTCTTTGTGGCGAACGACAGACCTAAGTCTCTTGATGGTTTGTTGGTGTTAACCGATAGGGCTATGCTTGGTGTTGGCCGATAGCCATGTTGGGTGACAGTCTTGGGTGGTGATGGCCGATAAGGATGGTGTATGTGTCGGCCGACAGGCCTTAATAGGTTTTAGTGAGGGTGTTGATGAGTTATGGTGAGAGTCTTGTGATTCTTTAGTGATGGCCTCATGGGTCATGGAAGTGAATGCTTATGCTCAAACGATTATGATGCCTTGCAAACAATAATAATGCTAATGATAGTAACAATGATGATAATGGTAGTTGCATAATGATAATGATAGTAACGAAGTTGATCATAATAATGAGGGCAATAATGACAGTGATGATATGCATGAAGTAATCCTTGTACTTAATTGTTAAATGAGAATGGTGTTAGTTACACTAAGAGCTTGCTCAATGATATGATAATAATGATGTTAGTGGATGATGACAGTAATGTTAGTAGTAACAATAATACTGGCTCTTTGTATTCCATAGGACATCTTACTTGATGTGAACATCTTGATTATTCATATAATCCCAAGATAAGGATGAGTATAGGTATGGATTGTTAATGATGTGCTTAGTACACTTGATCACCAAATAGTGTAAATGACAAGTATAGTATCTCTAATATCATCTTGTAATCATAAGTATGGTTCTTATGTTGAATCTACGATTATTGTGTATCCTAACCATGCAGGTGATGAGTAGCCATGAAAGGGCTATGAGACATATGTGATGAATAACATCACTTTGATGATTATTCTATGAGGTTGTACGAATGATGTGTTTGTTCCATGATGATGATGTGAGCCTTGAGAGGCAGTGACAGTACATGATGAGGGATTGAGATCCCATGGTATGTGATGATCCTTGAGATGGATCTAAATGGTTGGCAAGAGGCCAAGTGGTAACATGTGATGTTGGATCCTTGAGATGGATCAGGTTGATGTGGTTTAAATAATAATATAATGTAGTTTACTTTCTGTTATATCTTGCATGTTATACAACTTGGTTGAATCCTGCAATCCATCTAAAAGATACTAATTAATCACAGTGAAATATATCATGTAGTTTTCCCTGGCCATAGATCCATCATCGTCAGGACTTGGTGATGGTGAAATAGGTTCTCCTACGGTTTAACCTGGAAGCGCATATTGTTGAATATGTGTAGGTTGCTCCTAGCCTGAAAATGAGGAGGTAAGAGTGTAACTTCGGTTACAGACTCAGATATGTACATAGAGCATGGTGAATAGGCCCATGGCTCAGGATATGTGATGTGAGGAGCATGAATGCGTTCATGGCTCAGAGCACGGTGAACAAGCCCGTGGCATAGTTTTACTAGCGCTGAGACCTGTACCAAGGTGGGCTAGAGTAAGGGTAGCCTATGGCGCTGACCCTGTGGCTTAGACCACTTCAGCTTGTGAATGCGGTCATGCTTGTGTTGTACTCGTGTACTGATCACGAGGTGGGAGGTCATGGAGTCTGGCTCTTCCATTGACCTTGTATGGCACCGACTTGGGTTTCATAACCGAAGGTTGGATTTGAACGGTACGGTTCAAACCCTCAGGGCATAATAATATGTAATACAGCCGTTTAGTACTTATTGCTTAGGATAAACACAAAACATTGGTTGAGGCCTTGTTGGTGTAATATCTTTGTTATATCTTGCAGGTTATGTGATAATATGTCTGATCTTGATAAGCAGGTTATGTGACATTATATCTTGTTCTGATAATAATGTTACATAGGGATACATCTTATCTTACTAATCATATTCCTTGAGATATATCTGGTTATATGCTTTTGTATAGCGGGTAAGCTTGTCGGTAAGAATAATCTGTTTTATATAGACTGTTCCTGTTATACCTGTTGTTAGATATCTGTTGTTATAGTCTATCTTGATGAGGTTCTGTAGTTGCGGTGGGGAGTTATGTTTCTCGCTGGGACAATTGTTCAATTGTCTCACTCCGCTGGTTTACACCCTTTTTAGGTGGTGGAGGTAGACGTGGTCGTGGTCGTGGTGTTGCGGCCGAGCAGCTTGACGAGCAGTAGAAGGCAAGTGATGGATATGCTGTTGTTTTGGATGTTTTGTAGTAGAATTTAGAGTCATCCCTGTACTCTCAGGTCCTTGGTAATGTTTTGACGTTGTTTCACGATGAACGATCGATGATGGTTGTATATCCTGTTGTTGGCCGGATGTGGGCCTTTATGTATACGAACAGGTGGTGAACTCATGTGATGGATGAACAGCTGTTTCTGAGCTGTGCACACGTATCAGATCTCGTGGATGTATATATATGACATGTTTCTGTGAAGGATGAGGACTAAAAAGCAATACTTTCACAGTTTATCAGTTTTCCGCAATCGGTTTTAATTAACCTGTGTTTCGATAATCTGTGGTTATGGTGATTTCCGCACGTTTTCGCGTAACACCTCGTTATCTGCGTGATAATGGGATGTGTTGCCACAAGTTTTTGGTATCACAGCTTTAGGTTCGCTGAGTCTACAGGGATTTAGGACTAGGTTGAGTCTGTTCTTATGAGTTTTCCATATTTTCTTACAATATCTTCTGCCCTCAGTGGAAGAAAAGTCAAGATGTCTGGAAACCATGAAGAACATGCTCCTGAGCATAGTGATGATGCATCAGTTGATGGAGCAGATGGACAGGCACTTGAAGATCAGGTGCCTGAGGTTCCCCAATTTAACCCAGCCATACTTGAACATCCTGCTTACCAACAGCTTATGGGGTAGATGATGGCTATGATGAATCTCATGGTTGAGCGATTACCAGTGCCTCCTCCGCGAGCACAGGTTCCCCATGGAGAAGCATCGGGTATTGGGAAGACCTTTGAGCGGCTTCATCGAGTTGGAGCTTCGGATTATGCTGGAACGGCTGATCCAGCGGATGCAGATCTGTGGCTAACAAGTCTCGAGAAGGCTTTTCGGATCCTTGACATCCCCGAAGCAGACAAGGTAAAGCATGTTGTCTACCTTATGAAAGGTAGTGCTGGTCACTGGTGGACCATCGAGGAAGAGAAGCGGCCTAGTGAGGTGATCTGTTGGGAAGTGTTTCGACGTGAGTTCGTCACCAGATACTTTCCCAAGACGTATCTGGATGATAAGGTCAGTCAGTTTGAGAAGTTGCGGCAAGGAACGATGAACATCACCGAGTATGAAGCTAAGTTTATGGATCTGTTGAGGTTCTGTCCTCACATGGCAGCAACAGACGAGGAATGGATCAGACGTTTCGAGAAGGGTTTAAGTGCTGAGTTGACAACCCCGGTGTCTGCGTTGGAGAACCGAGAGCGGTTCACTACGTTCGTGGAATCAGTTTGGTGGATCGAGAGGACAGTACGGGATAAAAGAGAGTATATGTCTCTTAAAAGACCTGCTCAGTTTCAAGGACGAAGGTTTGGTAGCTTTAAGAAGCCCAAGTTTTCAGCACCGTCAGCGATGAGAAGTTTTGGTGTACCATCTTAGTGGTCTCCGAGTAAGGGGAGAGGTTATGTTTCTTCGCCATCTAAGGTGCACAATTCAGCTTCTGTGGAAGTGACAGGGCCAGCTAGGCTACGGTTTGAGGACATGTCATGTTATCTTTGTGGACAAGTTGGGCATTTCAGGCTTAATTTCCCGAATAGAGATGTCGAAGTGACGCAGAAGCCGAGACAGAGTTTTCAGAAGTCTGAGAGACCACATGCCAGTGGTAGAAGAGGTCGAGGACGCGGTCAATCATCTCAAGATGGATCGTCTGCTCAAGAAAGCAGAGGTCGTGGACAGCAAGCAACAGCTCGATTATATGCCATGAATCATCCGAAGGCGATAGTCAACCCGTGAGTGGTGACAGGTCAGATGGAGTTATTTCATTCTGATATGTCTTCTTCTTGCTTTATATCTATTCTGGTTGACCCGGGTTCTACCCACTCTTTTATCACCTATAGTATGCTTGAAAACTGTCGTTTACCTGTTAGTTGTAAGAAGGATAGCTTGTTGTTAGAAACCCCTCTTGATGGCTCCTCTTTGCTTCAAGAAGAGTGTCCATCTTGTGTCTTGTTTTTCTCAGGACATCGCATCCAAGTGGATCTTATACCACTTGATATGCATGGTTTCGATGTTATCCTTGGGATGGATACCTTAGAGAAGTATAAGGTTGTTTTGGACTGTGGTTCTAAGCAGGCAGTGTTTGATGTTGCTGGAGAGAAGTGGATCTTCCAGGGAGATAGGAAGATTCTTCTGACATGTTTGGTATCATCTATGGTGGCAGATAAGTTGTTACAACAAGGATGTGAGGCGTTCCTAGCTCACTTGGTGGATACCGTTGTGGTTACCAAGGCGAAAGGTCCTAGTCTTGAGGAGGTGATAGTAGTTCGAGAGTTTGCAGACGTGTTACCTGAGGAGTTTCCTGGTGTTCCTCCACCTCGAGAGATTGATTTTCGAGATCAATCTGGTTCCAGGGACACAGCCAGTTGCACAGTCACCATATAGGATGGCTCCAGCAGAGATGGCAGAGTTGAAAAAGAAGTTGCAAGAGTTGTTGGAGAAAGGTTTTATCCGACCGAGTACGTCATCATGGGGTGCTCCCGTGTTGTTCGTTAAGAAGAAGTATGGTTCGATGCAGTTGTGTATTGACTACCGACAATTGAACAAGGTCACGATCAAGAACAAGTACCCGTTGCTGAGGATAGATGATCTGTTTGATCAGTTGCGTAGTGCTACAGTGTTCTCGAAGATCGATCTACGGTCTAGATATCATCATTTGAGGATAAAGGCGGATGACATACCAAAGTCAGCTTTCAGGACGAGGTATGGTCATTTCGAGTTCGTGGTTATGTCATTTGGGTTAACCAATGCACCTGCTGCTTTCATGGATTTGATGAACAGAGTGTTCCGTCCGTTCTTAGATCAGTTTGTTGTAGTCTTTATAGATGACATCTTGATCTATAGTCGGGACAGGTTAGAGCATGAGCAACATCTTCACAGAGCGTTGACTCTTCTTTGTCAACATCAGTTGTATGCCAAGTTCAGTAAGTGCGAGTTCTGGTTGGCGGAAGTGACTTTCTTAGGTCATGTGATATCTGCTGAAGGAGTCAAAGTAGATCCGAAGAAGGTGTAATCCGTTGCGGATTGGGAACAACCGAAGACGCCGACAGAAGTTTGTAGTTTCCTTGGTTTGGCTGGATACTACCGGAGGTTTATCAAGGACTTTAGTGTGATCGCGTTGCCGATGACGAAGTTGACCAGGAAGGATGAACCTTTTGTTTGGGATGATCGATGTCAGAAAGCTTTCCAGAGATTGAAGGAGAAGCTTTCCAGTGCTCCAGTGTTGATCTTGCCAGAGACCGGGAAAGGCTATGTTGTTTTCTGTGATGCTTCCAAGAAAGGTTTAGGTTGCGTTTTGATGCAGGAAGATCATGTAGTTTATTTTGCCTCGCGATAGCTCAAGAAGAATGAGGAGAACTATCCGACTCATGACCTGGTGTTAGCGGCTGTGGTTCATGTGTTAAAGATTTGGAGACACTATCTGTATGGGGAAGTGTGTCAGATCTTTACGGATTATAAGAATCTGAAGTACATCTATACACAGCAAGAGTTGAACATGTGACAACGACGATGGATGGAGTTGATCAATGATTACGACTGCACTATCGAGTATCATCCTGGTAAGGTGAACGTGGTAGCTGATGCGCTTAGAAGAAAGTCTTCTTCTCTTTCTTCAAAGAAGGCACAGTTGAGTTCTCTGGTATGCCATAAGCGAGATATGTTTGTTTCTCTACGGCAGATGAATGTGCATATGGAAGTTTCTTTGTTGTCTGGTCTTTTCGCACAGATGCAAGTTAAGCCTACGTTGAGATAGCAGATCAAGGATGCACAACAAATAGATGATGCAGTACAGTTGATTAGATCAGAGTTCGGCGGCGACAAGCGTGATGGGTTTCATGAGTCCGAGGATGGACTAGTTTGCTATCGTGATAGGATGGTGGTTCCGGATGTTGGTGATCTGAGGAAGTTGGTGCTTGAAGAAGCACATACGTCAATGTAGGTGATGCATCCAGGTGTCACCAAGATGTATCATAGTCTGAAGAATTTGTATTGGTGGCCCGGTTTGAAGAGAGATGTAGATGAGTTCGTGGCGAGATGTGTGGTGTGTCAGCAAGTGAAGGTTGAACATCAGAATCCGGCAGGTATGTTGCAACCTTTGCCGATACCGCAGTGGAAATGGGATCATATAACCATGGATTTCGTAGTTGGTCTACCCCGGACAACTAGGAATCATGATTCCATTTGGGTGATAGTGGACAGATTGACGAAGTCTGTCCATTTTCTACCAGTGAAGACGACGTATACAGTTGAGAAACTAGCCAGAGTATATGTGGATGAGATAGTAGGTTTGCATGGTGTGCCAGCAACGATAGTTTCTAACAGAGGTCCTCAGTTTACGAGTCATTTTTGGGAACAGTTGCATAGAGCATTGGGAATGCAGTTAAGGTTCAGTACAACTTTTCACCCACAGACAGATGGACAGTCTGAAAGGACTATTCAGATTTTGGAAGATCTTCTTCGAGCTTGTGTTTTGCAGTTTCTAGGCAATTGGTACGTACATATGAGTTTGATAGAGTTTGCTTACAACAACAGTTATCAGCGTAGCATTAACATGGCTCCTTATGAGGCTTTGTATGGAAGGAAGTGCATATCTCCTTTGTGTTGGTATGAATCAAGTGAGTATCAGCTTTTGGGTCCTGAGTTAGTTCAGTAAACGACAGATAAGATCAAAGTGATACAACAACAGTTGAAAGTGGCACAAGACAGGAAAAAGTCTTATGCAGACAATCGTCGACGACCTTTGGAGTTCCAGGTGGGAGACAAGGTGTATCTTAAAGTCTCGCCGTGGAAGGGTGTGCTAAGGTTTGGACGGAAGGGTAAGTTAGCTCCCAGGTATATGGGGCCTTACCCAGTCAGAGCACGTGTTGGCAAAGTAGCTTACGAGATAGAGTTGCCTCCAGAGTTGCACAGGTTGCATCCAGTGTTTCATGTCAGTATGCTGAAGAAAAGTCATCCGGATTCAGGTACAGTGATACAGCTAGTTGAGGTTGAGCTTGATGCAGATGTGACCTACGAGGAAGGTCCTGTGGCGATCCTTGACAGAAGGATCAAGAATCTGAAGAGGAAGGATCTGGTTCTTGTGAAGGTTCTTTGGCAGCGTCGTGGCGTTGAGGAAGCCACGTGGGAGCTTGAGGAAGAGTGAGGAGGAAGTATCCCTCGCTTTTCTCTTTGGATTTCGGGGACGAAATCCCTTAAAGGGGGTTAGATTGTAAGGACCCTGGCCTGCATTTAGGGTTTACCATGTTTGTTTTGCTTAATCTTGGTGCTTTGATGCTTGCTAATCACCTTTGAGTGGTGATTAGGGTTTTTTTGTGCCTTGTTGAGAGTTTGAGGGATACTTGCAAATAACCCAAGCCTAGGGTTTTGTGTGCAAGTTTTCCATCATGTGAGATGTTTTCCCCTCTTTGCTCCCTCTAGGGTTGAGAGGAAGGCTTGGGCTTGTTGTTTGAGTTTCTTGGGCCTTGCTTGAGCTTGTTTGGGCCTTGAGGTGCTTTGTTTGGGCTTGCTTGAGCCTTGTGTCGGCCAAGACCAGCTTGTGTCGCCCAAGGAAGAGTGTGTGTCGACCTAGAGGTGGTGTGTCGACCTGGAGTAGTGTGTGTCACCCAGCAGAGCTACTAGTTGTGTCGCCCATGTTGCTTGGTCCAACCTTGACCATGTTTGGTGGACATTTGGTATGTATCTTTGACAAGTGTCTCTTGGTGTGCTAGAGTGTTGTCTTGAACCCTAGGACAAGTGTCCCTTGGGTGGACGACACTTAGCATTGGTCTACCTTGGTTTCTCCTCCCCTTCTTTCTATATAGGTAGCTCTTTCCCTTGCCTTAGCTTCCTTTGCTCTTTTGGTCTCCCCTCCACCTTGAGTGCACAACACTCCTCCCTCTCTTGCTTGTGTCGGCCGAGACACTCTCCTGGAGTTGCAGTGGTGGCCGATACCCTCTCTTGGATCAGCCTTGGTGGATGACATCCCTTGGAGCTTGAAGTGCATCTTCGTCCTTGGAGCTTTGAGCTTAAGGAGGGTTGCATAGCTTCTAACCCTAACTCCTTTACCTATACATATGTTCTTGTTTCATGTTAGTAGCTTAGCTTAGTCCCTTGCTTTTGTACCTTGCTTATGTACCGTTGGTGGCCGATCCCCCTCTAGGGTTTAGGGTTCCTTTGTGCACCTTGCTTTCTAGGGTTTGAGTATCCTTAAAGTTGGAGGTTGAAGATGACCCTTGTTCTGTGTTGGACGACATAGTGGTGTTCTTTGGGTTGGCCGATATGGTGACCCCTGTTGGGCGATACCCTACCTTGTTTGAGTGTGTTGGGCAACATCCTCTCTTGTGATGGTGTTGGGCGACATGAGTGTCTTGTGTTGGGCGATAGGATAAGCTAGTATGATGAGTTGGTCGTCATGGTGACCATGTTGGGCGACATGGTCCTTTGTTCTTGAGTTGGGAGAGACCCTCTCTTGACTTGGTGTCGGGTGTGATGAGTACCTTATGATGGGCGACATGGTGAGTGCTCTTGTGTTGAGTGATAGGTCAAGCTAGTGAGGTGTTGGCCATATGTGGTTGAGTTGGCCGATGGATGTTGTTGGGCGATACATCTTGTTGTGTTGGCCGATATGGTAAGCATGATGGGCGATATGGTTGGATGACACCCTCTTCTTTGTGGTGAACGACAGACCTAAGACTCTTGATGGTTTGTTGGTGTTGACCAATAGGGCTATGCTTGGTGTTGGCCGATAGCCCTAATGGCCGATAGCCATGTTGTGCGACAGCCTTGGGTGGTGATGGCCGATAGGGATGGTGTATGTGTCGGCCGACAAGCCTTGATAGGTTTTAGTGAGGGTGGTGATGAGTTATGGTGAGAGTCTTGTGATTTTTTAGTGATGGCCTCATGGGTCATGGAAGTGAATGCTTATGCTCAAACGATTATGATGCCTTGCAAACAATAATAATGCTAATGATAGTAACAATGACGATAATGGTAGTTGCATAATGATAATGATAGTAATGAAGTTGATCATAATAATGAGGGAAATAATGATAGTGATGATATGCATGAAGTAATCCTTGTACTTAATTGTTAAATGAGAATGGTGTTAGTTACACTAAGAGCTTGCTCAATGATATGATAATAATGATGTTAGTGGATGATGACAGTAATGTTAGTAGTAACAATAATACTGGCTCTTTGTATTCCATAGGACATCTTACTTGATGTGAACATCTTGATTATTCATATAATCCCAAGATAAGGATGAGTATAGGTATGGCTTGTTAATGATGTGCTTAGTACACTTGATCACCAAATAGTGTAAATGACAAGTATAGTATCTCTAATATCATCTTGTAATCATAAGTATGGTTCTTATGTTGAATCTACGATTATTGTGTATCCTAACCATGCAGGTGATGAGTAGCCATGAAAGGGCTATGAGACATATGTGATGAATAACATCACTTTGATGATTATTCTATGAGGTTGTACGAATGATATGTTTGTTCCATGATGATGATGTGAGCCTTGAGAGGCAGTGACAGTACATGATGAGGGATTGAGATCCCATGGTATGTGATGATCCTTGAGATGGATCTGGATGGTTGGCAAGAGGCCAAGTGGTAACATGTGATGTTGGATCCTTGAGATGGATCAGGTTGATGTGGTTTAAATAATAATATAATGTAGTTTACTTTCTGTTATATCTTGCATGTTATACAAGTTGGTTCAATCCTGCAATCCATCTAAAAGATACTAATTAATCACAGTGAAATATATCATGTAGTTTGCCCTGGCCATAGATCCATCATCGTCAGGACTTGGTGACGGTGAAATAGGTTCTCCTACGGGTTAACCTGGAAGCGCATATTATTGAATATGTGTAGGTTGCTCCTAGTCTGAAAATGAGGAGGTAAGAGTGTAACTTCAGTTATAGACTCAGATATGTACATAGAGCATGGTGAACAAGCCCATGGCTCAGGATATGTGATGTGAGGAGCATGAATGCGTTCATGGCTCAGAGCACGGTGAACAGGCCCGTGGCTCAGTTTTACTAGCGTCGAGACCTGTACCAAGGCGGGCTAGAGTAAGGGTAGCCTATGGAGCTGACCCTGTGGCTTAGACCACTTCAGCTTGTGACTGCGGTCCTGCTTGTGTTGTACTCGTGTACTGACCACGAAATGGGAGGTCGTGGAGTCCGGCTCTTCCATTGACCTTGTATGGCACCGACTTGGGTTTCATAACCGAAGGTTGGATTTGAACGGTATGGTTCAAACCATCAGGGCATAATAATACGTAATACAGCCGTTTAGTACTTATTGCTTAGGATAAACACGAAACATTGGTTGAGGCCTTGTTGGTGTAATATCTTTGTTATATCTTGCAGGTTATGTGATAATATGTCTGATCTTGATAAGCAGGTTATGTGACATTATATCTTGTTCTGGTAATCATGTTACATAGGGATACATCTTATCTTACTAATCATATTCCTTGAGATATATCGGGTTATATGCTTTTGTATAGCGGGTAAGCTTGTCAGTAAGAATAATCTCTTTTATATAGACTGTTCTTGTTATACCTGTTGTTAGATATCTGCTGTTATAGTCTATCTTGTTGAGGTTCTGTAGTTGCGGTGGGGAGTTATGTTTCCCGCTGGGACAATTGTTCAATTGTCTCACTCCGCTGGTTTACACCCTTTTTAGGTGGTCGAGGTAGATGTGGTCGTGGTCGTGGTGTTGAGGCCGAGCAACTTGACGAGTAGTAGAAGGCAAGCGATGGATATGTTGTTGTTTTGGATGTTTTGTAGTAGAGTTTAGAGTCATCCCTATACTCTCATGTCCTTATCAATGTTTTGACGTTATTTCACGATGAACGATCGATATTGGTTGTATATCCTTATGTTGGCCAGATGTGGGCCTTTATGTATACGAACAGGTGGTGAAATCATGTGATGGATGAACAGCTGTTTCTGAACTATGGACACATATCAGATCTCGTGGATGTATATATATGACATGTTTCTGTGCAAGATGAGGACTAAAAAGCAATAGTTTCACAGTTTATCAGTTTTCCGCAATCAGTTTTAATTAACCCGCAGTTTCGATAATCTGTGGTTATGGTGATTTCTGCACATTTTCGTGTAACACCTCGTTATCTACGTGATAATGGGATGTGTTGCCACAGTTTAATGGGTTCAACTTCAATTATACTCATGTTGATGGATGTTGAAGGTTGATCGATTTCAAACCCTAATCCAATTGGTCCTAACCCTAATTGGTGACCAATTGAGAATCAATTGAGTGTCAAATTGGTTAAGGATTAACCTAATTACCTTAATTTATAAGTGACTAGCAAGTATGCGATCGATTGAAGGGTTCAACATTGAAAACCCTAATCAATTGTAAGGGTTGATGCACTTTTTAGGACCATGCGGTTTTAAGATGTTTGGATTCATGCGGTTTCAAAACTGTTTGGAGGTTGAAAGTTCAAAATTGTTTGGGGTCTTTTAAAGGTCAAGAATGCTTAATGCTTTAAAGGCTTAGATGGTTCAATAGTTGTTTAACTCAAACCCTAATGATACTTAAAGACAATGAGGGCACAAGTAATGAGTTGGTTGAGGTATGCTATGATTAATGGTGAACATTATCAAGGTACCCTCAAAGGGTTTAAGTAGAAAACACCTCTTGATCAAGCAAACCCTAATGACCATAATAGTGATGACTTGGTTTATGTTTATCACAGTTGACTTGACCTAATTTAATTTAGAGTTATGAAAATATCATCTAATAGTAAGAGGAGAGAGAAGACTCCTAATATAAATGAGAATCAAGTAAAATACCATCAATATGAAGGAATGCACATGAATAGGGTATGATTCTTCATAGTGAGATCATAGAAACCCTAATTATGGTAATTAATGAATTTTAATCTAAGTTGAAGGCATCAATGATAATAATCTTCGTACATGATGATGGTATGAGCTCAATTCACATGTAATGTGAATAGTAAACCCTAATTGAAGGTGATATGATGAAATGAATAGTAAACCCTAATTTTGGGTTATGCCTTTGAGTATGAAACTCTATGAATGAATTATAAAATGAAGAATCCATATGCCTTGAAAGTTAAAGGGGTCTAATAACCCTAATTGAGATTGAATAAACCCTATCCCTAGAAACCAGTCGTGGTAATATGACACGGTCGTGGTGAATCCTTTATTGCACGACCGTGTACTGAGGCACGGTCGTGGTGACTTACTCTTGCATGACCATGCAAGATAGCACGGCCGTGGTATCATATTTATAATTTGAAAAGTACTTGTGTTGTACTGATATAGTTATAATATGAATGTATTAGTAAATGTTAATCATGCAGGTTTTCATAAAGAGGTGATCATATCCAAGTAAGGGTTATGATATCATATTCACTGAAAGCATACTATAGGCTTTATGAATAGTGATATATGCCATGTTGCCTAAGCTTAAGTGGCAACATATGAGATTGATGGGCTATAAGAGCCATGAGCAACATCAAGGTCATTCTGATTAGATGACTTATGATGAGATGATTAAGAATTGATATCCATATATTAACTGATGTGAGTTAAACTTGATACATTTAGTGTTCTTCTATCATAGCAATTGTTTTAATAGTTAAATGTTTGAAAACATGCTTGATGCTAAGAGAATGCTGAAATGTACCAAAATAATCAAGAATAATCATACCATGTAGAGCCCTGATCATAGATCCATCATTGTCAGAAGCCAAATGATGGTGAAATAGGTTTTCCTAAGGGAACTCCTGGATCACATACTTTTGAGTATGTGGGGGATTATGGACGCAAATATCCTTACGTCCTAGTGTAGGAATTGATGTAAGATGTACTTTAATCCATCAACCCTTCACTATATGTTTATGCCGGGGTGATGTATCACTATCTCCTGAGGGAATCTTTAATGCCACATCGATGAGAGATAAATAAGATATCTTTCGATGACGAAGAGAGTACAGAACGCCAGTGTGAATCTAATAGCGAAGTTGCCAGAATACCCTGGAAAGCTATTGTAGCAGAGAAACGAGATGTCCTGCATGTTGATCCTCACACTGATTGAGGAAGATGAGGTCATAAGAATCTGACTCTTTTGATGACCTATGTATGATACCGATGCGACTTAGTAGTGATCAGTTGGAGTATGAGCGGTATACCTCATCTCCGCAGGGCATAATAATGTTTGAAAAACATAATCAACCATGTAGCATATCTGCTTAGGTTGAACTATGAGAAACAATGATTGATGTCACACTGTTTATATTAATATACTATTCAAGTATCAAGTATATATATGTTCTTCATATTCCTTAATGAAGTGATTGCTTAAAGTAGAAGTTGCTTTACTTATTATCAAACCTGCTGTTGAATGATTTAAGTTATTTTGCTTATGTTACTCCTTTAATGTTATAACAAAGCTTCTGGCGGAGAGTTATAACTCTCGCTGGGACAATTATTTAAAATTGTCTCACCCCGTAGGTTTCGACTTTTTAGGTGGACGTCGAGGACGGAGGAACCAATCCGAGGGTGAGCAATATCAGCAGCAGTAACACCAGGGGAAGCAGTGAATCTCAGGTGGAGATACTGACTGTCGAGTCCTGTAGTTAATATGTCTTATGTCGTCTCTGTACTCTCAGGTCCTAGGAGTCAGTAGGTCTGAGATTTTGGCTTTAAGCCTCGAGATTTTGTTGTATCTTGCCTTGTACTGATAATAGGGCATTGGAGGTATGTGATCACTCGAGAGGTGATTCCACAGAGATGTAATATCAAAACATGATGTAAACAGTTTATCATGTTTGCTTATAAAAGAGTTTTATAGTTTAAAGATCTTCTTCTAAAAAGTTTTAAATTTGTAGTGATTTTTATAATTCCGCTGCCAGTAAACCGCTTCCGCATTAGTTAATCATATTTTCACGAGACAGTCGTCACAATAGGGCAAATGTTTTTAGAAA
This sequence comes from Alisma plantago-aquatica, assembly GCA_963693085.1. NCBI lineage: Eukaryota > Viridiplantae > Streptophyta > Magnoliopsida > Alismatales > Alismataceae > Alisma > Alisma plantago-aquatica. The sequence continues at coordinate 444,563,618 of OY856411.1, read as the reverse complement.
AAGGGTAATCACCTAACATAAAAACATTTGCCCTACCTACCCTATCCATTTAGGACCCTAACATAAATCCCATCACACCTCCCTTCCCTTCTCCCCCATTTCATTCGCCAAGTAACAAACATAGCATAAATTTACATTAATTAAACTCTGCAATCAAATGCAGATATATTTGGCAAACCTAACATAAATCTCATCACACCTCCCTTCCCCTCTCCCTAACATAAATCTCATCACACCTCCCTTCCCTTCTCCCCCATTTCATTCACCAAGTAACAAACATCTCATAAATTTACACTAATTAAACTCCACAATCAAATGCAGAAATATTTGGGAAACCAAATATTCCTATTGTTGTGTTAAGTAGGCTGATACACTCCCAATATTGAGTGAGTGAGCCTGAAGGTTTGCTTGAGTACAACTGAGAAACAGACCTTTTAATTTGTATCAGTGATCTTACCTAGTCATTTTGTTAATTCGTATATTCAGTAAAGTTACATGTGACAGATATATAAACAAATCAAGGGATATTGATGAAGAACAAATACAATTGTCATAACAAAAAGCAACATATGGTGGTGGTGGAGAGTGTGTATGTGAGTGATTGTGTTCCTAGTGATAAACAACCAACATTTTTTATGGATGGTGAAAGCATGCCAACAAATGGCTACTTACCACAAATCAAATCAAAAAGAGTAACACGCTGAGTGCTGTGGTTGCGGCAGCAGCAACAGATCCGACCACCCTACGCGCCACACCAGAGCTAAGCAAGATCTTCTCCTCAGCCAGCATTCTACCATCAGTGCCCACCAGGACATCGGCTCCGACATTGACCTCATGCCTCTCGCTCCTCCACAACGACATGTACCTGAACTTGGTCTCCAGCCCTACATGAAAGACCTCTACCTGCCCCGATTGCAACTGATCCACCGCCGCTCCACGGCGCAGAACGAAATCACCAGGGAGTATGTCGGCCTTCCTCCGGTCCACGCCGTAAGGCTCCTGGTGGAACGATTCAATGCCGGAGGTTATCTTTGCACCGTCACCGGTCTTGTGGGTGACTGATACAAGGAACTCGTCGCAGTGCCGGCCGACGTCGACGAGGCTGGCCCTGTTGTGTATGTCAAACTGGCAGGTGGCAAACGCCGGGGAGGTGGCCGAGTTGTTGGCGTTCACGGGCGGGATGCGGAAGTCGGAGAGGTAGAAATGTGGGCTCTTAGCTGAAGCACGGAAGCGATGACCATAACGAGAAGAGTCATGAACCAGAAGATGCCATAGCTAATGATCCAACTTATGCAGCAAAAAGAACATCGGCAACAGAGCTCGCCGCAGGAGAAAATCTCCTCGTTGCCATCCGCATCGCGTCTGCTGTATAGTGAACTAAGTTGTTTTGACACAGATCTACGAAAACCCGAAATGTTCTCGGTATCCATGATTACTTGGACGCCTATGTCTTTGTGCCTCTGTACGTGAGCAGCCGGTGGACTATATATATACAATACACTAATACAGCGTGGTCTTTCTATAACCGCTACAAAAATCTTCAGGTGATGGATTACTGCTCCTTTGCCGCATTACGAAGTTTGGTTTTATCAAAAATTAAAAATAAAAATAATTGAAAAGCACCACAAAAGGTGGGGGTTTCAGCCCGAGCGTCAAGTTGGAAACACCGGTTTTTAATTATTGTTTTTTTTATTTTTAAAATTTAACAAAATTGTGGTTTGCAGTGGCAATTTTTAGGTGTAGACCAGTAATCATCATTTAAAAAGACGTTTTATTTGGAATATATTGTTAAGAAGTGTCAGGAGGGAATAATTTTGTTCAAAATGTGCCAGATCAGTTTTTCCTAAAAAAGACTAGCGGGACTGACGAGCACGTGAAACTTTAAGTAAGTTGGCTGTACGAGTCAATTATTACCTTTTTGGCTATACGAGTCGATTATCATCGAAATCAGATGTAGTGGTTGCATTGTATAGAGCAAAACTTAATAGATGTTCCTATATGAATTGCATTTATTCGCACAATAAGCATGCATGGATGAGTTGTCCAACATAATATTTCCGCATCTTAGGGCCAGTTTGGTAGGGTGTAGTCGGACAACAAAGTGCGTGTTTGATGTACATTTTTACATTGTGAACTCACTAAACTACACCCCACTACATCCAACCAAATTAACCCTTAAAGTCAGCCGCCCAAGTTCCTACTTCTGCATCAAAATTGACAATATAATTAACCAGATGTGATTCGAAGTTATTGAGACTTGTTTCTGTAAAAATGTGATTGTTTCGTGATAAAGACGAAGATATGTTATCAAAATGTGTCTACCTATCTTGAATCCTGATACGTAAACACTGGTACACCATTTCTTCTCTTGTTGTTTTGCATGATAATAAAAGTTTTTCGATATTATTCATACGAGGTCTTTTCTTTTCTGCACATGGATGAGTGGGGTTATTGCAAACAAAAAAGAATATTATGATAAACCAACAACCATGTTATTTCCCTGTTTTCTATACCGAGGGAATGTTCGTCTGTACCTGTATCATCGGGTGTCTTTACAGGATATATTTTCTTTTAAGCTGAGTTTCCTACATGGTATATCATGGGAAGGGAAATGGTAAGCAAATAAAAAATTGTATTTGGTTATCATGGTGATGGGGGGATGATAAATTTTTATAGGAAATCTATTGAATAATGTGATATGTTTTTGTTCCTATAAAAACATGGTGAATCATTAAGAAAAAGGTATTTTTAAAACTCCATTAAATATTTAGACACATATCTAAAAAAGAATAGTTTTCTTCACCAAGAGAACTGTTTGCATCCAAATTATTTTTGTCACTAAACTTTATTTCCACCAAAAACTTTTTTTTCTAAATACTATTTATCTAACTTACTTCCATTCAAGGCATTTTTTAAGTGTGTTTTGTAAGGCCTTGACTTCTTAAACCAATCAACCTCTGTTAACCTATTTTTTCTCAACTAAAACTTTTTTCTAAAAAAATTTCTTCCAAAGAAAAATTTTAGATTAAATCGGTATCTATCCAAATAATTAGTGATAGACTTTATATAAATGTATAACCAACCAAACTTATGCCATATCTTTTCGCCTGATACCAAAGTTGTAGTTTGTTCTAGGTAAATATCCATCAAATCCTTTTCTTCCTAAAAAAAAAAGTATCTACTTAAATAAATTTCTATCCAAGTTAGTAGTGGCATATTTATATAAAGGAGTACCACAAACCAATAGCATTAAATTTTCCTCAATTGATAATATTTTGGCGATAAGGAAGAGTTAGTTTCACCCATATCAATACCCGCCAATTGTAGCACTCCACTTTTCATATCACATGAGCGGAAATATTTTTACTCAATTAGGATGTCACAACATGTTGATCATGCAATTAAAGTAAATGAAACACTTTGCATTGATTTAAAAATGATTCATGCATAGTTCTTGGCAAAAAAATACATCATGTTCATCTATGAAATCTGGTCTACTTGTTAACATGAGTAAACATAGTGTAGATGATCTCTAAACCTCTAGATCGGTATGTTAATGGCACCCCATCAAGAAAAAATTGAAAATCTCCTAGTCTTTGATTGTCCTTGGTACTATTCACTTGCTCCAAGTCCTGTAGACATCGCGTCCCCAACAATGCAAAATAAGCATCACGTCAATAAGCGGTATTTGGCATTTTATAAGACTAAAAGTAATAATAACTGACATGGAGTAACTTGACTTGAAATAATTTAATATAAACTTGAACATGGATTTTCTTAAGCATTAATGAGTCATTAATAACATGAAGAATTGAACAGTAAATATATGCATCTCTCTATGATTTACCCACTTAAGAGCTCATAATTGGCACATTTACCCATGATTTGACTAAAAAGCCCATAACAACCCCTAGAGGTCCATGATTGGCTATAAAAGCTCATAATTGACATGAAAGCCCATAATGACCCCTTGTGGTTCATGATTGTCTATAAAGCCCATAATTGGCATCAAAGCTCATAACAACCCCTTTTGGTCCATGATTGGTAATAAAAGCCCATAATTTAAAGGAAAACCCATAACGACCCCTTGATATAAATTTATTCAATTCCAGTTATCTTAGCTTTAACATTAACATTGACATTACATGATCTTTGAAATTTAACATTATGAGATTTCTCCCTCTTAAATCATAATAGAGTTTCCCCTTCTTTAGCATGATTCATTAATGTTAATCATAATCATAAATAGGGTTCTACACATACTATAAGTAAACAACCAAGAAAATAGTGATAGATATACATGGCGTCTTCTTGAGTACGCATTCATAATTCATGAAGTCAACTAATGTGCATAATTATAAATAAACATGCATTAAACCAAAATTACTTGTGCTAAATATGTACGGTCCCGCCTACCTAGAGTAGGTCACCTTAAGTTTAAGTAACCTCAATTGATTGAGCCTCTAATCTCCTATAATTGGATTAAAATCATAATATGTTCATTAGTTCATAATCCTTAATGTTGGTAAGTATGACCAGAGAGCCAATCATATGATGATTGTGAAGGCATATTACATAAAGGAATTGATTAATAATAATAAAGGCAAGCTTCCAATTCATTCTAATTCACACAGATTTGAGATAATGAGGAAACATAATGAATGTGTAAAGAATGACAATTACTCAATGACGTATGCCTTCAAGTAGGTGACTTGAAAAATGAGATCATATAGATGTTAAAAGTATGTACATTCTTGTTATCTTCCTAGTTGGATGTTATTGTGGAAGGCAGATAGACAACAATAACACATAACATTGGAGTGTGAGTTGGTTGATGACAGAATCTCACTAGTAATGATATGGTATATTGATGAGTGCATACTCATCATGAAATTCAATTACCTTTTTGGAACAATTTCATATCTATTCCACTTCTTTTCACCCTAATATGAATCATAATGCACAATACTACTTAATCAAGATTTTAACTAAATATCTTTCATTTAATGCAGGAAAATCAAGCAACTCCATGCATGCGGTTTCAAGACCGTTTGGATCCTTGGGGTCTCAAGACCGTTTGGGTCCACGTGGTCCCAAGACCGTTTGGCGAAATACACGAAGAACGAATGACGAAACCGGTTGCCAAAAAAAAAAAGCCATGCGGTCCCAAGACCATTTGGTCCCATTCGGTCTCAAGACCGTTTGGTCCCATACGATCTCAAGATCGTTTGGTCCCATGCGGTCTCAAGACCGTTTGGTACCATGCGGTCTCAAGACCGTTTGGTCCCATTCAGTCTCAAGACCGTTTGGTCCCATATGATCTCAAGACCGTTTGGTCCCATGCAGTCCCAAGACCGTTTGGTCCCATGCGGTCTCAAGACCGTTTGGTCCCATGTGGTCTCAAGACCGTTTGGTCCCGCGCGGTCCCAAGACCGTTCGATGCAAGCGCAAGGATCGATTGAAGAACTAAAGCCGCGCGACCACGCCAAGGCCAGGACCGATCAGAGCAAACCACAAAGCAAACCGTTTGGCGCCCAAACGGTCTCCAAACCGTTTGGTGTCAGATCTGAATCTATAAATAGACCCCCAGGGTCTCCATTTGAGGGAATCGGATCCGGACGCCGACAGGCTGCCAGAGCACCACCCCGATCAAGTTCCACTCCATCTACTGCTGGTGTTGCATCCAAGGAGGCCAAGAAGAGAAAGAAGACGGAGCAAGGAGCGCATCTTCTTCACCGGACTGCGTCCACCCTCTGCACCGAGCTCATGGCGGATCTATCTTTCTCTCCTATCCTTATTGTATCTCGCATCATGAGCGAGTAGTCCTCTTTTCACTTGGGTGCGGGGACTAGCCCCGCTGCCCATACAAACCATGTTCTTTTACTAAACTTTCCATGGAAATGTACATAACTCTTCATTTTGTCGTTTATCGTTAAGCTTGTAGGTTGGTTATGTGCGTGTTTTCATCTTTGTGCTCCCTATGTTGCGAGAACTTCAATGCATGGGTATGAATGTCGTTTAGCATGTTAGACTCCTTGAAGAGAACTTATGATGGGATTCCTTGAGGTCGTAGGTGTATGATCTGTGAGGGGACGAGCCATCTAGCCTTCGGTGACACTTCTGTGCGCCTGATGCCCGTATGGGGGGTTCACAACCTTAGTTGGATTTTGTATCTTCGTGCTTTTCGTCGATGTTTTCACGTACTATAACCTCTTATTTACTTAACGATTGACGTGGTTGACTCCTTGACGAGAACTTCCGATGGGATTCCTTGAGGTCGTAGGTGTATGATCCGCGAGGGGACGAGCCATCTAGCCTTCGGTGACGCTTCTGTGCGCCTGACGCCCGTATGGGGGGTTCACAGCCTTAGTTGGATGTTGTATCTTCAGAGCCGTAAGACATGTGATCCGGATGGCGATGAGAAATCGACTGCCTATGGTGATGCTTACGCGGACCTGACGCTCGTATGGGGGGTTCTGCAGCAGCTCTACTTGAAGTGTTGTATCTTGCCTGGAATGTTTGCAGAGGAGTGTGTTTGTGTGTGTAGCGGTGGTCAAACCCGGTACCATCCCAGCGATTCCATATCATTGATCTAAACCCATCTTTTAATTCATCATTTACTTTCCTGCATTTAGTTTAAACAACCCAAATCAAACTATTGTTCTAGATATTAGTTTTACTTGGGCTAGATTCAACTGACAAGGATTCTTAAAAATGTTGTCCTTTGGGTTCGATCCTCAACTATACTGCGATAAGACCCGTCCGCTTGCGGATGGTATTGTTGCACTTGGTTTTGGTAAAAACTCGGGGATTTCAGCCCCGGGTGAATTTGTTAGTGCATTCAAAACCCACATCAAATTCTGGCACCGTTGTTAGGGACAACGGAATCAGTCAGTCTAATCTAGTTCTTTTAAGACTAATCTAGGATTTTGTTTTTATTTTTGAAACTATCGCTTATCTACTTGATCTTATTCTACTTGTGGATCTCATTTTCAAATCCTCCTACTTTTCAGGTGCTCTCCAACGCATAGTGCATGCACCGATCGGACAGTCCCGAACTCATAGTGAGCTTTGATCCTGAAATAGATCGAACCTTCCATCGTCAGATCAGGGAAAATCAGGCAAGGATGGCGCAAAAAGAAGAAGTAGCCCGAAGAGTGGCTCAAGCCATCAATGCGCAGAGAGAGAGGCTCATGCAAGAAGCTAGAGTTGTCGTTCAACAGGAGATCTTAGCAGCACAAGCAGCAGCGCAAGCAGCAGAACTTCAGAAAGATCTTAGAGAGTTCTCTATCCCAAAGGTCGCGAATATCTATCATCCGGTGCAGCCTCCTCCCATCGAAGCTGCCAACTTTGAGATTAGAGCACATTGGATAACTTTGCTTCAAAACAACCCCTTCTACGGCAAACAAGCCGAAGACAACCAAGGTCATCTTCTCAGATTCATCGACCTTTGTGCTATGACGAAGCAAAATGGAGTCTCCGATGATGCCATTCGACTCCGTATTTTCATGTACTCTCTTGCTGATAGAGCCATTAGTTGGTACAATTCACTACAGAGTGAAGTACCCATCACCACCTGGGAGCAGCTCCAAAATGCTTTTCTGGAAAAGTTCTACCCCCCATCTCTTACATATGAAATCAGGGGACAAATCACAAATTTCACTCAAGTTCCAGGAGAAACCCTTGCCGAAGCTTGGGATAGGTACAAGGAGCTCCTACGCAAATGCCCACACCATGGAATCCCTAAGAACCAGCTAATAGAGATATTCTACAGGGGTGTGGAGGATGACGTAAAGATGTTCCTTGACTCCTCGTCTGGTGGGAACTTCATGCGGCAAAGTTACGACAGCGCATGGAGAGTAGTCACCCTGGGAGCAGAAAATCAAGACAATTGGGGCAGATCTGTTGGTAAAGGAGTCTTAAAGGTAGCCATGGCTGACGCAGTCCCAGAATACAAATCTATAGCTGAAACTTTGAAGGTCTTAGTTGCAAAGCAAGATCACATAGAATCATCCCTTGCTGCGATTGGAAGAGGACATTCTCCCACTAGGCAACCAGAGCAGGTCAAGTCGACTTCTTTGTTTTATGAAGCATGCAAAGGCACTGATCATTCCACATTGTCATGCAATGTTCTCTATGATGTTGTTTTAAGCAATGCCTGTGGACAAGGAGATAATTGCCAGATGGAGAATCTTAATGCTATTAATACCATCCCTGGGCAGAACTATTACAATCCAAATCAAAATAGGAATCACCGAGGCTTCCAATACGGAAACCCTTCAGGAGCTATGAACTCACATCAATTTGGTCCAAACAATCAACCGAGGGGCCCATCTGGGTATCAGTTTAACCAGCAATCGAACTTTGGGAATCAAGGAAACTTCAAAGGAAACTTTCATAACAGGAATTACAATAATTATCAGAAAAACCCTCAGTATCAAAACCTGAACCAACATCAAGGTCAAACAGGATCCATCCCTTCTGATGACAAGCTATCTACCATTGAAAAATTGTTGCAAGCACAACAAACGATGATAGCCAACCAACAAGCCCAACAAAAGGCTATTGAAATGCAACTAGCTCAACTTGCTGCTAGCATAAAGCCACCAGCTGGAGCCTTTGCGGGTCAACCTGAAAACAATCTGAAACATCCTGAACAGTTGAAAGTCGTCAACACCAGATCGGGGAAAGATTATTCGAATCCCCCAGTAAAGACACCTATAGTTATTGCGCAAGAACCTGAGACAGTCCAGAACTCGACAACTCCAGAATCACAACCAATGGAAGATAAGACTGACAAAGAAGTGCCTGAAAAATCTATTGATGAAGAAGATGAAACACCAGAGACGGATATTCCTGTGTATAAGCCTCGTATACCCTTCCCATCCCGTCTGAGGCAAACCAAGCTTGATACTAGATTCATCAAATTTAAAGAGGCTATGAAGAAAATCCATGTTGATATACCATTCTTAGATGCTCTTAATGAGATACCAGCCTGGACCAAGTATCTAAATTCGCTTCTCACCAAGAAGTACATCTCTGAAGAGTGTGAAACTGTAAAACTGGCTACAACCACGTCAAATATCATACTAAGTAAGATGCCAAAGAAACAAAAAGATCCAGGATCCTTCGGAATCTCATGTCACATTGGTGACTCATCATGCAAGAAAGGATTGGCAGATCTTGGCGCAAGTATCTCTATTATGTCGTTTAGTCTATGCAAGAGATTAGGGTTCGCAGGACTACTTCCAACTGCTATGACCATTCAACTTGCGGACAATTCGATAAAAAGACCGTTAGGAATTCTCGAAGACATCCCGGTCAAGGTAGGCAAGGACGCGTATGTTCCATGTGATTTTGTCATCATGGACATAAAAGAAGACACAAGATACCCTCTTATCTTCGGCCGTCCATTCCTTGCCACTGCTAGAGCCCTTATTGATGTTGAAGCAGGAACCTTACTGCTCAGGTTAGGTAAAGAAACTCTGGAGTTCAAAGTTTTTGAAAGCATGAGAAGACCAAGTATACAGGAAGAAGTATATCTGATTGATTGTGTTGAGCAAATGTCACAACTGACCCAAGAATACTACGAGTCGAGCGATCCCTTGGAAACTGCTCTATCTGACTTATTTAATGATGAACCAATTGACCAACAAGCAAAGGATTGCAATGAATTCCCCAACTCTACTAAAGAGAATGCTGAAGCTACTTATGAAGAACTAAAGACTACCAGAACTACAGAAGAAACTAGTGAAAAACTAGAACCTCCTGAAATGAAGCCCCTTCCTGAAGGGTTGAAGTATATATTTTTAGACGATCTCAAAGCTTGTCCAGTGATCATAAACTCTGATCTAACAACCACTCAAGAAGAGAAACTTCTGGAGATATTAAGGGAGAGGAAGAAAGCCATAGGCTATAAAATGAGCGACCTCACAGGGGTCAGTCAAGCCTTGTGCATGCACAGGATCCCCATGATGGAAAACCATAAGCCAACCATCGAGCATCAACAGAAGTTGAACCCGAATATGAAGGAAGTGGTCCGCCGCGAGATCATCAAACTTCTAACAGTTGGAATAATATACCCAATATCGGACTCACCATGGGTGAGACCAGTTCATGTGGTACCCAAGAAAGGAGGGACAACCGTTATAAGATACGAAAACAATGAGCTCATCCCCACCCGAACAGTCACTGGGTGGCGGATGTGTATTGATTATAGAAAATTAAACAAGGCCACTCGAAAGGATCATTTTCCTATGCCCTTCCTCGATTAGCAACAGAGGAATTGAAGTTGATAAAGCCAAGATAGAAGTTATATCTAAATTGGCTATTCCCACAAACGTGAAGGAAGTTCGCGCTTTCCTTGGTCACGCTGGATTCTATAGAAGGTTTATACGAGATTTTTCCAAGATAACAAAGCCGATGACCAATCTACTTTTAAAAGATGATGATTTCAATTTCAATGAAGAATGCATCAAAAGTTTTGATACGCTGAAGAAAGCTCTTACAACTACCCCCATCATTAGAGCTCCCGATTGGGACCACCCCTTTGAAATTATGTGTGATTCCAGTGATTACGCGGTGGGTGCCGTCTTAGGGAAATACATAGAGAAGAAACATTATGTGATCTATTATGCGTCGAAAACCCTCGACGAAGCTCAAAGGAATTACGCTACTACTGAAAGGGAACTTCTGGCAGTCATCTATGTCTTCGATAAATTCAGATCCTACCTTATTGGTTCGAAGGTCATTGTTTACACAGACCATGCTGCTATCCGTTACCTTATGGCAAAAAAGGATGCTAAGCCAAGGCTGATCAGATGGATACTCCTTCTACAAGAATTTGACCTAGAAATAAGAGATAAAAAGGGGACGGAAAATGTTGTTGTAGATCACCTCAGTCGCATCCACACTTTGGATGCTGAGGGGATCCCGATAAATGACTCCCTACTGGATGATCAGCTTATGAGCATCTCGGAAGTAGTGCCATGGTATTCTGACTTCGTAAACTACCTTGTTGCGGGAGTCATCCATCCCCAGTACACCGGGAACACTTTGAAGAAGTTTATGCATGATGTGAAGCATTACCATTGGGATGAACCATATCTTTTTAAACTTTGCGCTGATAGTCTGTATAGACGTTTTATCGCCGAAGAAGAAACTCAATCTATTCTGGAACAATGCCACTCGGGACCTGTGGGTGGGCATATGAGCTCTAAAAAGACTGCCTTAAAAGTTTTGCAATGTGGATTTTTCTGGCCAACTTTATCCAAGGACTCTTACGATTTTGTCCTATCATGTGATAAATGTCAAAGAGCTGGCAATATAACCAAGAGAGATGAAATGCCACTGAATCTATGGCAAGAAGTCGAGATATTTGACGTCTGGGGAGTGGACTATATGGGGCCATTCCCATCTTCTAATGGATTCTCATACATCCTAGTGGCGGTAGACTACGTCTCCAAATGGGTTGAAGCTATACCAACCGTCACTAGTAACTCAAAACCAGTCATCAAATTATTCAAAGATATCATCTTCCCACGGTTTGGAGTACCGCGAACCGTGATATCTGACGGAGGCTCCCACTTCATTGAACGAAGCTTTGAAGCTCTTCTAAGAAAATATGGCGTCTCACACAAGGTGGCTTCACCTTACCATCCACAAACCAGTGGACAGGTAGAGGTCTCCAGCCGACAACCAAAGGCTATCCTTGAGAAAACTGTCGGACGCAATCATAAAGACTGGTCAACAAAAATCAACGACGCCTTATGGGCCTATCGGACCGCTTATAAAACTCCCCTCGGTACTACACCTTTTAGATTGATATATGGAAAAGCTTGCCACCTTCCAGTCGAACTAGAACATAAAGCATGGTGGGCAATTAAACAATTGAACTTCGATATGAAAGAAGCAGGGAAAGCCAGGATTCTGCAACTCAACGAGTTGGATGAACTCAGAATGACAGCTTATGAAAATGCACGAATCTATAAAGAACGTACAAAACTCTGGCACGATGGACACCTGAAAAGAAAGTACATACAAGTGGGAGACCAGGTACTGGTTTTCAACTCAAGATTAAGGATATTCCCAGGGAAGCTCCGCTCACGTTGGTCTGGACCATACATCGTAAAAAGCATCTCTCCTCATGGTACCTTCTCTTTATGGAGTGAAGAGTCAGGAGAATTCATAACCAATGGGCACTGCCTGAAGAGATACTTCACCACAATAGACATGGAAACCAAATCAGTGCTTGAACTCACCGATCCAAAGGACCCAACTTGAGGCTGAAGGATTCTGTCGAGCCATCGACATAAAACAAAGGTGCTTGTCGGGAGGCAACCCGATCAATAAATATGTTTTACTTTTCCTTTCCAAACTTTGTTTTTACCTCATAGTTAAATTTTCCTTAAATAAAATTTTCTTTATGAGATAGTTTTCTTTTAGAACACGAGATCGGAGTGGCGCTGACCAGAACAAAATCATTCTCGGCAGTCATACCTGGTGTTTCCTTTCCCCTCCATCTTGAATTTAGGGTTTGCTCGAGGATGAGCAAATCTCTAAGTTCGGGGTGGAGGGTGGGTGGTACGTACTTCACTTCCATAAACACCCTCTTTCATATAAGTTGTCTTTATCATAAAAAATTTTCAAAATTTTTGAACAGATACCTGATGAAATTTTGACTCTTGTCGATAAAAATGTAACTAACTTTTTTGCTATGCATCTTCTATCATAACATCCTCCTTATTCGAAGTGAATCCTCAAGAGGACTGACTTTTGAAACCTGCCTTTTGCCTAAAACCATCCTGTGAAGCTTATGATTCCTAACATCATAATACTTTTTACAAAATGATAAGTACCTGTCAAACTGATAGGGATCAAACATGTCGTGCTTCCTAACTGACTAGTGGAATAATGGCTCAGAACCCCCACTAGATCCGCATCAAGTCATTATTTGAGCAGAGTATGACAAAGAGAATAACCCGGTTTCGAATTGTAAATCAAGTTGCATTCTGATTTGAACTCTCTTCTACACTTCTTCTATCATCTTCGTATCCCTCCATCCATCAATACCACCAAAATAGCCAAATTAGTGCCAAACCCTAAGTTCGGGGTGGCACGCCACTTCCCCCTTATCCACTTCTTCCATACCCCTTCCAATAAATAGGGGTGTACCACCAAAAATGCAATCTCGAGTCGAATAGAGGAGAGATCTGCAATAAAAGATGCCAAAGTGCACACCAAAAGAAACGCAATCTCGAGTCGAATAGAGGAGAGATCTGCAATAAAAGATGTCATAGTGCAAAAAAAATGCAATAAATGAAATTGCAAAACAAATAAAAATCTCGAGTCGAATAGAGGAGAGATTTACTTCTTATTTCCATACCACCTTTCACTCCTTTTTCTACCTATGGGCACAATACATGCCCCACCATCCTGAACTACACCAGTGTCAGATCGGATGCATACTTGTTGATTCTACGGGTATCTCAGAACCCCTACAAAACTCTTCGACATGCTTGGTGTTGGAAAAAGTGGGGAGGAAGCATTATTGGGAAACGAACTCAGAAACAAAGCTATGGAAAGACGTGTTTAGTGGTCCCAGGAAGTTAAGGTACTCATTCATACTGAGCAGAAAGAAAACATTTGTGATGTGAAGATGAAGAAATCTCACGGATAGAAAGTATTTCATTAGGAAACAGTTTCAAACTTTATGTTACTCGAGGAAGAGCAACGATCTAAGTTCGGGGTGTTTTGATGAGTGCATACTCATCATGAAATTCAATTACCTTTTTGGAACAATTTCATATCTATTCCACTTCTTTTCACCCTAATATGAATCATAATGCACAATACTACTTAATCAAGATTTTAACTAAATATCTTTCATTTAATGCAGGAAAATCAAGCAACTCCATGCATGCGATTTCAAGACCGTTTGGATCCTTGGGGTCTCAAGACCGTTTGGGTCCACGCGGTCCCAAGACCGTTTGGCAAAATACACGAAGAACGAATGACGAAACCGGTTGCCAAAAAAAAAGCCATGCGGTCCCAAGACCGTTTGGTCCCATGCGGTCCCAAGACCGTTTGGTCCCATACGATCTCAAGACCGTTTGGTCCCATTCGGTCTCAAGACCGTTTGTTCCCATACGATCTCAAGATCATTTGGTCCCATGCAGTCTCAAGACCGTTTGGTCCCATTCAGTCTCAAGACCGTTTGGTCCCATATGATCTCAAGACCGTTTGGTCCCATGCGGTCCCAAGACCGTTTGGTCCCATGCGGTCTCAAGACCGTTTGGTCCCATGCGGTCTCAAGACCGTTTGGTCCCGCGCGGTCCCAAGACCGTTCGATGCAAGTGCAAGGATCGATTGAAGAACTAAAGCCGTGCGACCACGCCAAGGCTAGGACCGATCAGAGCAAACCGCAGAGCAAACCGTTTGGTGCCCAAACGGTCTCCAAACCGTTTGGCGCCCAAATGGTCTCCAAACCATTTGGTGCCCAAACGGTCTCCAAACCGTTTGGGGTCAGATCTGAATCTATAAATAGACCCCCAGGGTCCCCATTTGAGGGGATCGGATCCGGACGCCGACAGGCTGCCAGAGCACCACCCCGATCAAGTTCCACTCCATCTATTGTTGGTGTTGCATCCAAGGAGGCCAAGAAGAGAAAGAAGACGGAGCAAGGAGTGCATCTTCTTCACCGGGCTGCATCCACCCTCTGCACCGAGCTCATGGTGGATCTATCTTTCTCTCCTATCCTTCTTGTATCTCGCATCATGAGAGAGTAGTCCTCTTTTTGCTGGGGTGCGGGGACTAGCCCCGCTTCCCATGCAAACCATGTTCTTTTACTAAACTTTCCATGGCAATGTATATAACTCTTCATTTTGTCATTTATCGTTAAGCTTGTAGGTTGGTTATGTGTGTGTTTTCATCTTTGTGCTCCCTATGTTGTGAGAACTTCAATGCATGGGTATGAATGTCGTTTAGCATGTTAGACTCCTTGACGAGAACTTCCGATGGGATTCCTTGATGTCGTAGGTGTATGATCCGCGAGGGGACGAGCCATCTAGCCTTCGGTGACGCTTCTGTGCGCCTGACGCCCGTATGGGGGGTTCACAGCCTTAGTTGGATTTTGTATCTTCGTGCTTTTCGTTGATGTTTTCACGTACTATAATCGCTTATTTGCTTAACGGTTGACGCGGTTGACTCCTTGACGAGAACTTCCGATGGGATTCCTTGAGGTCGTAGGTGTATGATCCGTGAGGGGACGAGCCATCTAGCCTTCAGTGACGCTTCTGTGCGCCTGACGCCCGTATGGGGGGTTCACAGCCTTAGTTGGATGTTGTATCTTCAGAGCCGTAAGACATGTGATCCGGATGGTGATGAGAAATCGGCTACCTATGGTGATGCTTACGCAGATCTGACGCCCGTATGGGGGGTTCTGTAGCAGCTCTACTTGAAGTGTTGTATCTTGCCTGGAATGTTTGCAGAGGAGTGTGTTTGTGTGTGTATCGGTGGTCAAACTCGGTACCATCCCAGTGATTCCATATCATTGATCTAAACCCATCTTTTAATTCAGCATTTACTTTCCTGCATTTAGTTTAAACAACCCAAATCAAACTATTCTTCTAAATATTAGTTTTACTTGGGCTAGATTCAACTGACAAGGATTCTTAAGAACGTTGTCCTTTGGGTTCGATCCTCAATTATACTGCGATAAGACCGGTCCGCTTGCGGGTGGTATTGTTGCACTTGGTTTTGGTAAAAACTCGGGGATTTCAGCCCCGGTGAATTTGTTAGTGCATTCAAAACCCACATCATATATCAAAACAAGAACACAAATACATGTTAGAGAACAGTGTATCAGACAGGCCTAGCTTGAGAATGACACGTGGAAACCATTCCTGGTAAGTCATATTCATCTCTCATAGTGAAGTTTGTAATTGTGATTCTTAAACCTAAATTCACTACATTCATCACATGTAGTTTGATATACTTTGACATCATCTAATGTAACCTAAAACATGGATCATCATAAAGGTGATGATGCGGTAGCTATAACACATGGGGATAGACTGTGAGTGATGCAGATGGGATTTGTCCTTCCTACTAGAGCTTGATATCCATGGCTACTTGATTAGAGAGACTAAGAAACACAATCGCATGCACATGTGAATCAACATATGATATTGAGGTCACAAATATCTCATAGAGTTTGATCTAGGTTCAAGGAACATGGATTGAATATTGAGAGGATGATGATTCCATGCCTCAGGTTCATTTCAGATATCAGTGATAAAGGAATTATACAACTACTACAACACCTTACACAAATTGTAGGTTGAAGTTGTTCTCCAACTTTCCATTCACTTGGGTAGCAATGATGAGTGACTAGGCACCGCTCTTTGCTTGTGATGTCATAAGCTAGTTATAGACATTAACTGTCAACGTGATATGGGACCTATAGGCTCATAAACATGGAAACTCATCTAGAAGAGAAGTTTATCATGAAATATAATTGAATTGATTACTAAAGTGTTTCTCTAGTCAATTGAAGCAACAAATCAGCTGATTGGACTACCAACCAATCGGCTCAAGTATTGAGATGGCCAGTTGGAGTTTCAGGTTGATCAGAAATTGAATTGGCTAAGTTCTATCCAAATTGAGGAGCGAACTGACTGGTTCACTCAGTGAACCGAGCAGCTCAGCTCACCAACCGACCGGTTGGGTAAGTGAGACAATCGACTCATGTGAGTGAGAACACTCGATCTGTGGAGAAATTTGATTACATCAAGGATTAGTTTTAACGTCATGTTGTTCATTAATTGGATTCAAATTGTCAAATCATATGTGATTCAAAAACATAGCAAAATGACTGGTTCACTGTGTGAATCGACCGTCTCACATGTGAACTGACTGTTTCAATTGCCAACCGATCACTTCGGCACTCGCAGGTTGTGAAAATTCAAGATTGTTGGTCCCTTCCACTCCCGTATTGACTTGGAACCCTGACCCTAACCCCTCTTAGAAATAAAGGGGTACTGGGGGCTTATTCAACACACACAATTGAGAATTAGTTGCTCTAATAATTATTGTCCTCTCTGGTTGTGGTAACCAAGAGATCCCAAGCAAGTCTTACCTGACTCGGAAGGGATAGCGAGGGAGAGAACAACTAAGGATTTGTGACTAGTACACCAACAGGAGGGACAACTCCTTCCTATCTGTTATAGAAGGACGACATGAGTTTTGGGTGGTCTGTATGGACTTCCATAAAGGTGAAGTGGTCTTTTCCTGACATTGGGATGACATTGTTATCCTAAAGTTTGTGGTGAGACCACAGGAGTCGTTGAACACGTTGTTCCAATATGTTGTCTGCGGTGAAGACCCAGAGCTGGAAAGACATCGTCCAAGAGTAACTAGAAGATAGTTGCACTGCAACGAGTTGTAGTCTCTGGAATTGCTCCAAGACCAGGTATGAACTCTTTAAATCATCTTTCCTATTTCATAGTTATTGACATAATCTTGTTATTCTGAGAATACATATACATAAATTTTTCTTTCTGTTGCCTTATTTTTTGCCCATATTTCCCAATAGTGGTATCAGAGCAATGTAAATTTATTATGTATTGGGATAATCGATATGATTGGATTTTGGTTTCATCATTTATTTATTACATACGATGCATATACTTAAACTATTTAATGTGCATATCTGGTCAAATACCATATATAATCCCAAACTTTATATATATATATGTGTGTGTGTGTGTGTGTGTGTTTGTGTGTGTGTGTGTATAATATGATTTATATGAAATTTACATGCATTGCCCTAAAAGGTGTTTTGATGGTGGATGTGTAGCGTTGTTATGGCCAATTATTCAAATATTTGTGTGTGGTTGAATGGTTTGTTTTATTCCTGTATTATCTCAATTTGCATATTGAGCCCCTACCTTCTTATTCCTAGTGTAAAATTAATTTATTCCTACCCCTTCTCTCCTCAAATGTAACTTGACGTTTCTCATTACCAAGTAATAAATATAGTAGCAATAGGATATTTTTTGTTCTTGCAACGACAAAGATGACGATCCATGTCAGTTGAGCCGACCGCTTCATGTGACAAGATGATCGGCTGGAAGACTGAGGAGGCAGACTGGAGGAGGCACAAAATGACTAGGTGGTGTGATGACCATTTGGAAGGAGTTCAAACATCGGTTAGACAGGAGGCCAACTGATCATTTTAGGAGGCCAGACGACCGGCCAAGAGGCGAGATGACTGGTTTAAGGGTTGAACTGATCAACCTAGATTGGCAAGCATAGATCTAAACCGATAGTAGGTTCATGCATGTGGTGTGATGATAACCTAGGTGGTAGTAATTCCTTGTATATCCAAGGAATTACAGTAGTATGGCCATAAACATCACTTTTTGTTTTATATTGTATGTTTACATTATGGGTTATGGCATGTATATGTTACATACTATATATATGTGGTGATTTGATAAAGTATTTGTATATACATAAACTCTCTCAAATATTATATTAAGTCTAAGATGCTTTCTGTTAGCAACACACATGAAAAGCTTGATCGACCAAGTGTAGGTTATGCCCTCACATGGTGCGTCGTCTATCTTGTGCAAATGTTATGGTAGATATGTAGGTTCTGCCCTCACATGGGGCATATCTATCGTGTTGGCCATTGGGTCAGGCTTAATTGGTGATTCTTAGAACATCTAAGCCCAGAGGCATGTAAATGATTATGGCAAAGAGTTGGGCATATCATCTATTAAGAATTGCATATGATGCAATTGATAAATTTTTTCTACCTTATTGATTGACTATGGATATTGGCGTATTGGCTTGGTGATAGTTGAATTATTTTGGATCTTGGCTCACTACAAGGTTGTATATTGCAATCTTCTGAATTGATATGTGAGGGTTATCCATTTGAATAAAATAGTAAGAGTAATGATTAATTAAAGACCTAATAAACATCCTCAAATTTTATAATCAAATGAAATCAAAATGAGTTTTTAACGAAATTGCAAATTCTTTTGTAGAATCAAATGGAAACACACAACAATACCTTTTCTCTATGATGAGTCCTTGAGAAGGACAAATTAAATGGGAACAACTTCCACAACTGGTACAGGACGCTGAGAATTGTTCTCACACAAGAGCGCAAGATCTATGTCTTGGAGATGCCAGTACTAGAAGAACATCTTCCTAATGCTCCCAGGGATGACAGGGATGCTTACAAGAAGCATATTAAAGATTTCTTGGATGCCAAATTTCTAATGTTTTGATCAATAAACTATGAGTTCCAAAGACAACATGAGAACATGGAAGTTATGGAGATGGTCACACATCTCAAGAACATGTTCTAGGATCAGGCAAGACATGAGATATATGATATCTTAAAAGCACTATTCAAATATAACATGGTATAAGGAGATTCAATAGGTCCCCATGTGCTCAAGATCATTGGGTATGTGGAGAATCTATCAAGACTGGGATTCCCCTAGGGTCAAGAGTTGGCCACTGATGTGATTCTATAGTCTCTGCCAGAGTCATATAGTTAGTTTGTCATGAACTACAACATGAATGACTTTGACAAGTCGTTGACAAAGTTATTGGACATCTTGAGAATAGCTGAGGCACAAATGAAGAAAGACAAGCCTAAGTTTGTGATGATGATCAGTAAGAAAAAGGAAAAGTCTAAAGGCAAAGGCAAATATAAGAAGAGTTCTACAGCTAGAAAAAAGTCCAAGTCTTCAGACCTCAAGGCAAAAGGAAGAATAAAGAAGGGAGGCAAAGATCATCACTGTCACCAAGTTGGACACTTGAAGAGGAATCATACCCTCTAGTTGGAGGAACTAAAGAAGAAGACGGAAGAGGCAAATGCCTCTACTTCATATATAGACATTGTAATATAATACTAATTTACTTCTTCATATTAGTATATGATACCAGATGTAGATCTGAGATACGTTGATGTACAAGATCTGATAAGAAGTAAAGCCTTATGGACTGCGATAAGAAAGTGTTGCTGCAACTTCAGTCCACATTTAGAATTTATCTTATCCCAAAGGACATGTAATAGAGTTAGTAGAACTTCTATATTATTATGACAATAAATAGTAACATTTTATTTCCTGCATCTTGTAATAACAAGGATGATTATGAATAAAATATTGAGTGTTCTATTTTAAAGATGTGATCTTATATGGTAAATTCCCTAAGTATCCTATGATCATGGATAAATGTCTAATAACATAAATACCTAAAGGATTATATTTGATAACTCAAACAGTTAACAATGTATAGCATTATCATGTGGAGCACGCATATGAGAATTGCATATCTAGATATTTGTATAGACTCCTTTTGGTTATTCAATTAATGAGAAATATGCAAGTCTTACTTGTGTGCTATGTGATATAGCATCCTTCACTAGATGTAGTGTGAGGATAAGCATTCTATTAAACCTTATACATGTTCATGTATGAAGATCGTACAGAATAAATGCTACTGGTAGTTACATATACATCATAGTATTTGTTGATGATATAATGATATGCACTCAGCAAAATACAAACATAAATCTCTTATGATGTTCAAAGAAAACTATAAATGAAGTCTAACTTTGATAAAAGTATTAAAAAAACTTTGATATGATCAAATGTTGAAATACTTTGCATCAAAAGTTTGAGGTCCTTTTGGAAGATAGTGATAGAGAATCACAATCAATTCTATCTCAACATAATGATATGACAGAAAGAAGGAATCACATCATGATGAGTCATGATATGATTATCATTTAATCCAATCTTCTAAATTTCCTTAAAAGAAATATGCTAAACACTAAAATGGTATACCATCTAAAATGGTTAAAAGGACACCATATGATATATGGAATATGGGAATGTCTCGATGTGGCTTAAGGATTGTAACCTATATAAAGAAAGTAGTTTCTTAAAAGGTTAATCCGCAAAACATATTTGTTGAATATTGTCTTTAACCTCAATCTAATAAAAAAATTGTTTTCTATCCAGGATAACTGAGTTACAAAAGAATCAGTGGGAGTAAAATTAGAACTCGAAAGGCTTGAGGACAATGGATAGGTACAATAAGAAATAGTGAGAATAAAAAATTGTTGTGGGATCTAAAGTCCATCTTGTAACATGGAACCTCATAATTCTAGTAGAATGGATCCGAGACTGAAAGATTGTGAATCCAACAACTCCGATAGGTTGGTCATAAGATGATGAGCCAACATATCCGTAACATCCCTGACCTGGGTTATAAACTAACCCTAGGAGTTTTGCTTAAAATGTAAATAGATGATTATGGTTATCTTGTGATATGTAATTAAAACTTCTGAGGAACATGTATTTTCATTTCTGTCCATTTTAAACAATGTTGTAATATTGTTTTGTTAAAAATGGACTTATGTGCAAATTACCCAATAAGAGGGGTTAACTTGCAAATTTTACATGTTAATATGTTCCTCTGGTGTTGAGACATTATAATAATGAATATGATGAAGTGTTATGGATTCTCCAAGCTTGGGCACCAAGATGCAGCTTGTAAAACAATCCTTGTGCTTGAAACCCTAGTTTTTGTGTAAAGTGCAATTTACCCAAAACATAGGGTGCAACATGTAAAATATACCTTTTAGAGTATCTGTTATGACTCTTGGCATCAACTAGAGTAAAAATAATGATGAGGGCGCCTCATTTGAATGATTAAATAAGAAAGATAACTTTTGTATTTAAATAACCAAGTTATAAGCAAAATGACCCTATTATGTGTGCAACTTAGTAAGATGTTTGGCTTCTTTTCCTCTAAACCTTGAATAAAGGAGGAGTTTTTCTTAAGTATAGAAGGGAGAAACGTGTCTTAGGAAGGGAGGAGGATGTAGTTGAGAAATAAGGAAAAGCTTGTCCTTATCTTGAAAATATGCCCAAAGTAAGGCACCTCTCTTCTACTAAGCAAGGGATCTTTCCCTTCACCCTTTTCACTTATCCTTTTGTTGTGGCCGACTAAAAAGGAGCTCAGGAGCAGAGGAGAACGGCCAAGATGAATTGGGTAAGCTTTGATTGCTATCTAGCTTGAAATCATGGAGGAAATCATGCTACAAGGTTGGTTTGTTAGTCTTTCTTACATAGTTCTTCCTTCTAGCTATCTTCTCCATCCAATTCTTGAGAAAGGAAACTTGGACGACCTGTGGAGCTCAAGCCACCATTAAAGCTTCGAAGCTTGGAGCTCTATATCTGATCCTAAGATGGGTTTTATAACTCTAAACCGTAAAGCTTTGATTATGCACCTTCTTTTCTTGAAAACGTTGCTTGTTCTTCTTTCTCCCATACTTCTAAGTGTTCTTGCAACCAAAACCGTGAAGAACAGTTCATGTTCTTGAGGTATAAGAAGGGGGCTTTAATTACAATGTTCACTTTATCAAACGGTCCTCCACCTCTTTCCCAAACGGTTTGCAAAACCGTTTGGAAGCAAACGGTTTCAAAACCGTTTGAGTGCAAACGGTTTCAACCAAACTGCATGAAAACAAATGGTTTCAAAACCATTTGGGGTGCGTTGAACATGATTGATGGTTTGGGAAATTTGTTGTAAATATTATGGACTAATTACTCACCAATAATCATCAACTAATTCCAAGTAAATCACAAGTTGAAGGCACTTAAGTCACCTAAACCCTAATCGGGTTCATTGCTGATTTCAATGGACCAATCATGTTGAAGTTTGGGTTGAGTGGCCCAAACGGTTTCAAAACCGTTTGGGGATCACTCAAACGGTTTCCAAACCATTTTCTGATCACCCAAGACCATTTGGAGGTCTAGGGTTAAGTAGGGTTGGTCAATTGAGGGTCCAATTACATAAAGTTGTTGAACAATTAAAATTCTGATTTTGTGACCTAATTAGGGTTCAACCCTTAAGTGATTAACTTAATTTTAGATAAAATAATGGGAAAATGGTCTCAAGACCGTTTGGAGGATGTCCAAACAATCCCAAGACCGTTTGGGGTCAGGTCATGACCCAGTTGAGTGATGGTCAATGGGTTCAACATCAACTAGACTCATGTTGATGCATGTTGAAGGGTGATTGATTCCAAACCCTAATTCAAGTGTTCCAAACCCTAATTGGTGACCAAATTGAGGTCCCATTGAGGGTCAAATCAGTAAGGATTGACCTAATTGACTCAATTGATGAGTGGCTAACCTTGTCTTGATCGTTTGAGGGGTTCAACATTGAAAACCCTAACTCAATTGGAAGAGTTGACACACTTTTTGGTCCAAGCGGTTTTGAGGGTGTTTGGACCAAACGGTCTCAAGACCGTTTGGGTCCAAACGGTCTCAAGACCGTTTGGGACCAAATGATCCCAAATCGTTTGGTGGTCATGTGATTTCAAAAGTTGATTTGGTTATGCGGTTTCAAGACCAATTTGTCCATGCGTTTTCAAAAGTCAAGTTGGCCAAATGGTCAACGGGACCAAACGGTCTTCACCACAATTAGGGAAAACGGTCTTGATGGCCATGCGGTCTTGAAAGTCAAAGGACCAAATGGTCAACAACTCCATGCGGTTTCAAAACAGTTTGGAGGTTGAAGTGCAAGACCGTTTGGGGTTCATTTATGTTAAGAACGCTTGATGGTTTGAAGGTGAAGATGGTTTAGTAGTTGTTTAACCTAAACCCTAAAGATACCTAAAGTCATTAAGAGGTTAAGTAATTAGTAGATTAACACATGTTATGGTTAATGGTGGACATTACCAAAGTACCTTGAAGGGTTTAAGTAGACAACACCTCTTGATCAAGCAAAAATGACCATAGTGATGATGACATGACTTGTGTTATCATGGTTGATTTGACTTAACCTAATTAAGAGTGATGTAAACATCATCTAATAATAAGGGGAGAGAGAAGATTCCTAATATGAATGTGAATCAAGTAATATACTTCCAACTTATATGAATGCACATGATTAGGGTATGATCCTTTATAGTGAGATCATGGAAACCCTAATTATGGTGACTAATGAATCTTAACTTAATTGAAGGCATTAATGGAAGTAATATTCATATATTATGATGGTATGACCTCAATATCATGTAATATGAATAGTAAACCCTAATTCTAGGGTAATATCATGTAATGTGAATAGTAAACCCTAATCTAGGGTGATGTGATGAAATGAACAGTAAACCCTAATTTGGAGTTATGCTTTTAAGCATGAAGCTCTATACTTGAGTATAAAATGAGGAATCCTTATACTTTGTAAAGTTAAAGGGGTTTAATAACCCTAATTGAGTTGAATAAACCTTAAACCCTAGAAACCAGCCGTGGTAATGTGACACGGTCGTGGTGATTTCATGTAGCATGACCGTGCAAGATAGAACGGCCGTGGTGTTCTATGATTAATTGAAAAGAATTGGTATTGTGTTGATACTTTTATATATGCATGACCTCAATTATATTAGTCATGCAGGTTGTTATCAAGAGTTAATCATAACCAGGTAAGAGATATGATGCTACATTTATTGAAAGTATTCTTTAAAGCTTTGAAAACAATGATAAGTTGTGTTGCCTATTAAAAAGGGTAACTTACAAGATGGATAGGCTATATGAGACATGAAAACCATCTGTATTGTTACAACCAAGGTCATGCTGATAAATGACTTATAATGATCTAAGGGTTTGAAACACCCCAATTCCTGAATCTTAATGATGAGATAGTTAGGGATTGATATCCCAATGGTAACTGATGTGGAATAAACTTGATACATTTAGTATTCTTCTTTTATAGCAATTGTTTTAATGGTTTATGTTTGAAAACATGTCTGATGATAAAAGAATGGTATAATGTACTTAAATAATCAAGTATAATCATATCATGTAGAGACATGATCATAGATCCATCATTGTCAGTAGTTTAATGATGGTGAAATAGGTTTTCCTAAGGGAACTCCTGGAGAACATACTTTTGAGTATGTTGGGGTTATGGATGCGATTATCCTTACTAACTAATGTAGGGATTGATGTGAGATGTACCTTAATCTCTTATCCCTTCATTATATGTTTATGTCGGGATGATGTATCACTTATCTCGCGATGATGTTGTTAATACCACATCGATGTGAGATAAACAAGAAATCCCTCGATGGTGAAGAGAGTACAGAACGCCACTGTGACTCTAATAGCAAAGTTGCCAGGATACCCTAGAAATCTATTATAGCAGAGACATGAGATGTCCTGCATGTTGATCCTCACACTGACTGAGGAAGATGAGGTCATAGGAATCCGACTCTTCTAATGACCTATGTATGGTACCGATTGTGATTTCGTAATGGTCGGTTGGAGTATAAGAGGTGTAACTCATCTCCCCAAGGCATAATAATGTTTGAAAAACATAATCAGCCGTGTAGCATAACTGCTTAGGTTGAACTACGAGATACAATGATTGATATTACATTGTTATAATGTTCTAGTTGAATGACTAGAATACATGTTCTACATGGAGTTATGCTTTGATATTCGATTAAGTTATATCTGAAATGATTGCTAAAAGAATGTTGTTCCAATTAATGTTTAAACGGCTGTTGATTGTTTAAAAATATACTTATTACTGTTGTTCTATTTATTGCAATAACAAAGTTTCTGGCTGAGAGTTATAACTCTCGCTGGGACAATTATTCAATTGTCTCACCCCCATGGGATTCAACTTTTTAGGTAGATGTCGTGGACGAAGAAACCATCAGTGGGTGAGCAGCAACAGCAACAACAACAACATCAGGGACAACAGTGAATCTTAGGTGGAGATATTGTCTGTCAAGTCATGTAGATAGCATGTCCTATGTGTCATCTCTGTACTCTCAGGTCCTAGGAGTCAGTAGATCTGAGATTTTGACTTAATATCTCGAGATGTAATAACGAATCATGTTGTAAACAATATATCTTGTTTTCTTATAAAATAATTTTATGGTTTAAAGATTTCTTTCTAAAAAGTTTTATTTTTTTAGTGATTTTTAATAATTCCGCTGCTAGTTAATCGCTTCCGCATTTGTTGATCTTGTTTTGGCGATTCGGTCGCCACAATTTAGTGGTATCAGAGCTTTAGGTTCGCTGAGTCTACAGAGACATAGGACTTAGGATGTTGAGCCTGTTCTAGTGTTTTCCAATATATCTAATAGTGTCTTCTGCTCCTTAGGAGAAGAAGATAAGTTAAGGATGTCTGGACCACACGAGGAATATGTTGCGGAGAGTAGCGTTACTGCACCCCGAGGAGGTGCAAGAAACTCGGAGATAGAGCAACCTGTACCTGAGCCACCCCAGTTCAATCCAACCGACATGGGGAACCCAGTCGTCCAAACCATGTTTGGACATTTTATGACTGCCATGACACACATAATAGATAGGATGCCTATACCTGCACCTAGGGCACCTACCCATCCCGAAGGACAAGGAATCAACAAGACGTTTGAATGACTTCGGCGGGTTGGAGCCACGGAGTATTTTGGAATAGCTGACCCAGCAGATGTCGACTTGTGGTTAACTAAACTCTAGAAGGCCTTTAGAATCCTGAACATCCCAGAAGCTGAGAAGGTTAGACATACTGTGTATCTTCTCAAGGGAAGTGCTGGTCACTGGTGGACCTTGGAAGAACAGAAGAGGCCTGGTGTAGAGATTGCCTGGGAAGATTTCCGACGGGAATTTATCAATAGATATTTCCCTAAGACGTTTTTGGACGATAAAATCTCTCAGTTCGAGAGGTTAAGGCAAGGTCCAATGAACATTGGTGAGTATGAGGCTAAGTTCATGGAGTTGTTGCGGTTCTGTTCGCATATGGCTGCTACAGATGAAGAAAGGATCAGGCATTTTGAGAAAAGGTTAAACGCTGAATTGACTACTCCCGTGTCTGCCCTAGAGAATAGAGAAAGGTTTGCTACCTTCATAGAGTCTGTCAGAAGGATAGAGAGGTCTATAGTAGAGAAGAGACAAACCCAGAACAAGAGGATGTATCCTCAGTTCCAAGGATCTTCATCCCGAGATTTCAAGAAGACTAGGTTTTCTGCGCCTACACCACCACCTAGACCCAGTTCTCAGACGCAATGGACGTCGAATAGAGGTAGAGGACGAAGCCTACCACTAGAAGCAGCCCACAGTTCAGCATCTATGTCGGTTACAGGACCACCCAGACCATAACAACTGAACAAAAGTTGCTATATATGTGGGAAGATGGGACACCTGATGAAAGACTGCAGAGCCAGAGAAGTAAGTGTAACTCAACCGCAGAGGTAGAGTCAGCAAGGATCGTAGAGGAGACAGTTTCAAGGTGGAGCTAGAGGACATGGACAAGCGTCCCAAGTTGGATCATCGGCACCACATCAACCACAGGCAACAGCAAGGTTTTACGCAATGAATCCACCTGATGCAGTGATCAACCCTCGGGTTGTGGCAGGTCAGATGGAATTGTTATATTGTGATATGTCTACATCTTGCGTTGTATCTATTTTAATTGATCCGGGTGCTACACACTCCTTTATCACTCGAAGAGTGATTCTTGACTGTAATCTGACTATGAGTCATAGAGCAGATAGTTTGTTGCTAGAAACTCCGTTGAGGGGGTCTGCTGTATTGCAGGAGGTATGTTCTCCCTGCATTCTCTTCTTTTCTGAACATCGCATTCAAATGGATCTTATACCACTTGAGATGCAAGGATTTGATATAATCCTTGGGATGGATTCCTTGGAAAGGTATAAGGTTGTTTTGGATTGTGAATCCAAGCAAGTTGTGTTCGCTGACGATAGTGACTCATGGATCTTTCAAGGAGAGAGAAAGATTCTACCCACCTGTCTTGTGTCAGCTATGGTTGCTGAGAAGCTGATGAGGCAAGGATGTTATGCATTCTTAGCCCATGTGGTAGATACTATCATGAAGAGTCCTAACCCTGCCGAAGTTCCTTTAGTCTGGGAATTTGAAGATGTATTTCCTGAAGAACTTCCAGGTGTGCCACCGCCTCGGGAAATTGATTTTGAAATCAATTTGATCCCAGGCACGCAACCTATAGCACAAACACCATATAGGATGGCGCCTGCTGAGATGGCAGAACTCAAGAAGAAGCTACAGGAGTTGCTTGAGAAGGGTTTCATCCGACCAAGTACTTCGCCTTGGGGTGCTTCGGTCCTCTTTGTTAAGAAGAAAGACGGTTCAATGCGGTTGTGCATTGATTACAAACAATTAAATAAAGTAACAATAAAGAATAAGTATCCTAGGTCGAGGATTGATGATCTCTTTGACCAGTTGTGTGGTGCAACCATCTTCTCAAAAATATATTTGAGGTCGGGATATCATCAACTTCGTATTAAGGATAGTGACATATCCAAGTCTGCCTTCAGAAAAAGGTATGGTCACTATGAGTTCACAGTTATGTCGTTTGTTCTAACAAATGCACCAACTGCATTTATGGAACTCATGAATAGAATCTTCAACCTTTTCTCGATCAGTGTGTTGTTGTCTTTATAGATGACATCCTGATCTATAGTATAGATGCTCAGCAGCATGAACAGCATCTTCGTCAGGCTCTAACTTTGTTAAGAGAACACAAGTTATATGCTAAATTTAGTAAGTGTTAGTTCTAGTTACCAGAAGTATCTTTCCTTGGACACGTGATATCTGCCTCAGGTATTCGTGTTGACCCTAAAAAGGTAGAATTTGTTCTACAATGGGAACAACCGATGACACCGACAGAAATCTGTAGTTTCTTAGGGTTGGCAGGCTATTACCGAAGGTTCATTAAGAACTTCAGCTCAATAGCCTTACCCTTGACTAAGTTGACCAGGAAGGATGTTCCTTTTTCTTGGAGTGATAAGTGTCAGCAATTTTTTCAGCTATTGAAGGAGAGGTTGACAAGTGCACCTGTGCTTGTATTACTTGAGCAAGGAAAATGATATATAGTTTTCTGTGATGCTTCCAAGAACGGACTCGGATGTGTGTTGATGCAGGATAAACAAGTGATTTCTTTTGCTTCCCGACAGCTTAAGAAACACGAGGAGAATTATCCGACACACGATCTGGAGCTTGCTGCTTTGGTTCATGCTTTGAAGATCTGGAGACACTATCTCTATGGAGAGACATTCCATATTTTCACAGATCATAAGAACCTGAAGTACATCTTTTCTCAGCACGAGCTTAACATGAGGCAATGTCGCTGGATGGAGTTAATCAAGGACTACGATTGTACAATTGATTACCATCCAGGGAAGGCCAATGTGGTGGCAGATGCTTTGAGTAGGAAATCAGCAACACCAGCTTTAGATAGAGCACAACTGAATTCTTTGGTATGCTCTAGGAGAGATATGCTTATCTCCTTTAGGCAAAACAATGTACAGTTGAAAGTGTCATTGTTAGCCGGGTTATTAGTTGAGATGCATATAAAACCTACCCTGAGGGAACAGATCAAGGAGGCACAAAAAGTTGATGTTGCAGTTCAACAGATCAGATCGGAGTATGGTGGCGAGCAACGAGATGGTTTCCATGATTCAGAGGACCAAGTAACCTGTTATCATGGGAGGATGATAGTGTCGGATGTAGATAACTTGAGAAATTTAGTCTTGGAAGAAGCTCATTCTTTGATGTATGCTATGCATCCAGGAAGCGCCAAGATGTATCGAAATTTAAAAGATATGTATTGGTGGCCTAGGATGAAGAAAGACGTTGCTGAGTTTGCTATGCGGTGTCCTGTGTGTCAGCAGGTTAAAGCTGAACACCAGAAGCCTGTAGGAACAATGCAACCATTATCCATACCACAATGGAAGTGGGATCACGTAACCATGGACTTTGTTGTTGGCCTACCTAGGACAAACAAAGGGAATGATTCCATTTGGTTAATAGTTGATAGGTTGACAAAGACAGCACATTTCTTGCCTATCAAAACAACCTATTCTACTGAGAAGTTAGCACAGTTGTATGTTGAGATAGTGTGGCTGCACGGAGTCCCAGTTACCATTGTTTTTTATAGAGATCCCCAGTTTACGAGTCATTTTTGGGAACGACTTCATAAATCTTTAAGCACTCAGTTAACGTTTAGTACAACCTTTCATCCACAGACTGATGGACAGTCAGAAAGGACTATACATACCTTGGAAGACTTGCTTAGAGCATGTGTTCTCCAGTTTACAGGGAGTTGGGATCTGCACCTGAGCTTAATAGAGTTTGCCTACAACAATAGCTATCAACATAGCATTGACATGGCACCTTAAGAAGCTTTGTATGGTAGACGTTGTAGATCACCCTATGCTGGTATGAAATTGGTGAATATCAACTTTTAGGTCCTGATCTTGTACAGCAGACCACAGAGAAGATTAAAGTAATACAACAACAGATAAAGACTACACATGATAGGCAGAAGTCTTACGCTGATAAGTGTCATAGACCTTTAGAGTTCCAGGTTGGAGACAGAGTATACCTTAAAGTCTCACCTTGGAAAGTTGTTCTCAGATTTGGAGGAAAAGGGAAGTTAGCTCCTAGGTTTATGGGGCCTTATCCAATCATTGAACAGATTGGGAAGGTAGCCTATAAACTAGAGTTTCCACTAGAGTTACAGAAGTTACACCTTGTGTTTCACATTTCCATGCTGAGTAAATGTCACCCTGATATAGAATCAGTTCTTCAACCTATGGAAGTAGAATTGAATGAAGATGTGTCTTATGAGGAAGGACTAGTGTCAATCCTTGATAAAAGAATTAAAAAGTTGAAAAAGAAAGACATAAGTCTTGTGAAAGTCCTCTAGAATGAATGTGGTGTTGAAGAAGCCACATGGGAACTAGAGGAAGAGATGAGGAGGAAATACCCTTCTCTTTTCTCTTAATATGTTTTGTTGATTTCGAGGATGAAATCCTTGTAAGGGGTGGATAATTTGTAACATCCCTGACCTGGGTTATGAACTAACCCTAGGTGTTTTGCTTAAAAATGTAATTAGATGCTTATGGTTATCTTGTGATATGTAATTAAAACTTCTGAGGAACATGTATTTTCATTTATGTCCTTTTTAAACAATATTGTAATATTGTTTTGTTAAAAATGGACTTATGTCCAAATTACCCAATAAGAGGGGTTAACTTGCAAATTGTACATGTTAAGATGTTCCTCTGGTGTTGAGACATCATAAGAATGAATATGATGAAGTCTTATGGATTCTCCAAGCTTGGGCACCAAGATGCATCTTGTAGAACAATCCTTGTGCTTGAAACCCGAGTTTTGTGTAAAGTGCAATTTACCCAAAACATAGGGTGCAACATGTAAAATATATCTTTTCGAGTATCTTTTATGACTCTTGGCATCAACTATATTAAAAATAATGAGGAGGGAGCCTCATTTGAATGATTAAATAAGAAAGATAACTTTTGTATTTAAATAACCAAGTTATAAGCAAAATGACCCTTTTATGTGTGCAACTTAGTAAGATGTTTGGCTTCTTTTCCTCTAAACCTTGAATAAAGGAGGAGTTTTGCTTAAGTATATAAGGGAGAAACGTGGCTTAGGAAGGGAGGAGGATGTAGTTGAGAAATAAGGAAAAGCTTGTCCTTATCTTGAAAATATGCCCAAAGTAAGGCACCTCTCTTCTACTAAGCAAGGGGTCTTTCCCTTCACCCTTTTCACTTATCCTTATGTTGTGGCCGACTAAAAAGGATCTCAGGAGCAGAGGAGAACGGCCAAGCTGAATTGGGTAAGATTTGATTGCTATCTAGCTTGAAATCATGGAGGAAATCATGCTACAAGGTTGGTTTGTTAGTCTTTCTTACATAGTTCTTCCTTCTAGCCATCTTCGCCATCCAATTCTTGAGAAAGGAACCTTGGATGACCTATGGAGCTCAAGCCACCATTAAAGCTTAGAATCTTGGAGCTCTAGATCTGATCCTAAGGTGGGTTTTATAACTCTAAACCTTAAAGCTTTGATTATGCACCTTCTTTTCTTGAAAATGTTGCTTGTTCTTCTTTCTCCCATACTAATAAGTGTTCTTTCAACCAAAACTGTGAAGAAAAGTTCATGTTCTTGAGGTAGAAGAAGGGGGCGTTAATTCCAATGTTCACTTTATCAAATGGTCCTCCACCTCTTGCCCAAACGGTTTGCAAAACCATTTGGAAGCAAACGGTTTCAAAACCGTTTGAGTGCAAACGGTTTCAACCAAACCGCATGAAAACAAACGGTTTCAAAACCGTTTGGGGTGCGTTGAACAAGGTTGACCGTTTGGGAATTTTTTTTTAAATATTATGGACTAATTACTCACCAATAATCATCAACTAATTCCAAGTAAATCACAAGTTGAAAGCACTTAAGTCACCTAAACCCTAATCGGGTTCATTGCTGATTTCAATGGACCAATCATGTTGAAGTTTGGGTTGAGTGGCCCAAACGGTTTCAAAACCGTTTGGGGATCACTCAAATGGTTTCCAAACCGTTTGGTGATCACCGAAGACCATTTGGAGGTCTAGGGTTAAGTAGGGTTGGTCAATTGAGGGTCGAATTACATCAAGTTGTTGAACAATTAAAATGCTGATTTTGTGACCTAATTAGGGTTCAACCCTTAAGTGATTAACTTAATTTTTGATAAAATAATGGGCAAACAGTCTCAAGACCGTTTGGAGGATGTCCAAACGATCCTAAGACCGTTTGGGGTCAGTTCATGACCCAATTGAGTGATGGTCAATGGGTTCAACATCAATTAGACTCATGTTGATGCATGTTGAAGGGTGATTGATTCCAAACCCTAATTCAAGCGATCCAAACCCTAACTGGTGACCAAATTGAGGTCCAATTGAGGGTCAAATCAGTAAGGATTGACCTAATTGACTCAATTGATGAGTGTCTAACCTTGTCTTGATCGTTTGAGGGGTTCAACATTGAAAACCCTAACTCAATTGGAAGAGTTGACACACTTTTTGGTCCATGCGGTTTTGAGGGTGTTTGGGTCCAAACGGTCTCAAGACTGTTTGGGACCAAATGATCCCAAATCGTTTGGTGGTCATGCGATTTCAAAAGTTGATTTGGTTATGCGGTTTCAAGACCAATTTGTCCATGCTTTTTCAAAAGTTAAGTTGGCCAAATGGTCAATGGGACCAAACGGTCTTCACCTCATTTAGGGCAAACGGTCTTCTTGGCCATGTGGTCTTGAAAGTCAAAGGACCAAATGGTCAACAACTCCATGCGGTTTCAAAACCGTTTAGAGGTTGAAGTGCAAGACCGTTTGGGGTTCATTTATGTTAAGAACGCTTGATGGTTTGAAGGTGAAGATGGTTTAGTAGTTGTTTAACCTAAACCCTAAAGATACCTAAAGTCATTAAGAGGTTAATTAATTAGTAGATTTACACATGTTATGGTTAATGGTGGACATTACCAAAGTACCTTGAAGGGTTTAAGTAGACAACACCTTTTGATCAAGCAAAAATGACCATAGTGATGATGACATGACTTGTGTTATCAAGGTTGATTTGCTTAACCTAATTAAGAGTGATGTAAACATCATCTAATAATAAGGGGAGAGAGAATATTCCTAATATGAATGTGAATCAAGTAATATACTTCTAACTTATATGAATGCACATGATTAGGGTATGATCCTTTATAGTGAGATCATGGAAACCCAAATTATGGTGACTAATGAATCTTAACTTAATTGAAGGCATTAATGGAAGTAATCTTCATATATGATGATGGTATGACCTCAATATCATGTAATATGAATATTAAACCCTAATTCTAGGGTAATATCATGTAATGTGAATAGTAAACCCTAATCTAGGGTGATGTGATGAAATGAATAGTAAACCCTAATTTGGAGTTATGCTTTTAAGCATGAAGCTCTATACTTGAGTATAAAATGAGGAATACTTATACTTTGTAAAGATAAAGGGGTTTAGTAACCCTAATTGAGTTGAATAAACCTTAAACCCTAGAAACCAGCCATGGTAATGTGACACGGTCGTGGTGATTTCATGTAGCATGACCATGCAAGATCGCACGTCCATGGTGTTCTATGATTAATTGAAAAGAATTGGTATTGTGTTGATACTGTTATATATGCATGACCTCAATTATATTAGTCATGCAGGTTGTTATCAAGAGTTAATCATAACTAGGTAAGAGTTATGATGCTACATTTATTGAAAGTATTCTTTAAAGCTTTGGAAACAATGATATGTTGTGTTTCCTATTAAAAAGGGTAACTTACAAGATAGATAGGCTATATGAGCCATGAAAACCATCTGTATTGTTACAACCAAGGTCATGTTGTTAAATGACATATAATGATCTAAGGGTTTGAAACACCCCAATTCCTGAATCTTAATGATGAGATAGTTAGGGATTGATATCCCAATGGTAACTGATGTGGAATAAACTTGATACATTTAGTATTCTTCTTTTATAGCAAATTTTTTAATGGTTTATGTTTGAAAACATGCCTGATGATAAAAGAATGCTATAATGTACTTAAATAATCAAGTATAATCATATCATGTAGAGCCATGATCATAGATCCATCATTTTCAGTAGTTTAATGATGGTGAAACAGGTTTTCCTAAGGGAACTCCTGGAGAACATACTTTTGAGTATGTTGGGGTTATGGACGCAAATATCCTTACGTCCTAATGTAGGGATTGATGTGAGATGTACCTTAATCTCTCATCCCTTCATTATATGTTTATGCCGGGATGATGTATCACTAATCTCCCGATGATGTTGTTAATACCACATCAATGTGAGATAAACAAGAAATCCCTCGATGGCGAAGAGAGTACAGAACGCCACTGTGACTCTAATAGTGAAGTTGCCAAGATACCCTGGAAAGCTATTATAGCAGAGACATGAGATGTCCTGCATGTTGATCCTCACACTGACTGAAGAAGATGAGGTCATAGGAATTTGGCTCTTCTAATGACCTATGTATGGTACCAATTGTGATTTCGTAATGGTCGGTTGGAGTATGAGAGGTATAACTCATATCCCCAGGGCATAATAATGTTTGAAAAACATAATCAGCCGTGTAGCATAACTTATTAGGTTGAACTACGAGATACAATGATTGCTATTACATTGTTATAATGTTCTAGTTGAATGACTAGTATACATGTTCTACATTGAGTTATGCTTTGATATTCGATTAAGTTATAACTGAAATGATTGCTAAAAGAATGTTGTTCCATTTAATGTTAAAATGGTTGTTGATTGTTTAAAAATATACTTTTTACTATTGTTCTATTTATTGCAATAACAAAGTTTCTGGCGGAGAGTTATAACTCTCGCTGGGACAATTATTCAATTGTCTCACCCTCGTGGGATTCGACTTTTTAGGTAGACGTCGTGGATGAAGGAACCCATCAGTGGGTGAGCAACAGCAGTAGAAACAACATCAGGGACATCAACAAATCTCAGGTGGAGATATTGTCTGTCAAGTCATGTAGATAGCATGTCCTATGTGTAATCTTTGTACTCTCAGGTCCTAGGAGTCAGTAGATCTGAGATTTTGACTTAATATCTTGAGATGTAATGAAGAATCATGTTGTAAACAATATATCTTGTTTTCTTATAAAAGAGTTTTATGGTTTAAAGATTTCTTTCTAAAAAGTTTTATTTTTTAGTGATTTTTAATAATTCCACTGCTAGTTAATCACTTTTGCATTTGTTGATCTTGTTTTGGCAATTCGGTCGCCACAATTTAGTGGTATCAGAGCTTTAGGTTCGCTGAGTCTACAGAGACATAGGACTTACGATGTTGAGCCTGTTCTAGTGTTTTCCAATATATCTAATAGTGTCTTCTGCTCCTCAGGAGAAGAAGATAAGTTAAGGATGTCTGGACCACACGAGGAATATGTTGCGGAGAGTAGCGTTGTTGCACCCCGAGGAGGTGCAAGAAACCCGGAGATAGAGCAACCTGTACCAGAACCACCCCAGTTCAATCCAACTGACATGGGGAACCCAGCCGTCCAAACCATGTTTGGACAGTTTATGACTGCCATGACACACATAACAGATAGGATGCCTATACCTGCACCTAGGGAACCTGCCCATCCCAAAGGACAAGGAATCGGCAAGACGTTTGAATGACTTCGTCGGGTTGGAGCCACGGAGTATTTTGGAACATGTGACCCAGCAGATACCGACTTGTGGTTAACTGAACTCGAGAAGGCCTTTAGAATCCTGAACATCCCAGAAGATGAGAAGGTTAGACATGCTGTGTATCTTCTCAAGGGAAGTGCTGGTCACTGGTGGACCATGGAAGAACAAAAGAGGCCTGGTGTAGAGATTGCCTGGGAAGATTTCAGACGGGAATTTATCAATAGATATTTCACTAAGACGTTTCTGGACGAGAAAATCTCTCAGTTCGAGAGGTTAAGGCAAGGTCCAATGAACATTAGTGAGTACGAGGCTAAGTTCATGGAGTTGTTGTGGTTCTGTCCGCATATGGCTGCTACAGATGAAGAAAGGAACAGGCATTTCGAGAAAGGGTTAAACACTGAATTGACTACTCCCATGTCTGCCCTATAGAATAGAGAAAGGTTTGCTACCTTCATAGAGTTTGTCAGAAGGATAGAGAGGTCTATAGTAGAGAATAGACAGACCCAGAACAAGAGGATGTATCCTCAATTCCAAGGATCTTCATCCCGAGATTTCAAGAAGCCTAGGTTTTCTGCACCTACACCACCACCTAGACCCAGTTCTCAGACACAATGGACGTCGAATAGAGGTAGAGGACGAAACCTACCACTAGAAGGAGCCCACAGTTCAGCATCTATGTCGGTTACAGGACCACCCAGACCACAACAACTGAACAAAAGTTGCTATATATGTGGGAAGATGGGACACCTGATGAAAGACTGCAGAGCCAGAGAAGTAAGTGTAACTCAACCGCAGAGGTAGAGTCAGCAAGGATCACAAAGGAGACAGTTTCAAGGTGGAGCTAGAGGACGTGGACAAGCGTCCCAAGCTGGATCGTCAGCACCAAATCAACCACATGCAACAACAAGGTTTTACGCAATGAATCCACTTGATGCACTGATCAACCCTCGGGTTGTGGCAGGTCAGATGGAATTGTTATATTCTGATATGTCTACATCTTGTGTTGTATCTGTTTTAATTGATCTGGGTGCTACACACTCCTTTATCACTCGAAGAGTGATTCTTGACTGTAATCTGACTATAAGTCATAGAGCAGATAGTTTGTTGCTAGAAACTCCATTGAGGGGGTCTGTTGTATTGCAGGAGGTATGTTCTCCCTGCATTCTCTTCTTTTCTTAACATCACATTCAAGTGGATCTTATACCACTTGAGATGCAAGGATTTGATATAATCCTTGGGATGGATACCTTGGAAAGGTATAAGGTTGTTTTGGATTGTGAATCTAAGCAAGTTGTGTTCGCTGATGATAGTGACTCATGGATCTTTCAAGGAGAGAGAAAGATTCTACCCACCTGTCTTGTGTCAGCTATGGTTGTTGAGAAGATGATGAGGCAATGATGTTATGCATTCTTAGCCCATGTGGTAGATACTACCATGAAGAGTCCTAACCCTGCCGAAGTTCCTGTAGTCTGGGAATTTGAAGATGTATTTCCTGAAGAACTTCCAGGTGTGCCACCGCCTCGGGAAATTGATTTTGAAATCAATTTGATCCCAGACACGCAACCTATAGCACAAACACCATATAGGATGGCACCTGCTGAGATGGCAGAACTCAAGAAGAAGATATAGGAGTTGCTTGAGAAGGGTTTCATCCGACCAAGTATTTCACCTTGGGGTGCTCCGATCCTCTTTGTTAAGAAGAAAGGCGGTTCAATGTGGTTGTGCATTGATTACAGACAATTAAATAAAGTAACAATAAAGAATAAGTATCCTCTGCTGAGGATCGATGATCTCTTTGACCAGTTGTGTGGTGCAACCATCTTCTCAAAAATAGATTTGAGGTCGGGATATCATCAACTGCATATTAAGGATAGTGACATATCCAAGTCTGCCTTCAGAATAAGGTATGGTCACTATGAGTTCACAGTTATGTCGTTTGGACTAACAAATGCACCAGCTACATTTATGGAACTCATGAATAGAATCTTCTAACCTTTTCTCGATCAGTGTGTTGTTGTCTTTATAGATGACATCCTGATCTATAGTAGAGATGCTCAGCAGCATGAACAACATCTTCGTCAGGCTCTAACTTTGCTAAGAGAACACAAGTTATATGCTAAATTTAGCAAGTGTGAGTTCTGGTTACCAGGATTATCTTTCCTTGGACACGTGATATCTGCCTCGGGTATTCGTGTTGACCCTAAAAAGGTAGAATTTGTTCTACAATGGGAACAACCGAAGATACTGACAGAAATCTGTAGTTTCTTAGGGTTGGCAGGCTATTACCGAAGGTTCATTAAGAACTTCAGCTCAATAGCCTTACCCTTGACTTAGTTGACCAGGAAGGATGTTCCTTTTGCTTGGAGTGATAAGTGGCAGTAATGTTTTCAGCTGTTGAAGGAGAGAGGTTGACAAGTGAGCATGTGCTTGTATTACCTGAGCAAGGAAAAGGATATATAGTTTTCTGTGATGCTTCCAAGAATGGACTCGGATGTGTGTTGATGCATGATAAACAAGTGATTTCTTTTGCTTCCCGACAGCTTAAGAAACACGAGGAGAATTATCCGACACACGATCTGGAGCTTGCTGCTGTGGTTCATGCTTTGAAGATCTGGAGAAACTATCTCTATGGAGAGACATTCCAGATTTTCACGGATCATAAGAACCTAAAGTACATCTTTTCTCAGCACGAGCTTAACATGAGGCAACGTCACTGGATGGAGTTAATCAAGGACTACGATTGTACAATTGATTACCATCTAGGGAAGGCCAATGTGGTTGCAGATGCTTTGAGTAGGAAATCAGCAACAAC
This sequence comes from Alisma plantago-aquatica, assembly GCA_963693085.1. NCBI lineage: Eukaryota > Viridiplantae > Streptophyta > Magnoliopsida > Alismatales > Alismataceae > Alisma > Alisma plantago-aquatica. Next base: position 444,524,686 of record OY856411.1, on the reverse strand, counting down.
AGCCTTAGATAGAGCACAACTAAATTCTTTGGTATGCTCTAGGAGAGATATGCTTATCTCCTTAAGGCAAAACAATGTACAGTTGAAAGTGTCATTGTTAGTCGGTTTATTAGCTGAGATGCATATAAAACCTACCCTGAGGGAACAGATCAAGGAGGCACAACAAGTTGATGCTACAGTTCAACAGATCACATCGGAGTATGGTGACGAGAAACAAGATGGTTTCCATGATTTAGAGGACCAAGTAACCTGTTATAATGGGAGGATGATAGTGTCAGATGTAGATAACTTGAGAAAGTTAGTCTTGGAAGAAGCTCATTCTTCGATGTATGCTATGCATCCAAGAAGCGCCAAGATGTATCGAAATTTAAAAGATATGTATTGGTGGCCTAGGATGAAGAAAGACGTTGCTTAGTTTGTTATGCGGTGTCATGTGTGTCAGCAGGTTAAAGTTGAACACCAGAAGCCTGCAGGAACAATGCAACCATTACCCATACTACAATGGAAGTGGGATCACGTAACCATGGACTTTGTTGTTGGCCTACCCAGGACAAACAAAGGGCATGATTCCATTTAGGTAATAGTTGATAGGTTGACAAAGACAACACATTTCTTGCCTATCAAACCAACCTATTCTGCTGAGAAGTTAGCACAGTTGTATGTTGAAGAGATAGTGTGGCTGCACGGAGTCCAAGTTACCATTGTTTCTGATAGAGGTCCCCAGTTTACGAGTCATTTTTGGGAACGACTTCATAAAGCTTTAGGCACTCAGTTAACGTTTAGTACAACCTTTCATCCACAGACTAATGGACAGTCAGAAAGGACTATACAGACCTTGGAAGACTTACTTAGAGCATGTGTTCTCCAGTTTACAGGGAGTTGGGATCTGCACCTGAGCTTAATAGAGTTTGCCTACAACAATAGCTATCAACATAGCATTGACATGGCACCTTATGAAGCTTTGTATGGTAGACATTGTAGATCACTCCTATGCTGGTATGAAACCGGTGAATATCAACTTTTAGGTCCTGATCTGTGCAGCAGACCACAGAGAAGATTAAAGTAATACAACAACAGATAAAGACTGCACAGGATAGGCAGAAGTCTTACACTGATAAGCATCGTAGACCTTTAGAGTTCCAGGTTGGAGACAGAGTATACCTTAAAGTCTCACCTTGGAAAGGAGTTCTGAGATTTGGAGGAAAAGGGAAGTTAGCTACTAGGTTTATGGGGCCTTATCCAATCATTGAACGGATTGGGAAGGTAGCCTATAAAATAGAGTTGCCACTAGAGTTACAGAAGTTACACCCTGTGTTTTACATTTACATGCTAAGGAAATGTCACCCTGATACAGAATCAGTTCTGCAACCTATGGAAGTAGAATTGAATGAAGATGTGTCTTATGAGGAAGGACCAGTGTCAATCCTTGATAAAAGAATTAAAAAGCTGAAAAAGAAAGACATAAGTCTTGTGAAAGTCCTCTGGAAGCATCGTGGTTTTGAAGAAGCCACATGGGAACTAGAGGAAGAGATGAGGAGGAAATACCCTGCTCTTTTCTCTTAATATGTTTTGTTGATTTCGAGGACGAAATCCTTGTAAGGGGTGGATAATTTGTAACATCCCTGACCTGGGTTATGAACTAACCCTAGGTGTTTTGCTTAAAAATGCAATTAGATGCTTATTGTTATCTTGTGATATGTAATGAAAACTTTTGAGGAACATGTATTTTCATTTCTGTCCTTTTTAAACAATGTTGTAATATTATTTTGTTAAAAATGGACTTATGTGCAAATTACCCAATAAGAGGGGTTAACTTGCAAATTGTACATGTTAAGATGTTCCTCTGGTGTTGATACATCATAAGAATGAATATGATGAAGTGTTATGGATTCTCCAAGCTTGGTACCAAGATGCAGCTTGTAGAACAATCCTTGTGCTTGAAACCCTAGTTTTTGTGTAAACAACAATTTACCCAAAACATAGTGTGCAACATGTAAAATATACCTTTTAGAGTATCTTTTATGACTCTTGGCATCAACTAGAGTAAAACACATGAGGAGGGCGCCTCATTTTAATGATTAAATAAGAAAGATAACTTTTGTATTTAAATAACCAAGTTAGAAGAAAAATGACCCTTTTATGTGTGCAACTTAGTAAGATGTTTGGCTTCTTTTCCTCTAAACCTTGAATAAAGGAGGAGTTTTGCTTAAGTATAGAAGGGAGAAACGTGGCTTAGTAAGGGAGGAGGATCTAGTTGAGAAATAAGGAAAAGCTTGTCCTTATCTTGAAAATATGCCCAAAGTATATAGGCACCTCTCTTCTACTAAGCAAGGGATCGCTCCCTTCACCCTTTTCACTTATCCTTTTGTTGTGGCTGACTAAGAAGGAGCTCAGGAGTATAGGTGAACGTCCAAGCTGAATTGGGTAAGCTTTGATTGCTATCTATCTTGAAATCATGGAGGAAATCATGCTACAAGTTTGGTTTGTTAGTCTTTCTTACATAGTTCTTCCTTCTAGCCATCTTCTCCATCCAATTCTTGAGAAAGGAACCTTGGACGACCTATGGAGCTCAAGCCACCATTAAATCTTCGAATCTTGGAGCTCTAGAGCTGATCCTAAGGCGGGTTTTATAACTCTAAACCTTAAAGCTTTGATTATGCACCTTCTTTTCTTGAAAATGTTGCTTGTTCTTCTTTCTCCCATACTTCTAAGTGTTCTTGCAACCAAAACCGTGAAGAACATTCATGTTCTTGAGGTAGAAGAAGGGGGCATTAATTCCAATGTTCACTTTATCAAACGATTCTCCATATCTTGCCCAAACGATTTGCAAAACCGTTTGGAAGCAAACAGTTTCAAAACCGTTTGAGTGCAAACGGTTTCAACCAAACCGCATGAAAACAAACGGTTTCAAAACCATTTGGGGTGCGTTGAACATGGCTGACCGTTTGGGAAATTTGTTGTAAATATTATGGACTAATTACTCACCAATAATCATCAACTAATTCCAAGTAAATCACAAGTTGAAGGCACTTAAGTCACCTAAACCCTAATCGGGTTCATTGCTGATTTCAATGGACCAATCATGTTGAAGTTTGGGTTGAGTGGCCCAAACGGTTTCAAAAGCGATTGGGGATCACTCAAACGGTTTCCAAACCATTTGGTGATCACCCAAGACCGTTTGGAGGTCTAGGGTTAAGTAGGGTTGGTCAATTGAGGGTCCAATTACATCAAGTTGTTGAACAATTAAAATGCTGATTTTGTGACCTAATTAGGGTTCAACCCTTAAGTGATTAACTTAATTTTTGATAAAATAATGGGAAAACGGTCTCAAGACCGTTTGGGGTCAGGTCATGACCCAATTGAGTGATGGTCAATGGGTTCAACATCAATTAGACTCATGTTGATGCATGTTGAAGGGTGATTGATTCCAAACCCTAATTCAAGTGATCCAAACCCTAATTGGTGACCAAATTGAGGTCCAATTGAGGGTTAAATCAGTAAGGATTGACCTAATTGACTCAATTACTGAGTGGCTAACCTTAGCTTGATCGTTTGAGGGGTTCAACATTGAAAACCCTAACTCAATTGGAAGAGTTGACACACTTTTTTGTCCATGCGGTTTTGAGGGTGTTTGGACCAAACAGTCTTAAGACCGTTTGAGTCCAAATGGTCTCAAGACCGTTTGGGACCAAATGATCCCAAATCGTTTGGTGGTCATGTGATTTCAAAAGTTGATTTGGTTATGCGGTTTCAAGACCAATTTGTCCATGCGTTTTCAAAAGTCAAGTTGGCCAAATGGTCACTGGGACCAAACGGTCTTCACCTCAATTACGACAAACGGTCTTGATCACCATGCGGTCTTGAAAGTCAAAGGACCAAATGGTCAACAACTCCATGAGGTTTCAAAACCATTTGGAGGTTGAAGTGCAAGACCGTTTGGGGTTCATTTATGTTAAGAACGCTTGATGGTTCGAAGGTGAAGATCGTTTAGTAGTTGTTTAACCTAAACCCTAAAGATACCTAAAGTCATTAAGAGGTTAAGTAATTAGTAGATTAACACATGTTATGGTTAATGGTGGACATTACCAAAGTACCTTGAAGGGTTTAAGTAGACAACACCTCTTGATCAAGCAAAAATGACCATAGTGATGATGACATGACTTGTGTTATCAAGGTTGATTTGACTTAACCTAATTAAGAGTGATGTAAACATCATCTAATAATAAGGGGAGAGAGAAGATTCCTAATATAAATGTGAATCAATTAATATACTTCCAACTTATATGAATGCACATGATTAGGGTATGATCCTTTATAGTGAGATCATGGAAACCCTAATTATGGTGACTAATGAATCTTAATGTAATTGAAGGCATTAATGGAAGTAATCTTCATATATGATGATGGTATGACCTCAATATCATGCAATATGAATAGTAAACTGTAATTCTAGGGTAATATCATGTAATGTGAATAGTAAACCCTAATCTAGGGTGATGTGATGAAATGAACAGTAAACCCTAATTTGGAGTTATGCTTTTAAGCATGAAGCTCTATACTTGAGTATAAAATGAGGAATCCTTATACTTTGTAAAGATAAAGGGGTTTAATAACCCTAATTGAGTTGAATAAACCTTAAACCCTAGAAACCAGCCGTGGTAATGTGACACGGTCGTGGTGATTTCATGTAGCATGACCGTGCAAGATAGCACGGCTGTGGTGTTCTATGATTAATTGAAAAGAATTGGTATTGTGTTGATACTTTTATATATGCATGACCTCAATTATATAGTCATGCAGGTTGTTATCAAGAGTTAATCATAACCAAGTAAGAGTTATGATGCTACATTTATTGAATGTATTCTTTAAAGCTTTGAAAACAATGATATGTTGTGTTGCCTATTAAAAAGGGTAACTTACAAGATAGATAGGCTATATGAGCCATGAAAACCATCTGTACTGTTACAACCAAGGTCATGTTGTTAAATGACTTATAATGATCTAAGGGCTTGAAACACCCCAATTCCTGAATCTTAATGATGAGATAGTTAGGGATTGATATCCCAATGGTAACTGATGTGGAATAAACTTGATACATTTAGTATTCTTCTTTTATAGCAATTATTTTAATGGTTTATGTTTGAAAACATGCATGATGATAAAAGAATGCTATAATGTACTTAAATAATCAAGTATAATCATATCGTGTAGAGCCATGATCATAGATCCATCATTGTCGGTAGTTTAATGATGGTGAAATAGGTTTTCCTAAGGGAACTCCTGGAGAACATACTTTTGAGTATGCTGGGGTTATGGATGCGAATATCCTTACTTCCTAATGTAGGGATTGATGTGAGATGTACCTTAATCTCTCATCCCTTCATTATATGTTTATGCCGGGATGATGTATCACTAATCTCCCGATGATATTGTTAATACCACATCGATGTGAGATAAACAAGAAATCTCTCAATGGCGAAGAGAGTACAGAACGCCACTGTGACTCTAATAGCAAAGTTGCCAGGATACCCTAGAAAGCTATTATAGCAGAGACATGAGATGTCCTGCATGTTGATCCTCACACTGACTGACAAATATGAGGTCATAGGAATCCGGATCTTCTAATGACCTATGTATGGTACCGATTGCGATTTCGTAATGGTCGGTTGGAGTATGAGAGGTGTAACTCATCTCCCCAGGGCATAATAATGTTTGAGAAACATAATCAGCCATGTAGTATAACTGCTTAGGTTGAACTACGAGATACAATGATTGATATTACATTGTTATAATGTTCTAGTTGAATGACTAGTATACATGTTCTACATTGAGTTATGCTTTGATATTCGATTAAGTTATAACTAAAATGATTGCTAAAAGAATTTTTCTCCATTTAATGTTAAAACGTCTATTGATTGTTTAAAAATATACTGCTTACTGTTGTTCTATTTATTGCAATAACAAAGTTTCTCGCAGAGAGTTATAACTCTTGCTGGGACAATTATTCAATTGTCTCACCCCCGTGGGATTCGACTGTTTAGGTAGACGTCGTGGACGAAGGAACCCATCAGTGGGTGAGTAGCAGCAGCAACAACAACAACATCAGGGACAGCAGTGAATCTCAGGTGGAGATACTGTCTGTCAATTCGTGTAGATAGCATGTCCTATGTGTCATCTCTATACTCTCAGGTCCTAGGAGTCAATAGATATGAGATTTTGACTTAATATCTCGAGATGTAATGACGAATCATGTTGTAAACAATATATCTTGTTTTCTTATAAAAGACTTTTATGGTTTAAAGATTTCTTTCTAAAAAAGTTTTATTTTTTTAGTGATTTTTGATAATTCTGCTGCTAGTTAATCGCTTCCGCATTTTTTGATCTTGTTTTGGCGATTCGGTCGTCACAATATCAACTAGAAACTAGTGAGAATCAAATTTGCGAAATGGCTTAAAGCCATTATGGAGTCCATGTAAACTAACAAGGTATGACTTTGATGGTACTATCTGAAGGGGTAAAACCCAATAGGTAAAGATGGGGTTTACATTTAAAAGACCTACATGTATAACATAAAAGGACAAATTGGTTATAAAGGTTTTTGAAGTCAGTTCAAATTGTTGAACATGAATAAATTCCTTAACCAATTGTCATGCTTGTTGTTGTAGCTAGAATAGACTATGCGATTTAGCAAATGAAGCTTAAAACTAGATTCCTTAAAAGGAATATCACAAGGGATGTGTACGTGACACATCCTAAAGTTTTATAACTTCATTAAATAAATTTAAGTCTATAGGCTACAAAGGTTCAATGTAAAGATTGAAATGAGCATCTCTGATATGGGACCTTCTATCTTGACAAGATAGTTAAAGGTTTTGAATTGAATCAAGATGAAACATGAAATTTGTGATTACAAAAGATTTAGTGGGAGCATATATGAATATTCCACATACTGATGGGGAATGACACCTCAATATATGATATTGAGATCTGGCATGGAGAAACACCTTCAGCAATGAAGGATTAGGGGAAACACCCTATGAGATAGGGATTGAGATCTATGAAGATAGTTCTTGAAAGTTTCATGACCTAAGTATGAGCACATATAAATAGCAAGATATTGAAAGAGTTTGGTATGAAGGATTCATTGAGAGAAAATTTGTCCATTATACATGGGATTATTCTCTCATGAACCCTATGTTCCAATTCTTGTGAAGAATGGAAATAAAGGAATGAGATGTCATATGCACTAGCAATTGGATTTATCATGTATGCTATATAAATGTACTTATTCCATATTCTTATATGTATTGGACATGACAGGATGATTTTAGTTTCCAATAAGGGTTATTGGGATGTCATTTAAATACATCCATTAATACTTGAGAAACACTAACAAATAAGTTGCTTAGACCATGGCAACAAGGAAGAGTTGAGTGTAAAGAGTTACCTTGATGCAAGCTTCTGCAATGACAAAAGATGATCAAAATATTAAAGTTGTGTGTTTAATCTTAAGAGGACTTATTAGTTGGAAAGAGTTCTGAACTATAAGACCATTAATTTACAATTCTACAATTGAAGTCAAGTATCCTAGTGATATGAACACATGAGTGGATTCTATATGGATCTAGAAGTTCATATGGATGAACTTAAAGATGTTCCAACCATTGATGATGCAATAGTGATATTGTCACAACAATGGAGCTACTTGTAAACTAAGGAATATCAGATAGCATATTATAGAAGTTCCATATCAAATGAGAGATCATACAACAAAGAGTCAAGGAACATGCAATATATGGATTAAAAGTAATGTGTTGCTAACCCGTTGGATTAGCACTTACACAGCAGAAACATGGTGGACATGTTTCGATCACTTAAGGATGAGAATTGTGGGTGACTGGCTCTAAGTGCAAGTGGGAGTTTGTTGGTAAGTATGCCCAGAGATCCAATCTTATGATGATTTTGTAGCCATATTACATAAAGGATTTGATTAATAATAAAAAAGGAAACCTTCCAATTCATTATAATTCAATCTGTTATGAGATAATGAGGAAATGTAATGAATGTCTATAGAATGAACATTACTCAATGACGTATGTCTTCAAGTACTTGACTTGAACAATGAGATCATATGGATGTTAAGAGTGTGTACATTCTTGTTATGTCCCTGGTCAGATGTTATTGTGGAAGGTAGGTAAACATCAATAACACATAAGATTGGAGTGTGAGTTGGTTGATGACAGAAACTCATTAGTCATGATATGGTATCAAACCAAGAACACAAATACATGTTAGAGAATAGTGTATCAGACAGACCCACCTTGAGAGTGAAACATCGAAACCATACTTGGTAAGTCATATTAATCTCTCATAGTGAAAGTGGTGATTGTGATTCTTAGACCTGAAGTCACCACACTCATCACATGTCATTCGATATACTTTAACATCATCCAACGTAATCATGTAACATGGATTGCCATAAAGGTGACGATTGGGTAGATGTGACACTTGGGGATAGATTGTAAGTAATGTAGATGGGCACTACTACAAAAAAGGCCTTTGGCGTCAGTTATTTAGAGCCTTTAGCGTCGTTTCCAAGCGACACCCAAGTGGGTGCCGCTAAAAGTTGACACCTTCAGTGTCGGTTTCTAACCGACACCATAACCCTTCCCGCCATCGAAAATGCGCCAGCAAGGGAACTATCAGCGTCGGTTCTTAACGAAAACTAACACTATATCATGATTAAAGACATCGGTTATTAAGCAAACACTGATGCCATAACCCTTCCCGCCACTGAAAACGCACCAGTAAGGGAACTATAAGTGTCGGTTAGTAAAGAAAACCAACACTATATCATGGTTAACATGTCGGTTATTAAACAAAAACCGACGCCATTACCCTTCCCCCCACCAAGCCAGCAAGGGCACAAAGACGTCAGTTTTTTACTAATAACCGATGTTGTATGTCTTTGTTGTCGGTTTTATACAAATAATTGATGCCTATGTTATGATTTTTTTTCTTATCAATTTGCATGCCAGTTGTATGGTTGGTCAGCAGGATGCAGAACCTACAGTTCAGTTCTGAACTACAGGCTTACAACATCCATTGATATCAACCAACAACAGGCCATAAACCTGCAAAGTCATTCACATTCATACACATGTATTGATTAGATACATGTAGAAACCCGCAAAGTCATTTACATTCACATTCAGTTCCATTCATTTCATATCTTTTCACATTCAGACACATGTAGAAACATTCATGTATTGATCAGAAAAAGTCATTCACATTCACACATATGACAATTCAGAAAAAGTCATTCACATTAACACAAAAATAATTATGAGAACAAAGTTTAGAAATATCATTCTTTATTCATCATCGTCATCATTGTCATCAGAACCCCAATTATATTTAAAAATTCCCACTACTTGTAGGGATTTTTCCCATTCTTCTCTTACAACATCTAATTCCTTCCTCTTATTGGGAGTATGTACATCTAATAACTTTCCAAATGTATTGAAGTCAGTTTTAAACACCTACAAAGAGAATGATGTATATATATAATTAATAATATATAATAAGATTGATATGTTTCATATTATCTAACGAGACTATATATATTACCTTATGTATAGTATTGATTTCCATTGCGGCATGTTTGATGATTAGGTCCATAAATCGCATCACATAGTAGGCACATGCCCAGTCGTTGTCTTGTGCAGCACACTATAAATTGAAACATACAAAATATTCAAAAATACAAATAAGCACAGTTCACATAAATAATATATACATTGGAGTCGGGAAATTACTTTCACATTTTCCCAAATTAATGGCTGATTCTTTTTCCTGGGGACCTTTCCTCCAACTTTTTTGAACTCTTGTAAAGCCCTGCATATTAATGTAACACATTCAATTGCATACTTAAATAGTAATATAATAACATATGTTAACGGATATAAAAATATGAAATATTTCTCACGGGAATAATGGCCTTTTCATTGTGTGTCCATATAATGTATTCAATTCCTTCCCTGTAGGATCTAGATAATAGACAGTGAATGTCTTGGGGATAATAACTAGTAACTCCCAATGCCTACCACTACAGGTAAGAAAGTTAAAAATTAATAACTCAAAATCCACAATAAAAATGTAATTTTCTTAAGTCCAAATTATAAGCAAAGTAAACTTACTCGACATTGAATGGAGCTATTATCACCGTCTTCTTATTTTTACCAAAATATTCAAAAGCAGCATAGCAGTATGAAGTAACTGAAGAAGGGTTTGTATCTACAAGACTAATAAAAGATGGAACCAAAAATCTCACATGGATAAATGCAAAATATGTACATATCATGTGTAAGTAGCTGCAAAACATGTATTATGTATGCATTAAAATATAAGAAACCAGATCACTGTATATAAAACAAGGTATATGGATGTGTAAACAAGATCTCACCATATCCACATCTATATCATAGATGTGTTCATCCAATCATAATGAAACAACTCCAAAATATCTTGTATAAATAGCTTGTTATTGTATGATTGACCTGCATTAATACGTATGCAAAACTTGTATAAATAGATTGTTATCGCATGATTGACCTGCAGCATCCTCCGGAATAGTAACATTTATAGGGCAATTTGAATCATGTTCTCCTATCCATACTGCCATATCCCTACAATTAGGACCTAATGAGGCGTGTAGGTCCCTTGGAAGCCAACTTGGTACTTTAGGAGGTGGAGGTGGAGGCCGAGATGTAGCGGGTGTCTTCCTTTTGACCTGTATATATTATTTTAGATCAATTGATTCATATATACACACTAAAAAATTAATATAATGTAAAGTTACCATACAATATTAGTATAGATGACATCCGCTTTGGGCCACATTATCACTCCGCCTTCTGCCTCACCAAGTGTTTCAGAATTTGGGTGGGCATATGGCACTGGAAGATCCCTCCAATCGAGGAGTATATGTATCGGGCTCACACGAACCGCACCAGCTAGTACTAGAATCCCATGAAACATCTCCCCTGGAAGAGCTGGGTAAGCATGTGCCTCTGCAATGATATATTCTTGACTTTTTCGACAGCATGGCTTCAACCCCTACAAATTTACGTAAAGAATGGTATATACATATATACATAAACATATCATCCTGAAAAGACTGGCTACTATATATGTCATAAAAGTACTTACAGTAGATGTGCTAGGTGGTGGGTCTATAAGATTACTCCCAACCACCTCTACAGTAGGAGAAGAGCGGCACGCCACAGATAATGTCTGAGTGGCAGGCTGAGATGCTTGCCACTTGCTAATTACTTCATTGAGTCTCTTATCAAGTGCTTCCTCGACTCTCCTATCAATTGCTTCCCCAACTCTCCTATCAATTAACTGATCTACCTATACATGGATAATAGAAATGCTAGCTTTTGATTATTGAATTCTCTTTCGCAATAACATTCTAAAAAAAGAATAGGTCACCTCAGCTTGTGAAAGTCTCACTTTTGGGACTGGTTTGCGCTGGGATGGCCCAAAGAATACTTTGATGCCCACACTAGCGTCTGCAACCCTAACACTCCCAAGATGCTCTGGGTTACCCAGAGCAACTATCAATTCACCCCTTGTGCCCTCAGGGATGAACTTACATTCCTTCCTCTGCTCGTGCAGCTCCTGCTAATCGCCATCAATAGAAATTGGTAAGTAAACATAACAATAACCAATATCAATTGCTCTAAGACTTGAATTTTACCATTTTTGCAGTCGCCTCAGCAGTTGTGGGCTTCGTTATATCTCCCTTCTTGTTTTGCCTCCCAGCTATCCAGATAGCATGGTGAGGCAGAGGTGCGGGACAAATAGTAGAGGACTCCTGAGTAGAAGCAGACTGAGCAGTAGACTCAGCCTGTAGTCTTTGGTGAACGTCTGCATAGCCTATTGGACCCATTGTGTGGTCATGCACATTCAGTGCACACCTTGCTCTTTGAGCATCGCTGATATCCTTGTTAGTAAGCACATTGATTTGGTTAGTAACACTAATGGTTAATCTTAAATAGATGAATACATAAGAACGTATATTAATTAAATTGGGAGTGGCGCTTAATACCTTGAATTCATCTGTTTTACTTTGAGTAACAAACTCCTCCCAGTCTTTGGGGTCCAGGTAGTTCCATTGCTCAGTGGCTGCCTTCTACCTAGATTTATTTTTTCAAGAGAATACAAACAAAAATTATTAGTGTAGAGTTAGTCAAAAAGTGATCAATGTCTAGAATTGGAAATCAATCAAGAACCTCTTCTCAGCATCGTGTATGTAATCTCGAGTGACATTTGTCCTATAGTTCCTTAGGACTCTCCCACAGCGTTGCATCGTGCATTTACAATGTAGCTTTTCATCCAGATCAAATATACTCTGCAAAATAGAATTGCTATTAACTAGTATCCTAAAAATTAGTAATCTACAAAAATAGAATTGCAAATAGTAATAACTCATGCATAGTTCCCTCCATACTAAGTCTTTCTTCCCCTTAGGAACTTTATGCCAGGATTCTACGTTAGGACTATAATGGCTGCGAGTAAGAACCCCAAGATATGAAATAAATGAGTTGCGGTTCACTCCAACTGGATTTCCTGCCTAATCGAAATCCACAGCCAGTTTGGGTCCATTGCCCTTTGATGTAGTAACTTGTTCATCATTGTGATGCCCCTCACTTTCTCAATTTTTTTTTATGCTCATCAAGTGCCCCAACTTCTTCAACGGGGTACATCACCAACCTAAAATTTGACAAAAAAAACACTTACAGGATATAACTATAAATGAACATATAGATAGAAACCTAAGGGACATATTTTTAAAACTTACATTGTGAGGCGGTGCATTGACATCCTCACCCTCACGGTAATCATCAGCATGGTCATTAGGAGAATTCTCAGCCATCTAAAAGTTCACATTCAAATTGTAAAGTTCACATTGTAAAGTTCACATTCACATTGTAAAGTAATTCACATTGTAAAGTTCACATTCACATTGTAAAGTTCACATTCATAAAAATAAAACATATAAAAAAATATAAACATGCATGCCTCTAATATTGTGATCTTTTATCAATTAACAATCCTTCATTGTGATCTTCGTGCACATACAAGTCATCATTAGCTTCAATATTTGGTGGTGTTGGCAACCCAACTGAGAATGGACTGGAGTCATCATACTTATCATAGTATTGTTCTTCATCTATAGGATCTTCAATGAACTGTCTTTTACCATGAAGAACAACCGACCATTTATCATTTGCAGGATCATTGATATAAAACACTTGTTTCGCCTGTGATGCCAATATGAAACCCAATTCATCCACTATAACTCCTTTGGTGTTATCAAACCAATTACATTTGAAGAGCGGAATTCTAAAATCTACGTAGTCAAGCTCCCATATGTCTTCAATGACATCGTAATATGACATTTTAACTTCATGTGGACTCTTATCCTTTGCACTTGCAAAAATCAATGAAGGCGCTTGAAGGGTGACCCCACTGTTTTGGACGACAGTCTTATCATCTTGACGCTTTGTGTAATATGAGAATCCATTTATGTCAAATCCTTCATAAGACATAACATTCAATTTTGGTTTAAAGGTGAGGCATTTGATAGTTTCAGTAAGACTGTCTGGTATTTGAGCTAGTTGATGTAAGACTTTATCTTCAAACCACTTAATAAATGTCTAGTTATGCTCTCTAGCAAGCCACATTGAATTGGCTCAAGGATATTGTCTCTTGATGTTCCTCGATATAAACACTCACTTCGTCGATGTTGTGTAAAATATACAAGTGACCTTGTTCCAACTGCTCACGGCTGATTACTTTCATCCGTATTCCCAAAATTCCTTTACCAAAATGATCCTCAATATTCTTGTCATTAATAGGAGTGTCATTACCACTCAGAAAGTCATTGCAAAAATCCATAACCTCTCTTGCCACAGAACCCTCAATAATACTCCCTTCAGGCCGATAACGGTTTCAAACATCGCCTTTAAAAATGATCATGTATCGTTCAAAGGGATACATCCAATGCAAGAAAATTGGTCCCAACATTTTCACTTCCCTAGTCAAGTAGACAACAAGATGTACCATGATATTAAAGAACAAAGGAGGAAAACACATCTCAAGATGACATAGGGTAACAACCACTTCTCTTTGCAATTTATCAAGAGTATCAGGGTCAATAACTTTGTTGCACATACTATTGAAAAAGAAACAAAGTCTAGTGATTGCAAACCTTACATGCTTCGGCAATATAGATCGAATTTCCATGGGCAATATTTGTTGCATTAGAGTGTGGTAATCATAAGATTTAAGACCTATCAACTTGAGATCTTTCATTGATACCGATGTACGAATATTGGATGAGTAACCCTGTGGCACCTTAACATTTACCAAGCATTCACAAAAATCTTTCTTCTCCTTTCTCAACAACGTGTAACAAGCGGGAGGTAAGTATGTTCTTCGATCGCTACTAACTACTTCTGTTAATTCTGTCCTTATTCCCATTTCATGTAGGTCCATTCTGGATTTTATCCCATCTTTAGTCTTACCCGATATATTCAACAGAGTACTGATGATGCTATCATAGACATTTTTCTCAATGTGCATGACATCGATACAATGTCTGACTGCTAAAGAACTCCAATAAGGAAGATCCCAAAATATTGACTTCTTCTTGAATAAAGATTTGTCACTCTGTGTGGCCATCGTACATTGTGATCTCTTACCAAATTCATTGGCAAAGTCTTTTACTCTTTCATAAACATCCTCCCCTGGTATAGGTTTAGGTGCACTCCGTTCCTCATTTTGTCCATTGAATGCTTTGCGCAACCTACAATACAGATGGAATTTTAGAAGAAACCTTCGATGACCAAGATATACAGTCTTGCCACCGTGTTTTAGTAGTATTGAATCAGTGTTCTCTTCACATATAGGACACGCTTTAGATCCTTTGACACTATATCCAGACAAATTCCCATATGTTGGAAAGTCATTCACAGTGCAAAACAACATAGTGTGCAAACAAAATGTCTCTCTTCGTGAAGCATCATAGGTCATCACACCTTCACCCCAGAGTTTCTTCAAGTCATCAATCAGAGGTTCAAGATAAATGTCGATATCATTTCTAGGTTGTTTAGGGCCCGAGATCAACAACGACAACATAACGTACTTATTTTTCATACACAACCAGGGAGGAAGATTGTATATAACAAGCATAACTGGCCAAGTACTATGTTGGTTTCTCAATGTCATGTACGGATTCATCCCATCTTTACAAAGCCCAAGTCTTAGATTCCTGACTTCTTCATCAAATTTAGGGTACAATAAATCAATCTTCTTCCACTGTGAGGAATCAGACGCATGTCATAGAATCCCATCATTATTTTTCTTAACATATGCATACCACCTCAAATCCTTCACATCTATAGGATTGGAAAATAAGCATTGAAATTGTGGTATTATAGGTAGATACCACATCACCTTGGCAGGAGAACCAGTTTTGGACTCCCCCGAAGTCGTCAATTTATACCTTGACACACCACATCTGGGATAATCTTTCAAATCCACATAGTCCTTTTGAAATAATACACAATCATTTGGGCACGTGTGTATCTTCTTGGCCTCCATTCCCATTGGGCACAGCAATTTTTTTAATCGATACGTTGAGATTGGTAGCTCATTTCCTTCAGAAAGAATTTCTTTCAACAAAGACAACAATGACGTGAAGCTTTTGTCGCTCCATCTATCGTTAGCTTTCAGCTTATATAATCTCAACACAGCGCAAAGCTTCGTAAACATACAACCTATTTATAACGGTATCTCAGCATCATGCACAATGTTTCTAAACATGGGAGGTGGATCAGTGTGCTCTACCCCACAACTATTCAGCATCACATCAACGATGTCTACTAGAACGGGTTCGTTCACATCTACATCATCGGAGGCAATTTCTTCTTCCACACAAGCACTGCTATCAACATCCACTGATTTATGTTTGAAATCTCTTCATGCCAGTGCCCTTTTGTATAGCCTTGTACAATCCCATTGCACATGACATGACTTTTGATTTTGTCACCAGTGCTGACTTTCCAGTTGTTACCGCAATGCCTACATGGACAGTAGAACCTATCTCCAGGTTGTTTCCCATGTTCCTCGGCAAATCTAATAAACTGATCAAGACCAAACATAAACTCTAGGGTGCAATGATTTGGAATGGACATCCATGATCTATCCATTCTATGATCAAAGAGAAAACAAGTATATATTAGAACAAGATTAGGGTCTAGGGTTAAAAGATTAGGGTTTATGGTTAAAACGTTAGGGTTTAAGGTCTTATATATAATAAATGTGTACCACCTATCCCATTCTTGAACACCTAATATCACTAGTAAGTGTATAATGTGTATTGGGTTTTCAAGAAAATTTCGGCAGCATTTCCCTGTTGTTCTCCAAGTACATATGTACTTAGAGAACAAATGAGGAAATGCTATCGAAATTTTCTTGAAAACCAAATACACATTATACACTTACATCCTAAGTGAGATTCAATGTTCAAGAATAGTCCCAAACTGGAGACTATCGAAGATTTATTCCTAATGAGTAAATCTTGGATGGGTTTCTAGGCCAACAAAATATAACACCACTCATAAGTAGGCGGGTCTGATCACATTAAATTTTTAGGATTGAACCTAAGGACAATTTTTCTTAAGGCCGATTTGGATTTTAGTCCAATTAAGAAAAGTGATTAACAAGGTTGGATCGAGTTGACTATCTTTTTATATAACTAAGTTATGTAAGGAAGTAAATAAAATAAAAGTAAAAAATTAAAATAAGATAAAAGAATTATAAAAGAACATAGACATAAGATTTCACCACCACTACATATTATTTTCTCACTTACATTGAATCACTCACAATTTGGATATTAGATCAAGGGTCAAACACATTCCTGGTCTTGTTAGAGTATGTAAATCACAAGGACAAAGTTCCCTATTGAATTGAGGTCTCATTACTTATATATCATGAACCCATCACCCCAGAGAATGTCATTCTAATGTCACATCTACGTTTCATTGATGATTTATTGATGCTATAATTTCATATACATATGTCTCTACTATAGGATTTTAATAGACATGATAAGTACCTAATCTATAGACAATTATTAAATAATAAATCTAGAATTCAATAGTTTCAAACATGCAATAATTCACAATGCAATGTTATAAACTACAGGCAACATGGTTAATCCCCACACTCTAGTAGACAAACTAACCTTAAATATAGTGATGTATAAGAGATTAAGAAGAAGCTTTTCTTAGGTAAGAGTAAGATGAAGCTCATTGATAATATAGTGATGTATAAGAGAGGCTCCACGACCTAACAAAATGACCCTTTAAACAACAATTATAATCTCTAATCACATTATTCAGTGTCTCATTAATCCACATCAACCCGCCAATGGTTGTCTCCAACTCTCCCCAATGATTTCTAGGGTTCTGGATGGATCTAGATATAATGCTATTCTCTCTTTAGATGTCCCTCCCTTTGGTTTCAAGTCAACTGACATCAACCAACGACTCTAAGGAATTTGATGTGGATTTCCAATGCTAGTTCGATACTAGGTGGAGGAAGAAGAGGAGGAAGAAGGGTACCTTCGCAGGTTCAAGTGGCGGCGGCGAGCAGGAGAGTAGGAGCAGCGAGCGAAGGATGGAGTAGCGAGCAGGCGAGTAGTCGGTCGGAGCAGTGAGCGGAGATGGCGGCGGCGAGCAGATGACCAGCGAGCAGCGACCGGAACAGTGAGCGGTGGCGGCGGCAACGAGCAGAGGAGCAGCGAGCAGCGGCGAGCAGAGGAGCAGCGAGCAGAGGCGAACAGGGAATTTCCAGACCTAACCTCAATAAAGGATGAAACAGAGAAAGGGTAAGAGTCTGGTTTGTGCAGTTGCTATTAATTTAACATTAGACGTCGGTTATTAAACACACCCGACACTTAAAACAATAGGTGTCAGTTATCACACAAAAACCGACACCTATGTTCAATGATAATCATTGGTTTCAACTAGAAAAACCGACGTCTATCTACATATGCCGAAAAAAAAATTCTCGAATTATGACCATAGTTGTCGATTGCCGTAGCAAACCGACGCCAAAGGGGGGTGAAAATTTTTGTAGGGACAGCACGTGAAAACACATTGGCGTCGGTTATTGCAAGAAACCCGACGATAAAAATGGACCCAATTTCTATCTCACGACAAACCTTTAGTCGTCGGTTAATTTGTCAACAACCGACGTCGTATGTTAAATTTTGGAGGTAATTTTTTTCACTGGAAAATTCAGATTTGGCGGGCGATTTTAGGTGTCGATTGCTTATTGAGGAACCAACGCTTCTGGCTGCTCTTCACATATAGATGTCGGTTTTTGTATTCAACCGATGTTGTAGGATTTAGGCGTCGGTTTCTTGTATACAACAGACGCCTCTGAATGTGATGTTATAAGTCATTTCTATAGTAGTGGGGATTTTGATATCCATGGCCACTTAATTAGTGAGACTAAGACACGCATGTGCATGCACGTGTGAATCAACATATGATATTGAGGTCACATATATCTCACACAGTCTACTCTGTGTTCAAGGAACATGGATTGAACATTGAGAGGATAATGAATCTATGCCTCAATTTCATTCCGGATATCAGTGATAAAGGAATTATACAATTACTGCAACACCTTACACAAATTGTAGGTTGAAGTTGTTCTCCAACTTTCCATTCACTTGGATAACACTGATGTGTGACTAGGCACCACTCTTTTCTTGTGATGTCATAATCTAGTTATGGACATTCACTGCCATCGTGATATGGGACCTATAGGGTCACAAACATAGGAACTCACCAAGAAGAGGATTTTACCATGAATCATAATTGAATTGATTACTAAAGTGTTAGTTAGTCAATTCAAGCAACAAATCACCTAATTGGACTACCATCCGATTGTCTCAAGTGTTGAGATGGCTGGTTGGAGTATCAGGCTGGTCAGAAATTGAATTGCCTACGTTCTACTCAAACTAAGGAGTGAACTGACTGGTTCACTCAGAGAACTGACTGCCTCGGCTCACCAACTGGACGGTTGGGTGAGTGAGACAACTGGCTCATGTAAGAGAATCACTTAGTTTGTGGATAAATTTGATTACATCAAGGATTAGTGTTGACGTCATGTTGGGCATTAATTGGATTTTAATTGCCAAATCATATGCGATTGGGAAACATAACAAAACGATCGCTTTGTTGTACAAATTGACCATCTCACATGTGATCCGACAGGTTCGGTTGCCAACTGACCAGTTCAACACTCGCAGGTTGTGAATATGTATGATCTTTTAGTTCCTCCCACTCCCACATTGACTAGGAACCCTAACCCTAACCCCTGCTATAATTAGAGGGGTATTGGGGGCTTCCCAACAAACACATTTGAGAATCAGTTTCTCTAACAATTGTTGTCCTCTCTGGTTGTGGTAACCAAGAAAGCCCAAGCAAGTCCTAACCGACTAGGGAGGGATAGCGAGGAAGAGAACAAGTGAGGATCATTGTGGGAATGTAGGTTGGTGACTACTACACCAATGGGAGGGACAAATCCTTCATTTCTATTCTAGCAGGATGAAAGGAGTTATGGGTGGTCAGTGTGGATCTCATAGAGGCAAGGTGGCCTTTTCCCATTACTGAGCAGACGTCGTTACCCTACAGTCTGTGGTGAGATCGCAAGAGCTTCTACAGACATTGGTCTAGTCTGTTGTCACCAGGAGTTGCACGAACACCGTCCAAAAGTAACTTGAAGATAGTTGCACTACAATGAGTTGTAGTCACTGGACTTGCTCTGGGACCAGGTATGAACTCGTTAGTCCATCTTTCCTATTTCATAGTTATTGGCGCAATCTTACTATTCTAGGAATACAGATAGATAAAATTTTGATTTTGTTGCCTTACTTTGTGCCTGTATTTCCCAGCAATTAAACCCTAATATTGTTCATTGAATTATTGAAGAAATTGAGTAAGGAAACTAGTGTTTTAAAAATAGGTTAGATTGATATAGAATCAAAATAGCTTTCCAATGAATATTTTTGTCCATTTTTCTAAGTCCGTATGTAATTTTTATGAATGTTATCATACTGACCAATCAAAGAGAAGGGAATATATTGTGACATCAATTTAAACTCAAAATTAAATTTGACATAAATAAATGGTGAATCTACCGAAAAACCATACTAGTGTGTTAAATTTAATAAAAACTACGGGGGCAGAAATGTCATTTAGATCAAAATCAAGGTTGCACATTTTTTAAACAAAAGCATGCACGAAAGGACTTAAGTGGCCATGCTAAAATCAATCTTCCAATTAAGCCAGCATGGATATTGGGGTAGTCCTACCCTTTTCTTCTTCCCACTTTCAGCTCGTTGGAGCTTCTGTGAGACACATTGATCCAACTTGAGGGAAAGATGTGTTCTTTAGAAAAAGGGACTACTGGAGAGCTCTCCATTTCTTGACGAGCAGACGAGCCATCAAAGGGGCATTTTCATGCACAAAAGCCTTGAAACTACTTGGTCATAACCACAGTATCATCAAGAAGACAAGGAATCACTATACCTTGTGAAAGGGTGATGAAGATGAGTCATTAAATCATGTCGAAGCCAAAGGAGTAATCGTGATCAGTGAGGAACCACTGTGTCCCTAGATCGCTCGAATACATCGTGAGATAGGGGAAAAGTTCAGAACAATGAAACCACCTCACTAGACTGGAATAGGATCACCTGGAGATTAGGAAATGATCCTAAATATTCAAGGGACTAGGGGGACAGGTTTTTGTGGCCAAAGAGCCACTGAGGTGCCATGGCATCAAGAGTCGGCAAGTTCCTCAAGAGAACGAGGCCAAACCAATGATGCAAAAACAAAGGATAGGGTCTATAGATGCTTCCAGAGTGCTTAATTATTATGAGGGAGGCTGTAGAAATAGGTCTAGCAGATGGTGGTCAGAGAAGAATATCACATAAGAAGGGGTGACATAGGGAGCCAGAGATGGAATTGAAGTTGGAGGAGAGTTTCCCTGGGTCTAAAGTTTCTCTGAGATTTCATAAAATGAAGTATGATAAGGATCTGTGATCTATTGATATGGAAGCAGTGAGGGAAGTGAGTTCCCTAGTTGGGTTTCATAATTAGAGTGAGAGGGAGATGAGTAAAGGATCCTTGGAACTGGGAAGGATAGGCGAAATCATCGGTAGAGAAAACTTGTGAAATGAATTAGTAATTAGCGAGAGAGAGAGAGAGAGGTCAAGGAAAGAGACACATCGAAAGTGGTTTCAGACCGTGAAACTGTCAGGGGTAGGTGAAAATCATGGATCTGTTGGATCATGAGAGGATTAGACATGATCGTAGGATGGCATGCATTGAAGGTCAAGTTTAAATGTAACATGTGACGGTTATTAAACCTGGGACTATATGTCCGATTGGTGCATTAAATCAATTTGAAATCAAATCTTAGTCAAACTATATAGTAACTTGTTTAATTAATTTAGAGGGTCAAATATGGTCAAAACAACACCAAATTTGGATCATATACTAAATAGTTAGTCTAGACTCTTCATGGCCAATTAGATTTAGGTTTTCCAGGAGTTTTGTCCATACTTTCCACACAAGTCATTTAACTTGAATTTAATGCATTAATGGATTTGATAATTGAGAAAATGGTTTCCTTTGTGATTACTTGAGTCTGATTTCAAGGTAAACATTAATGGTATCTTAACAATTAATATCACATATCTTTTATTCCTTTTTGAGATACTTTCTTGGAGGAGAGAGAAAAAGGAAAGGGGAATTGATGTTCATCAATTCGAGTTGGTTGGACCACAGAAAGCACATATCGAAGAGAAAATATATATGTTCCTCATTTTGTTCTTTTCATTTCATTTTGTTGTCTTATAAAATTTCATTTCATGGTCTTTTTACGCAAGCCCCTCAATTATTATTTATTTAAGAAAATCATATTTTAGGTCTTATATTAATGTTAAAATTTTGGGATGTTGCAATTCTTCCCACCTTAAAAAATAAATTACGTCTTTGAAATTTTCTTTAGGATACTACCCACCTTAGAGTTTTTCTTATCTCTTTATTAATATTTCAAGGTCCACTTATGTTCACAATGTTGGCATTAAAAGATATATGTCGCATAAGACATCTAAATTTCATAATGGATATGTGAACATGAATAAACTATTACTTTGATCAAATTATACTTTGGGTTTATGGAACCAACTTATCTTTACACTTAGGGCCCTACCTTTAACCTTCTCAAGATATTCTATCATTAGTTGCAGGCAACTATCTGATCTTGGGCCCTTTAGGTAACTCCTACATTCGTAGATATTTGTTGATTAGGCACATACCTAGAGATGTGGGTTCCTATCATGCTACTGCTCACTAACCTACTAATACACATGTCCCATACCACATGCACTACTAAGAAAGGATAAATGCATCAAGGGTCCAATGCTTATGACATCCCTCTTCAATTCTCAATTGGCTGGCCATGACCATTGAGAATGGAGAGGCTATCTCATTACCAGTGTTAGGTTGATACTTGGGTTCTAGCTAGCTAAAGATCTATCAACATCATGTCTTATCACTTCTATGAATGTAGACTATAGTCATTCTATGGCATGATAACTTTTCTCGAGAGTTCATTCCTATACCTAATCTCATATCTTCATTATAGGGTGACTATGAGAATCATATTTGCCTAGTGGCCATTTCCCAAAATTTCTCTAATACCATAATGTAACACCTCACTTTTTATATCACATGAACGGAAGCATTTTTACTCAATGGGGATGTCACAATATGTTGATCATGTAATTACAGTAACTAAAACACTTTGCATTGATTACTTATTCATACATAGTTCTTGATAAAAGAAAACTACATCATGTTCATCTATGAAACCTAGTCTACTTGGTAACATGACTAAACATAGTGTAGATGATCTCTAACTCTCTGGGTTGGTTAGGTAAATGGAAC
Organism: Alisma plantago-aquatica; assembly: GCA_963693085.1. Taxonomy (NCBI): domain Eukaryota; kingdom Viridiplantae; phylum Streptophyta; class Magnoliopsida; order Alismatales; family Alismataceae; genus Alisma; species Alisma plantago-aquatica. Next base: position 444,501,578 of record OY856411.1, on the reverse strand, counting down.
CCCACCATGAAAATTTTAAAATTTCCTAGCTTTGATTGTCCTTGGTATTGTTCACCTACTCCAAGTCATGTGGACATCATGTCCCCATCCATGCAAAACAAACATCGCGTCAATAAGCGGTATTTGGCACTTTATAAGATTGAAAGTAATAATAGCTTGACGTGAAGTAACTTGACTTGAAATAATTTCACATTACCTTGAACGTGAATTTTCATAAGTATTCATGAGTCATTACTAACATGAAAATTATACATTATCTCTCTGTGATTTTCCCACTTAAGAGCCCATAATTGGCATGTATTCTCATGATTTGGCTAAAAAGCCCATAATGAACCCTTGGGGTCCATGATTGGCTATAAAATCCCATTATTGGCATGAAAGCCCATTATGACCCCTTGAGGTCCATGATTGGCTATAAAATCCCATAATGACCCTTTGAGAAGCATATAAAAACTGATTCAATTCCAATTATCTTAACACTAACATTAGCATTGACATTATATGATCTTTGAACTTTAGCATGGTGGGATTTCACCCTCTTAAATCATAATAGGGTTTCCACTTATTGAGCATGATTGATTAATCTGAATCATAATCATAATTATAGTTCTACCATAGACTATAAGTAAACAACCAAGCAAACAGTGATAGATATACATGTTGTCTTCTTGAGGATGCATTCATAATTCATGAAATCAACTAATGTACATAATCATAAATACACATGAATTAAACCAAAATTACTTGTGTCAAATATGCATGTCCCACTTACCTAGAGTATCTCACTTTAAGGTCAAATCCCCTCACTTGATTGAACCTCTTATCACCTGTAATTTGATTGAATCGTAATATGTTCAGAGTTCAAAGACCTTAAACCCTAATATTATTCATTGAATTGTTGAAGAGATTTAGTGTGATATCCAGTGTTTGAAAATAGGTTAGATCAATAGAGTATAAAAATAGCTTTCGAATGAATATTTTATCATTTTTCTGAGGTGTATGTAATTCCCATGAATATTATCATATTGTTGGCCAATCAGGGAGCAGAGAACTATCTTGTGACATCAATTTAAACTTGAAAATAAATCTGATGTAAATAATTGGTGAATGGACCAGAAAACCATACTACTATGTTAAATTTAATCAAAACTATGGGGGTAGAAATTCCATTTAGATAAAAATCACGGTTGCAAGTTTCTGAAATAAAAGAGTGTATGAAAGCAATAAAATGCTCACACTAAAATCAATCTTCCAATTAAGCCAGCATGGGTATTGGGGTAGTTCTAGACTTGTCTTTCTTCTCCCCGTTCTCATATTGTCGGAGCTTACCTAGAACATGGATCATTGATCCAACTCGAGGGAAAGGCGCGTTCTTTATAAAAAAAAGGGACTACTGCGAGATCTCCATTACTTGAAGGAGTTGACGAGCCATCAAGGGGGCTATATCATGTACAGAAGCCTTGTAACTGCTTGGTCATAGCCACATCAGCATCAAGAAGACAAGGGATCACTAAACCTCGTGAAAGGCTGACAAAGATGAGTCACTAAATTAGCCAAATCCAAAGGAGTAATCATGGTCAGTGAGGAACCACTGTGTCCCCAGATCACTAGAATACATCGTGAGATAGGGGAAAAGTTCAGAACAATGAAACCACCACACTAGGTCAGAATAGAACCACCTGGAGATTGGGAAATGATCCTCAAGATTCAAGGAACTGAGGGGAATATTTCTATGGATAGAGCCACTGATGTTCCATAGCGTTAAGAGTCAGCAAGGTCCTCAAGGCTAGCCTACGGGATATAATGATTGGTGAAGAACTAGGGCAAACCAGTGATGAAAAAAAAAAGGATAGGGTTAGATGTTTCCTAAGCGCTTAATTTCTATGATGCTTGCTATGGAAATAGGTCTAACAGATGGTAGCCTAAGAAGAAGGCCGCACAGGTGGGGGTGACACAAAGAACTAGAGATGAAATTGAAATTAGAGGAGAGTTTCCCTGTGTCCAAAGTTGCACTGAGATTCCTTGAAACGAAGTGTGATGATGTTTTGTTGTTTATTAATATGGCGTCAGCAATGGAAGTGAGATTCTGAGTTAGATGTTTCATCAATAGAGCAAGAGGGGAGATGAGTAAAGGCTCATTTGAACTACGAAGGAAAAACGAAACAACCAGTAGAGAAAAATCATGAAAAGAATAAGTAATTTGAGATAGTGTGACAACCTCATTTTTCTCTCTCTATGGATATCCACTTTCTCTCTCTATTAGTAGCCCAAATCACTCAATTGGGTCAAATTATATAGTTGGAATGAGATTATGACCCAATTTAATTAAATCGTCATTCAACTTCCCAATATGTGACTTGTATATGCCAATTGAAATAAGAGCCATGCTTTAATCTATAACCATATTGCAATTAATATCAAACACCCTTGCTATGATCTTTTGGGATTGCTAATATATATATTGTTGTAGATCTCTCAATTTTGAATCCAACGATGGAAAAATCACCCTAATCGGACCTTTGTAGCCCAAGTTATGATATTTTGAAGACACTTTGATTTGCTTTGATTTAATTTTGTTTACTTTTACCCCTTTGTTGTAGCTTTGGGCCGGCCCATCAGGGTCCTTGAGAGGGCGCGTGGCCCAGCTGCCACCTCTCCCACTCCCAAACCCTAGTGCGCCCCTATTCTCAACCGTCAGATCTCTCCTCCTAGGTTTGGATTCAATCTAACGGTAGCTGGCCTGCCGCCTTCATCCGAACCTGGAGCCGATGCAAGGGGGCGGCTGCATCTTTTGACGCTGCCAATCAGCCTCGTTCGGCCTTTTGTTTGACGATTTAAGACCCTGAAATCTCTTCGCTCTCTACTCCGGTCCTTTTCCCCCTCTTTTCACTCATGTTCGTGCCCTAGAGCGCCCTCCCCAACGCTGCTTGCGGCGGCCGCATCTATGGCGTCGCCATAGCTTCGGCGGAGCACAGCTCCTAACCCAGGCCATGTGCAATGGTGTTTTGGGTTCCTTTAGCTTCGCCAGCCACCCGTGCAACCTGCCGTCTTCTCCAAACCTGGGCCCGACTTCACCTCCTCCATCTCCCCTTCTCCGGCAGCTCAGCGTCGTCGCACATCAGGTTGCAGACGCGAGCAGGGTCGCCCCACCTCACGCGATCGCTTGCAAGAGAGAAGACCCCGCTGGGCTGGGCCAGCATGCCCTGAGCGTGGACCAAGGCTGGTGTTACTGCTACAATCGGACCCGGCCCAGGTCCAGGAGGCCAGCGTGAGGCGCCCTCCAGAAGGGAGCGTGTGGTGCATCCATAGCCTCTGATCTAGAATCAAACGGCCCAAAAACAATCACATCAAGGTAATCTTGCTAAAATCCTAATAAATGCAAGGAATGTCCGATTTCTACAAATAAATAGTCCTTTTTGGTTAGAAGAAAAAGATCTACAATATGAGCATAGTTCCAGACCCTAAAAATCCTTCATATTTCTCAATTTTGTCAAATTTGTAATCCTTGACTCTTTTGACCATTATGTTATTGATAAAACTTGGATCTTGATTACTCAATCTACCCTATGATCCTGAAATTGTACATGTGATGTATACTTGAACTAAATGAAGATCCTACTCTCCCTATTTCTCATAAATGACACTTTTTGTGCATATGTGACTAGTTGTGACTATAATGGTGCCTTTGCCCTAGTTTGCTAATACTGTTTCTAATGAACACCCAGCTAATCTTGTTATGTGTTTCTAATGACCAAGTGTTGCTGATCTAAAAACCATCCCTTATGCTTGGCTCTTCTTCCTTGATGATATGTGATCTTAGTTGCCCTATTGTGAGTCTTTTGACCCTAGAATACATGTAAATGTCTTAAACCTTGTTATGATCATAGAAAGTGCATGGAACGTCATAATGACATGGAACTTGAACCACACTCCTATGTTGACCTCTAGATCAATACAATATCATATAATGAACCAATAAGCAACTTGGAACCCACCTTGGCCAAAACCCTAAAATGCATCTAATCAGGGTTAATGATGATAATCTAATGCATGTATATAATCTTGTTGTTAATCAGGTTTGGCATATGGCTAGATGGTGAAGGATATGTTAGGTTATGAATCTCTGAATTAGGTATGGGCCTTATCTAGTTATATGATTATCGATTTGTTGCTTGAAAAGACATATATTGTATGCTTGTTTGTCTATTTTCTCAAATATTGCCATGTAGTATTGATATGTCATACTCGATGTTTGCTTCGTCTGTTTTATAACTTGAACACATATATATATGGAACTCCATTATAATTGTTATGACCCACTCCCCGATTAACTAATAAATATCTTGAATTATGTGAAAACATCTCAATTAGGGTTGAGTATCAAATTAAACATCATAGATAATCAAGATAAGCTAAGATGTGAATTAATAGTTAAGATTGAATCATCTGAGTAAAGTAATGATTACAATGTTGATTATTTAGTACATTAAGTTGAGTTGAGTACTCACTGTTGCAATTAATGTTTTGACCAGTTGTGACAAGCTAGTTAACATAATTTTATGCCTTGGGATGATAGAGAATTCCGAGCTTAAACCGTTGCAAGAAAAATCACTCGAAACCGACTTCCGAGTTAAAAGATATGGACATTTGAGTGCTTTTGGACCTAGTTGTAATTTTTGGTTTTTGCTGGGTAAATTGCAGCCGGACCCCCTCCGCGGCTTTGACCCTTATCCCTTCTTCCCCGATAGAACAGAGCAACCGCTTTTGAAGCGGCGCCCGAACAAAAGCAAGGGGTCGATTTTGGGGCGACGGCTGGGCGATTTCTTCGGCCCTTCAGCTCCGACCAGCCGCACCTATACTCCCACACTTCTTCTTCCTCCACCACCCTTCTTCCCTCCTCGGCCATCTGCGCCAACCTGCTGAGCGGTGCTCCTAGCAGCAGCTCGTCTAGCAACAGCTGCTACAGTTGCGGCGCCATCTAGAGGGTGGCTTGGCGCGGCCAGCAGCTAGAGCGGTGCAAGGCAGCAGCTCGAAGCCATTGGGGCGCAGCCAACGGTTCGGTCCATCACCTTGGAGGTCGACCATGAAGTTCTAGCAAGAATCCACGGCTCCTAGCTGCGTTTAGGCACCAGCCGAGGCTTCTCTTCCAACCTGATCATCTGCGTGATGTTGCTTGTTTGTAGCAGGTCCGAACCATTGTCTGTTGGTGTGGGAAGCACGTCAAATCAACTGCTTCGACTCCGACCGTGAGATTGGGGTTCTAATCTGCAGCCCCCTCAGCCTCGAGAAGCACCTAGCTACATCTGTAGCTTGTTTCCTCAACCAGTACGAGAAGAAAGCTACTGTTGGATTGCAATAGGTACGAATAGGTCCAAATCGGAGCTCGATTGGCACACAATAGAGCAAGGTAAGACCAGCACGCAGCTCGGTCTTGAGAATAGAATTAGAATCCGTAGCTTAAGCCAAGACTTAATTTTTAATCGAGTTCATCTACAATGAGTTTTTTGTCTCTGCGCAGGTTGCACGGCGTGCAAAGTCACAGGAAGTGGAACGAGTTTCTGCCCAGGTTGCACGGCGTGCAAAAGTCAGTTTGCACGGCGTGCAAAGGTGCAGAAAAGTAGAACAGAAGTGCACTGAAGGTGCACGGCGTGCAGCCTAGGTGCACGGCGTGCACGTTGCTGTAAAGGGCAGAATTAGGTGTGTTTGTGGACGTTTTTCAGTTTATACGAACACACCGAAGTGGGTGAGTGGCAATTCATTTAGAAATCATTATTTAACTCATTTTAAATGACTATTTGCTTCAGTAATAGTATGATAAGTTCATTGGAACTTGAAATATGTGATATGAATGATATGAAAGAGGAAATTCTATGTTTTACAGTTATAATGTGTTATTTTTGTTGTTTGTTAATCAAGTATAGACCTAGATGCCCTAACGCCGTAGAACCCCTCGTGAGGTCTGCACCTTGGGGTGAAACGACCTACCTAGCGTGTGACTAGATGGTCGGTGACTTGTGTTCAACAATAATCCGTGCGTGTGTCACGGTGGCACGAGGGCAGAAAGGCAGTGTTTAACAATAATCCGTGCGTGTGTCACGGTGGCACTGGGAAATAAAGAAAGAAAACTTGGTTATCTAACACCATTCGTGCAGCGTCACGAAGGTAACCCTGTGAGACTCTCCGCCGATGTACTTAGGTTAAAGGAGGAGTCTAGAGTACACTCTTTTGAGAGTGCAGTGAGGCCGTGTGAGCCTGAGAGTCCTGACGCAGACCAGGACAGCAGTCAGACTTAGCATTTCCCGGGTGTGTCGCTAAGTCTTGTACGGTGGGGCCGTAGCATGGACTTGTTGCGGATCCTTATATGCAGAGTACACTGCATATATTTAGGGCATAACATTAAAATGAATAAGAAATCACATAGGACCACAGTAAATTTATAAATCTGTCTATTTATTTGAATTACCTATGGATGCATTGATATGTGATTATTATCTGTACAACTGCTATATCAATAGAACTGCTCTGCTTGAACTGTATATCTGTTTATTTTCAGTTAATAAACCTGACGAGTTGTTTATTGATAGCTAAGTGAAATGTTATTAACTAAGCGAGTAGGCTCACCCCTCTACTCAAACATTTTCAGGTCAGTACCAGCATCAGGAGTCAGAAGGATCGTTTCATCCCAACGCTTAGTAGATAGAAGGTTTGTAGTTAGTCTAGTTAGAGGTCTCTTAGTCCATTCCCCTCGATCTTCGGGACAAGGTGTGAGTGAGAGAGAGAATGTGTACAAAGATGTAAATTAACTGTTATGCTTTATATTTATGTTGAACAATGCTTTATGCTGTAGACTCTGTTTATATTTTCTGTCAGTTAATAGAAATTCTTCCGCAGTTTGTTTAGTTTTACTTGCAGTATTATACAGATTTTCTTATTAATGTCTTAAAAAGTGAAGAGTGGTTGGATTATGTGTAAATCCCATCTTGTCGCGTCCTAATCTCGTGGTTTGTGGTTAATGTGAGATTGGGGCGTGTCAATAATATTGTTGATAAAGGGCTCTTGGTTACTACCTTGAGGTCCCTCTCGTATAAAAGGGTAGCTAAGCTTGAGCACCCTTACAGACCCTTCCGACGGGAAGATGGTCAAAGGCCTTAAACATGTTTGATATTGATATTGTTGGTATAATGGACTGAAATGACATAAAATATGGTTTCACATTTGTTAAACAATTAACTTGTTTATTCTTGTTCGTTTAGTATTAAAATCTGTTCAAAATTATGCAAAGCTTATATATATATGTGTATCTTTCAGCCCCATACTCAACACCTCCTGTGTTGACCCATTTTTCGTATGTTGTTTTTAGGTTCAGAGATGGCTAGAAAGTTCATGGGCTTGGTGAGCTATGCTAGGTGTACTTGTTGTAAGATCCAGATATAGTATACATGAGCAGAATTGTACAAAGTGACTTTGGAAATATGTAACTGAATTCATGAATATAATGCATTTTGTATAATTTATATTTGTTGAATGTTGAGACTGTGTTGGTGCCTTTATCTTATTATCTGTTCATGTGTGCTAAGCTTTACGCTTCCGCATTTCACCTTTGATATATGTTTGGTTCATGGGACTGGGATTCCGGTTCCGTGACAGATAGAGAGCTCGAGGAAAGAGGCACGTCGAAACTGGTTTCCAAAACTATCATGGGAAGGTAACGGTCACAGATCCATTGAATCGTGAGAGGATCAAACATGACCAAAGGATGGCATGCATAGAAGGAAAATTTTAAATGTAATGTGTCACAATTAATAAACCTGGGACTATAGGTCCAATTTGTGCATTAAATTAATTAGAAATCAAATCTTAGTCAAACTATATAGTAACTTGCTTAATTCATTTGGAGGTTCAAACATGGTCAAAATAACAACAAATTTGGATAATAGGATGAATTGGTAGTCTAGACCCTTCTTGGCGAATTGGATTTAGTTTTTGTATGAGTTGTGCCCATGGTTTCCACATAAGTCATTTAACTTGAATTTAATGCATTTATTGATTTGATAATTGAGAAAATTCTTTCCTTTGTGATTACTTGAGCCTAATTTTGAGATAAACAATATTGGTATCCTAAAAACAAATATCACATATCTTTTATGCCTTTTTGAGATACTTACTTGGAGGAGAGAGAAAAAGGAAAGAGGAATTGATGTTCATCAATTTGAGTTAATTGGACCACATAAAGCACATAGGGAAGAGAAAATATATTTCGGGCCTCCTTTTGTTCTTTTCACTTTGTTGTCCTATAAAAAATTCATTTATGGTCTTTTTACATCAAGCCCCTCAATTATTGTTTATTTGAGAAAAGCATATTTTAATGCTTAAATTAATGCTAAAATTTTTGGATATTACACCAATCCTTTTCTCCTCCAAAGAAAAATTTTCTTTGTTAATCTCAACTAGAATTTCTCATTAGTTTGTCTAGAACTTAAATCACAAATTTATAATTAAATCAGTTTTTTATCAAAAAAAACCACCATTCACATACCATATAACAAAAATTATTTTTTAAGGATTTCCCAACATTATCCATTTCTCCATACATGCATAAATTTTTTACCAAACAATAATTTTCAAAATTTTCACATAGTCTTAGGTACGATTTTCTCATTGAAAATCTTATAGGACCACGGGTGTAAACATAGATGTACGTGATTACAAAAGGAGTGGACCCATTTTCACGGAAGAAACAATCCAAATGAAAAATTGACTAATATATATTGTTATAAAAATGAATTTTTTAATATAACCACAACTATGCCATTTTACCTTTTTTCCTCAAAGTATTTATAGGATAGTACCTAATCAAAATGTTGGATTCTCTTTAAATCTCTCTACCCTTGTGTTTTCCCTCAACTTTTTTCTCCCCTATTGTTATTAGTTTTAAATTATTGATATGTTTAATAAACAAAAAATAAAGAAAAAAACCTCACTTTATCCATTAACTACATCATGTTAACTTTTCTCAATGTATTTTCAATCACATCATGTCTATATTTATCTGACAGTGAAAATCTAGAAAGCATCCATGTTTAACTCCGCTTTCTATACTACTTAGCTACATCTTCATTGGTATTTTCTCTCCTTCTCATATTAATAATGACATTAACTCATTTTTTCAACTAATTAAAATATAACAAAATCTCAATGTTTGCCATCTTATTTTGATAAATTTATCCATGTATTTTTTTTCAAATCACCCTCAGTTAATAACAATCATTTAGTATCTCAATGTTTTTATGTGTTTCTATGAAGATATTTTTGAAACTTTCTATTTGCTAGTATACGTTAATAACAACCCTTAGTTTCTCAATTCTCGCGCATTTATATTACTAGTAAAAATGGTAAAGTGAAGATTCAATAACCCCCAACTTCCTTTCACTTATCATTCCATTTCCTTTGATTGAATTAGAATAATTAATATTAAATCGAACAATCATATATGTTACCAAAACGGACGCATTCATTATATATCTTCGATTTGGGACCCCCAAAACAGTAAACAAAAACACATAATAGACCATAAACAATCATAGTAAACAATTTATACTATTTTCATATAAAATATTATTTTAAATTTCTTATAATTTGTAATAAAGATATATATATACATATATATATATTTCTATCATCACAAAAGGATGATTTTTTATTTGTATATAAAAAATCACTTTAGTTTTATTCTAGAAAAGTATACTACATAATTCAAATCCTTACATTCTCCTTTATTGTCTCTCCTCATGCCTTTTCTCCCTTTTTATGAATAATTTTATCATATTTACATTTAAATAGTTGAACTTGTAGAACCAAACTTGTCATATAAAAATACATTCACATAAGTATGGGCAACAAATTTGATTGTCGGTATTTTTTGGATGTGAATCCTATAGATCTAAAAACAATATATAAGATATACAAAAGTTAATCTTACTTTACACCTTTATAATGTGGCATGTCGCCACTACCTAATAAACTCATTCTTTTCAACCTTGTTATACCACATTTTCTCATTTTCCCTCCCTCTTATGTATTCTCCCCCACCCACCCACCCCCTCCCGAACTCCTCCATAATAAATGTTCTACAACCTCACAATGCAATGCTAACTTTAATAATTCGTCATCTCTATTTCTCTCACTTTAATGAATGGTAATGCTTTACATCTTTCTCTCTTATATCACTTTTGATTTTTTATTCAATTTCTCTATATGGAGATAATCAACTATTAATTATCAATTTTCACATTTTTAGAAACACTTCCTTGATTGATGACCATTTCTTACATTATACACTTAATAATTATTATTTCTCATTTATACTTTTCAATACATTCTGTACAAATGAAAAAATTACAAAATGTGTTTGCAGAAGATCAGACAATGGATTCAAATGTAAATCCTTTTTACATGGAAAATCCTATAGGTTCAAATATGGAATTATAAGATGTAATGAAGGCAGCATAAGGTTCTTTTTAGTTACTAGGCATGGGCATAGTTTGATTTAGCTCAATTTACCACAAAAACTAGAAATCAAAGACATATCGGTTTGTGAATTTTTTTCAAACAAGCCAGTTCAAACTAAAAGAACGGAATTATTGATTTCTAATTTAGTTCGGTTTAGTTTGGTTTCATACTATTATATAAGAAACTATAAAGCTTTATACTACGTTTATAATAAAAACATTACAATTTTTCATCATCATAATCAACACAATTTGAATTCTAAACAAAGTTTCAGTTAAAATAATATTTTGTAAAAATAGATTATATAAATATATATCTATAAATTACAAGCAGACAGTGTCGAACTAACTTCAGATAAGTATGCCATATACCACATAGTCTAAATTTTAAGCCTTACTTTCATTTATTTATCTTTAGTTTTCACATTAACATACATAAACTTTATAAGTATCATATAGTTTGGTTCAGATAAGTATTTTCCCACAATATAAGTATATGTTTTGACTATATATATATATATATATATATATATATATATATATATATCAGTTTGATAAAGCTTCATCCTCAAATAAAATAAACCATTGTTTAATGATTTTATAAAATTGGAACCAAATAAAATCATTCGACCCCGTAAAACCAAACCAAACCAAATAAATGAACCATTGTTTAACGGTTGGTTTGGTTCACTTTGGTTGAATTTTCTAGTTTTTTGTTTTTGTTTTCACCCAGTCATATTAGTTATAAATTGAAGGTCCCGCATAAGTAATGGTGTCTCATCAGTAACTACTCCAAAGGTTATAAAAGCAAATAGAGAAAAAATGATAATGATTTTCTATACAAGATGCTCCATATTACGTACCTTTTATGTAACAACATCATAAACTTCTTGGTCTATTTTAAAGTTACTTAAAAGAATGTATGTCAGCAGGGGTGGAGTCATGGGGTGCAAGCATGGGTCATTTCGCCCACACAAAAATATATAAATTTAGTATATATATATATATATATATATATATATATATATATATATATATATATATATATATATGCTAACATTCTTATCAATAAATTCTATAAAGAACTAGATAAAACTTCTACTCTAGAACCATGGCTAGCTACTTGTAAGATTATTTGTAGGTTGCAAGTTTGAATTTGTGTTTCTACATCTACATGATTTTTTGAAATATATGTAAATGCTATTTTCAGTCTGTATATACTATACAACATTATGTAATCAAAATTTTAAAGTGCTATCATGGATTGTGTTGTTTTTGTGGTTTATATATCCATGAGTTTAAATCATGTGTCAAGCATTTACAAAAAAATTCTTCATTTTTCTTACAAGTTCAAAATATACATTTTGTTTATGACAAATATCCTTAAGGTAAACTTATGCTCCCCACAATGATAAAATCATGGCTCCACCACTACCTATCAAAAGAGACACTTTGGTAAGCTCAAAAACATGTGTGTTTGCCATCTACCTAATCAAAAAAAAAATGTCAGCAGGACGTCGAGAGTGGGGATAATCAGGACATGTGGTAAGGAAGACCACAGGAGCTTCCTTCAGCACTTCTGGTCCAATTTGAGAGATACAATTAAAAATATTATCATGAACTAAGTTGTATCTAGGAGAGACCTCCTGCACTGAGTTGTTGGAGGGAAATTTTGTAGTAATTTTCTACTGAAATAGGATGGGTCTTTGGGGTGCAAAAGGTGTACTTGATATTGGGACCCAAAAAATGACAGAATATTACATATGGAGGCATATGAAGTAACGGAGGAGGATTATATAGGCACAGATCCAACCACTCGTAGTATATTGTATTCAAGTTCCAGAGTATGGGTCTGAGATAGGCAAAGTTGTTAACATCATGAGAGCATTTGATGTCCAAACCTCCAAGGTGCATAGGAGGCGTGGCTAAGCATGACTACAAATCAAAAAATATAGGCCATCACCAACTATAATGCATCCAGACACCAATGAATCCCTTGATCATAATCATCAAATAGAAAGTCGATAAAATTTGGGGGTTTCATTTGAAGGGAAAACAACTTGGCGATTCCAGCACATGATTAGAGAAGAAGAAGCTCATATTGTGGGTAATATAGTAATTCCAAGCGATCCATCAGTACAAGATTTTCGCCACATGTTCCTTAAGAATCTACATGTCAAAACGTGGGTAGGAACTCCTAAAATATTCCATATGTGCATATGATGAGATATCTTAGTAGCAAAAATACCAAATTTGAGTCACACCTAGGGTCATATTAAGGCCAAAAGATTTGTGTCTTCTTGGTATTGATATGATGAGTAAAATTTGGACCTCATGCTTGGATAATTGATAATGAGATTTCAAAAGTGTAACCAATGAGGACACCATCAACAAGATAGAGAGTAAGAAGGTCAATGTAGAATTCATCCATCAATTATAGAATAATAGGATGGAGAGTCAAAGAAAGAAGAAGTGTCCCCAATGGACCACCTTTTTAGACAATAACTGTGAAAAGGAGAGACTTACTTTGATCCATCTAGAGAGGAGCTAGGGAGATATAACTGAAGTCACCCTAACATGCAATAGTTAAGAAATAAATCTGAACCTCCTAAAATTTGGTGGCTCTAAAAACCATGTTGAATGCATTACTTAAGTAAACAAGGGCCATTGTGAAGGTGGCACTATGTTGTTGGTCATGGGGAAGGTGACTGACAACTTGTAGAAAGGCTTCCATACCCTAAAAATATCAAAACTAAAGTGAGGATCTTTAAGGTAAGGGATCACATCTCACAAGACCCCCTTCATTGCAACCTTGGAAATAAGGATACGCCAAATTGTACCAATCGTGACAAGACAAATTCTAGGCCTAGATTGAGAAGAGGAGTCAAAAGGGTACTCAAGGCATAGGGTGCTACAGAGACAGGAGAATAATAGGAAAGCCAAAAAAAATTGAAATCTCGAGAGAGAAAAAGTAGTGGACTATTTTTTTTCTCGAATATCCTATGAGAAAATATGTCTAATTCAACATACCAAAAAAGGTTTACAATTTTAAACTTTATCTTGTAAGAAGTTAAATGATTAAACTTGAGTCACTAATTGTAGATCTTGACCTTGCAATCTATATTACTTTGGAATTTCATCAGGATAGCAATCATAACCCATTTTGAGGGTTTCTGACACTTTGAGACTTACCTTGGGATGCATGTAGAAAACTATTTTTCTGTGACAAATCATAGGAGATGCATGTAGAAAAATATTTTTCTATAGCAGACTGTAGGAATCCATGGTTAACTGTCAGTGGCAGACTGTCTAATTAAATAGGTGATCGACAGATATATGAAGGTCACAAAGTTCACTTTATTGAACACAAATGTGACATAGAAGTCTCCTCTCACAAAACACACCATTTTCTGGTTGAGCACCTTTGTCACAATGCACTATTCCATAGGGTACAGATGTTTGTGTAATGTTGGGTTTATTAGGGGGGCCTTCACCTCAAACTTTATTCCACCATTGAAGCTTCTTGTTTGAAAAGAATTCATTATACAAACTTGTCTTCACAATATCCATGTGAGAAATTGAAGATGAAAGTTAGGAGTCGCTATTCTCTCTTGCCTTCTCAATTTCTCTTAGGATTTCTCAAAACTTAAAGGCAACAACTAAAAATGATATTTTCTATTTGAAGAGCCCCCCGTCATATCATATATATAGAATACTGGAGGAGGAAGGGTTTCATAACCTTAATCTAACCAGGATTGTAGACTTCCTCACAGGATGAGGGAGTCCATCATGCATTCAGTCTTGCAGAATGCCTCTTTCCATGACTCCTGGTGTAAAATACAAAAACATGACTTCGTTATCCCTAAAACCCTAATTCCCCTAAATTATTTACCAATGGATATATTTCCTAGGTTAACCCAAAACATGGTATAAATAATACACTAGTAGACCTAAATAGGATCAATAAGTAATTGGTTGAATGAAATATGGATAAGTGGCTAAGGAAGTTGGAAACGAGTTTGAACATATCCTTATCAATGATAATTGTGAGAGACATCCTAATGGTCATAAAAAGGATATATGGAATATTGGGGAGTTGGTTTATTTTTAATTAGAAAGTTAATATCATTTTTAAAAGGAAAGTTGAATCTAATAATGGGTATGGGTACATGAATGAGTAAGGAAAGCCAACCACATGAGTATAATCCTACAATGAATCGAATGTAGCATATTATCCATATATATATATAGATGTGGATATAACCTCTCCCAACGATAATCCATTACATAATTTAATTAATGATGACAAAGTGAAAATTAATGTAACAATCAGATTCCTAAAAATTGTTGGCTTAAGAGCCAAGTTTCACAGTAGTTGGATAACAATGGATGCCTTTATTCTAGTTAGGAAAGAAAATATAATCTAAACTCTAAGAAATATTAAATAACATTAAATCCCCAAAAATGTAAGCTAATGGAAAAAAAATATCTCACATGCCTTATATAGCTTATGTTATAAATTTCACTTTATTTGAACCTTGTTTGATCCCTAAACTAATTATGGAAAGAAAAAAATATCATTAAGAAAAAAATATTATTTGTAAGATGTATTTAATCAAATTCTTTGAAATTCCAATTTAATTGCATATCATGCCTATTTGTTCTCTTCTTTCTAATTTTTTAGAGTTCCACAATTATTTCTTTCCTTTATTTCCCATTCTGACGATGCATGTATTGTCGTTTGCATTTCACCTTTTGTTCTTTTCTCCCACAAAATAAGTCCCCTCTCTCAATCTATCTCTTCCCCTCTCCTTTCCTCCTTTTTCTTATCCATCTTTCCTTTTGAAATTCTCTCACTGTTTTGCATCCTATGAACCTAAGTTTTCTGGGGTTTGGTAAGCTCTACCATTTTATTAGTTTCAATCTTCCATCTTTCCCCTAATTCTCTTCCCAAGTTGTCTCCTTGGTACCTTAAAACCCAAACATTATATATTACCAACCCCTGATTTTCCTTGGAGCCTAGCAACCTAAACCACCACCTAGCATGCCATGAATTTTGCTTCCCATACATCTCCAAACTTGATTTATCTCAACCAGATACCTAGATTTATACCCAGCATCCTTTACCTATACGATCATTGGAAAGTACGTGAAACCTCTTCACTCTCCCCTGTGGTGCTTCCCCTCTTTGTAATTCGACCCTTCTCACTAGTATGCACATAATTCCCTTTTTGGATGTCTGGTTACAGTTTTCATGAGGTCTTTGTATTCCTACCCTCGCTATCTACTTTATTTCTTAGGCTTCATGATCTCTGTTGTTGGATCTCCTCTTTATCCCAATTTTTGAGTGTGTGGTTCTTGTTGCTTTCTCATAGTTCCTTGCTTCTTCCTATCATAGCAAGTGACATTGTATGAGCTTCAGGTCATCCCAAAGCCCATGTTGTGGTTTGTTACAGTTGTAAGGGTATGTTGGGTTTCCTTGTATGCCTTGTTTGTAGCAGGATGTTGTCTTACGCCAAGTTTGATTTAATGTTCAGCCTCCTTGTTGTGTCCATGTCAAGAATAAATGGGACAAACTCCCTGACATTTCTTTCATCATCATCATCATCATCATCATCATCTAAGCCTCAATCCCAACTATGTTGGGGTCGGCTACATGGATCCTTCGTTTCCATTCAGCTCTATCATGGGCCATATTCTGATTGAGATGTAGAGATTCAAAATCTCTCTTTATAAGCTCATCCCATGTTAATTTAGGCCTTCCTCTTCTTCTATTTATAGTGTTTGGCTCAATAGAATTGCTTCATATAGGCACACTAGTAGGTCTGCGTTGCACATGTCTGTACCATCTGAGTCGGCCCTCGCGCAACTTGTCCTCAATGCTCGCCACCCCCACTTTATTCCTGATATAGTCATTTCTCAAACGATCTTTTCTTGTCTTCCCACACATCCATCTCAGCATACACATTTCAGCCACGTTCATCTTGTTGAGACCTTGTTTCTTCACCGCCCAACATTCACTCCCATAGAGCATGGTTGGTCGTATAGTTGTTCTATAAAACTTACTTTTTAACCTGAGAGGGATCTTCTGATCGCATAAAACTCCAGTTGCACTCCTCCATTTCAACCATCCTGCAGTGATCCGGTGACAAACATCATATTGGACATCCCCGTCTATTTGAATAATAGAATCTAAGTAACGAAATTTGTCACATTTTGGTATATCTACTCCGTCCAACTTGGCTCCATCATTCACACTACGAGATTGGCTGAAATTGCAATGCATATACTCAGTTGTGCTCCTGCTAATCATCAATCCATTTGATTCCAATGCCTTTCTCCAACATTCAACTTTATCATTCAATCCATCTTTTGTTTCATCAATCAAAACAATATCATCAACAAATAACATACACCAAGGAATATCATCATGAACATTCTTTGTTAACTCATCCATAACCAGAACGAATAGATATGGGCTGAGTGTGGATCCTTGGTGTACCCCAACTGTAATAGTAAAAGTTGGTGTCTCTCCTCTAGGAGTCTTGACACTTGCAGTAGAGCTATCATACATGTCTTTGATCAAGTCAATGTATTGGATAGGCACACCCTTTTTCTTTAAAACCATCCATAACACTTCTTTGGGTACTCGATCATAAGCCTTCTATAGATCGATAAACACCATATGAAGATCTCTTTTGCTTTGTCTATACTTCTCCATAAGCCTCCTTATCAGAAAAATAGCATCTGTTGTTGATCTTCCAGGCATGAAACCAAATTGGTTGTTTGATACCTGCGTTATAGATCTTAACTTCTGCTCAATAATCCTCTCCCAAAGCTTCATCGTGTGACTCATCATCTTGATACCTCTATAGTTTGTACAGTTCTGAACGTCACCTTTGTTCTTG
Source organism: Alisma plantago-aquatica (assembly GCA_963693085.1). Classification (NCBI taxonomy): domain Eukaryota; kingdom Viridiplantae; phylum Streptophyta; class Magnoliopsida; order Alismatales; family Alismataceae; genus Alisma; species Alisma plantago-aquatica. The sequence continues at coordinate 444,484,162 of OY856411.1, read as the reverse complement.
TAGATTGGGACTATAATACTATTTCTCCACTCATCCGACATCTTCTTGGTCTTCATAATCTTGTTAAAGAAATTTGTTAACCATGTAACTCCCTCATCCCCCATACTCTTCCATACATCAATGGGAATATTGTCTGGTCTGCATGCCTTTCTCATTTTCATCTTTTTCAAAGCATTATTGACCTCAAATGGTGAAACTCGTCATGTGTAAATGATATCTCTTGTATTCATGTCACACGAGTCGCTAACATTATATGCAATATCTCCATTGAAAAGCTTATGGAAGTAATTTCTCCACTAGTTTTTGATATCATCATCCTTCACCAATACTCTACCATCTTCATTCTTTATGCATTTTACTTGACTCAAGTCTCTTCCTTTCCTTTCTCTTATACGAGCCATTTTATATATATCTTTTTCCCCTTCTCTAGTGTCCAGCTTCTTATACATATCATCAAAGTATCTAGACCTTGCCTCCCAAACCACCTTTTTAGCTTCTTTCTTTGCTTGCTTGTATCTTTGGAACGTTGCATCATCTCCAGATTTGGGCAAGCTCCTATAGATCTCCCTTTTCAGTTTAATAGCCTTTTTTACTTCATCATTCCACCACCAAGTCTCCTTCTGTGGAGGTCCACAACCTTTAGACTCCCCCAAAAAGTCTTTGGAAATTTTTTTTATGCAGGAGCTCATGTTATGCCACATAGTGTTAACATCAGACTCCAAGTTCCAAGTTACCTCCTTGATGAGTTTATCATGAAAAGTCAATTTCTTTTCTCCTTTAAGACTCCAAGCTCATGTTATGACGTTTCTTTATTTGACCCCAATTTTTTTTGGTTGGTTTTGAGATAAGGGGCATTGTCATCATTTTGACCTATTTTGATATACTTAATCATGTGAGGATAATATTTGGCCTATCATCAAAATAAAGTGTCACGCTTACTGTTGAAAAACTGTATGAGATGGTACGAGCTTATATGTGTTTGCTTCTCCAATTTAAATTTAGCAAAATCAATCTATTTAAAGTTCATAGTAAATTATATATATCTTAGAAAACAAAAACAAAATATGTTTTGAAATTACTGCATGATTCTCTAGCTCATAGATCAGTTGCATTTCTTTATTGTTATATATAAATATGTAATTCTTAAGAATTTCATAATTGGTCATAATTTATAGAATTCATATTTAATAGACTAAAAGTCAAAAACTACAGTAAAATATCATATGAATCATAAAATGTAATATACATGATGGTATGATTTTGGTAACCTAATAAGTAATGATGAAAATGGGAATTTTAGGATTCCTTAATAATGAGGTTTTACCCAACTTTATACAAATATGGAATAGGTTTGTTGAAGCTTCTGTAGGGAAATATGGCTACAGAATACGCAACGGAAATAAAAATTTATCTTCCATATTCCCCTTAATAGATGATCGCATCGACAACTATATAATGGGAAGGATGGTTTGCAAGTTCATACATGTCCTAGAGAAAGTCCAATTACTATATCCTCACAGTAGTATGTGCTTTTCTTCAAGTTGCACCCAGACAACGTCAGCAGCAGCTCCTGGTTGGTCACTACGGATTGCAGTTGACTTTGTCCTCTAAGCGATAGGAAACAACCTCCTTTCCTCTATAATATTCTACATAGACCATTAGAAACTCATGTCATTCTAGAAGAATAGACAAGAAGGATTTCTTCCTTCTAGTCGGTGTAATATCACCAACTTTAACTCCCATAATTGTTCTCCCTTTTTATCCCTCCCTTTACGAGTAGGACTTGCTTGTGTTCACTTGGTTACTACAACCATAGAAGACTAAAATTGTTAGAGCAATTGATGTTGTGCATATGAGAAGCCCCTAGTACCCCTCTATTTGTAGGAGGGTCAGGGTCAAGGTTCCCTGTCTGAGCGGGAATCAAAGGGGATGGGATTCATCAATTTTTACATCTAGTGAGTGGCATGTGAATCGATTAGTTCAACCCTTTAACCTATTGTTTCATCATGTCTCTCAATAAAAAATTATTGGTAATTAATATTCTATTAATGCACAACATGACATCAACACTAATCCTTGATCAAATGGAATTGATCAACCAAATGGTCAGTTCATAACCTAAACAGGTTGGTTCATGGTCTTGAGCCAATTGGCTCACTTCTTGAAGTAGTTGGTTCATGGACCAGATTTCCAATGTTGGTTCAATTGACATGACACTCTAAAATGATCGGCTCAATGCTTGAACCGGTCAGCTCATAGGCCAGGCAATCAGTATTCTACCAATGTTGCTTAAATTGAATACCTAAGTCTATAATAATCAAGTTTACAATAAATTTGTGAATGAACTCATATTCCAAGTGTATCCTATGTGTGTGACCCTATTAGTTCCATGTTATGTTGGTAGTGAATGTCCATAACTAATTTATGATATCACAAGCAATGAGCAGGAACTAGCAACACATCATTGCTACCTAAGTAATCAGGAAAGTTGGAGAACAAGTTCAACCTACAATCTGTAATTGTTGTTATGGTGATTGTATAATTCCTTTGTCACTGATATCCAGATGAAACTTGAGGCATGGAATCATCATCATCTCAACATTCAATCCATGTTCCTTGAACCAGAGTAGATTGTCTGAGATATATGTGACCTCAATATCATATATTGATTCACATGTGCATGTGCATGCTTTTTCTTAGTCTCACTTATCAAATGACCAGGATATCAAACTCTTGTGGGAGGGACGAACCCCATCTATACCACTCACAATCATCCCCATGTGTCACAATGTGCCCGAGCTCCACCTTTGTGGTAACCCTTATTTAAAGTCATAGTGGATGATGTTAAAGTACATTGAATGACATGTGATGAGTGTAGTGATTTTAGGTCTAAGAACCACAATCACCACCATCTTAATGAGAGAAAATTCTGACTACCATATGATTTCCATGTGTCACTCTCATGGCTGGTCTATCTGATACACTATTCTCCAACAAGTATTTATGTGTTTGGTTTGATATGACATATCATAACTGATGAGATTTTGTCATAAACCAACGCACACTCTAGTCTTATGTGTTATTGTTGTCAATCAACATTCGAAAATAACATTTGACTAAGGACGTGACAAGAATGTACATGATAACATCCAATTTTGTGGATATTAGTGTGCTTATTTTATTCTTATTTCATCACTTTTACCATGTTTTAGCTAAATAACTTTTATCGTTATGTCCCAGGACTCACCACTCTTCCTATACGTTGAACAGACTATGGCAGCCCACGACCGATGAAAGTCACCATAGTTTGGCATTCGATGCTCGTTCCTTGACTGGACACCTCAATCACGGATGAGTCTAGAACCACATCAACAATCACTGACCCTTAACTCCATAACAGTCAAAGAAATGCACATCCTCAGTGATCGATGAACGACAATCCCTTTACGACCAATGCACTTGTGATGCCTTTGCAGTCACCGAGCCCTAACTCTCTACGACTAATGGAACGTTCTCACCTTAGTGACTACAGCTACCAATCACCCTATGCGGTCTCTATTCTCTACATACTCTATGACTAATGGGATATTTAAGTCAGTTCACAGAGCCTATAAATAGGGTTGCACTTATTCCATGAAGGGGTCAGCTCATCAAAGGGATGACAAAGTGTGTTGCATTATAGAGTCATCTTCATCCACATCCATTGGTCTTCTACCTCAAAATATGAAGGTCCTAAAGAGGAGAGAGAAGATCACCACCTTCATCTTCAAGAAGAGGAGTTTCCATAACCTACACCAGTGCCAGATCCAGATCTGAAGAAGTATTGTTGGTGTATTGCCTTCCTCCTTTTTAGATTTATCACCCCTCTCCACGTTGTTCAGACGTCACTTTGTCTATCTTGATGTACCATCACTTTTGTAAATATGTAATGCGACTCACTAATATGAGTGGCTAAAGTCATTGCTTGGGTTGGGAGTAGCCACTAAGGCCTCCCAACATGTATATACTTACATTCATTGAATATATATGCTCTTGGCATTTGTTATCTCTATACGCTTGTTCTTATTTCTTCACTAGTGTGATTAGCTACCATCTTGTGATGTTTGAATGTTAGAGCCTCAAAAGAGTAGTTCTAACTCGATCTAAGTGTTATGGAGTTTCATGAATGTATGAGAATGTTGAAATGATAAAGTTAAAGATCATATGGTTATCCTTGTGATTGTTTGCTTGCCATCTCGAGAGACAGACAACCTTATAATCTAGATCTATCCTAAGCTTGAGAGAGGAGGTAGACATATATGATGATTGCTTGTAACCTTTCTAAGGGCATACAAAAGGGTGTGAGTATTACATGCATATGAGATATCTTAGTAGGTGAAACCAAATCCAAGTTCCCATCAATATTTGTTATCATGTGCTTGCTTGTCTTTATTCTCCCTTTTTGCTTTTTTAACCTTTCCTATACTTGTTTTGTTTGTTTGGAGTAACATCATTTCATAAGGAACATTATCTTAATCTGAAAAACCACTAGAGGTGGGGTGAATAGGGTTTTATGATATTTTAATAATAATTAAACCAAAGCAAGCATCCACAAAAATATTAGACAAGGGGACAAGGATTTAGAGTGGTTTCAACCTTAGAAAATACTAAGGCAGTCAATCCACTACCCGGTTGCTTACCCAACCAGGATTTTGAAAGCACTTATATTTTATTATCTCACAAGGATGTTACATAAAATACAACTACCTTCACCAAACCCTTCAGACAGCCTTCACCTAGAAGTAGTCTCACCAACCTCGAAGCAACCTTCCTTGAAGTAACCTCAAGCTCCCCCTTGAAGTAGCCTTCCTCTTGAAGTAGCTTCCCGTTGAGACAGCCTTCTTGAAGTAGTCTAAAGTCCACCTTCTCCACTGAGAAGACCCTCTCCACCTGAGAAGTCAAACCCTCTCCAATCCGCAGCCTCCAACCCTAGGAGTAGGAAGGAGAGTACAAACAATATAAAGGAACAAGAAGGAAAAATAGAAATTACAATACTGTTGTAGAACAAGGCTTGATTTCGTATATCAAGCATTTTGATCTCCTAACCAATGTATATGGAAGTTTTGGTGTAGTGGGTAGGATATGCTAGCCTATAGGACACAAATTTGGAGCAATGGAAATGTATAGCCGATGTTGGAGTTGCTCAATTTCTCACTAGAATGAATAGCCAATTGCAAGTATTATGCTCAAGTGTTGTACAAGTGTGTGTAAGGTGTCCTAAGGCTTGTCCTATTTATAATAATGGCCTATGAATGCTTAAGGACGTTCTAGACACTTTCTAGGGGGTTCTAAGTGCTTAACTAGCCGTTAGGTATCCATTAGTTGCTTTAACAACGGCTAGTTAATTAATCCTAAAAAGTGCAGATAGAGACATTCTCGGTCGAGGAATTGCCGACTGAGATCCCAGTCGGTCGAGGTCTTTGTCAACCGAGGGACTGTCTGGAGCAAGTGTATATAACGTTCTGATCCAACTCCCAACTACCTTGTCTGTTGTGTCTAACGGCTACCTGGGTCATTCTCGGTCGAAGAATTTGTCGACTGAGAGTGTCTTGGTCGAGAAGTTTGTCGACCGAGAATGACTCTGTTTCAATATCTTAAACTAAGTACTAAGTGTGTGTATGAGTGTGCAGTTGTGACACTATTGTAGGGGATGACCTAGCTAAATGTTGTGATTGACTAGGGAAGATCTAAATGCTTGATTTACATGATATCGAAGTACTTGTACATTATATATTTGTACAAGTTTTTACATTTGATTACAATCATGAATTAAAGCAATTTGAGCATATAGATCTTCCAAGTTGTGTCATCCACCTAGTTCCTGCAATCACTCGAGTAGCACATTAGATTCACAAGAATGAAATGTTTGTCATCATCGAAACAAAGGGATTATAATAATGTCCAATTTATCCAACAATCTCCCCCTTTTTGAAGATGACAAACATTTCCTAAATATAAAATAAGGAAATATAAATCTTATGAGTTTTATACCTAAAGTTTACCTTTTGTAGCCATTCTTGTTTTGCAAGTGTGTGCTGGTCGAGATATTATGAAACTCATGTTTTTGATTTTATATTATTTCTCCCCTTTGTCATTTCGAAAAGATATCCACGATAATCATTTAGTATGACTTTTTATTTCTCCCCCTTAATTTCATACTATGCTTCCCCTTAATTCAATTTAAAATCAAGGGATTAATGCAAACCAATTATTGTTAAATTTAGCCACAATTTATTTCTCTATCATTTGTGAAGGATGTTAAGCCTTGAAATGGTATGAGTTCCTTTTAAGTTCATGGCATATGTGTATTGATTTCTCATCCATTTTGCAAGGGATGTTAAGCCCTGAAAATGATATGAGAATCCTTTAAGCTTATAGTGGAGTACATGAAAAGTATCTCTAACCAAATGCACGGGATGTTAAGCCATGATTTGTTTAGAGAATTCCATTAAGAACAAGATATATATCACATTCATGAAATTTGTAGATTCCTTTATTTTCATAACCAAGATTAAAAATACTAAGGTCATAACATGTTTCAATTTATCTTTATGACGTTCACAAAGTTTTGTAAGTTCCTTCTTAATCTTATAATCAAAATAGTTTTTGTGAGCTCCCCCTTAATCTTATAGTCAAGATAAATTAAGGATTCTAAGGTCACAATCAATATTAGATTAATCTTTTATAAGAGTTATGCACTAAAAATTTTGTTTTCAATATACTAAGATTGATTGCAGTAAAATGATGTACAAATAAGCATTTTGTCAAGCTTATTTTAGGTCGACCTTGACTTCGACCATAGCGCCCCTTGGTCAAACTTGATTTCAACCAAGAGGCAATTTCTGTAGATTTCCCATTTGAACACTTATATGTGAAGTATAATTTCTGCACATTTTTAATTTAAAATGCATTTGTGCCATGAAGTTTTATTGTTTATGCAAAATGGCATCTTCATATGAGCTGAATCACAATGATCAAAAACAATATCCATTCATGGTTTGTATATATGGATCAAAGATTATTTTAGACAAACCAATGAAACACAATGATCATGGCACAATAATTATGATAGAACAGTAGAAGTATATCCACAATACAATGATCAAGATAGAAGCATATAAATACGATGATTATGATCATTTATACTAAATTTCAATACACATGGTTCCTATATAGATAGACCAAGGAATTATTTAGGAAAAACCATGTGGATTATGATAAAACAGTAATTTGCTTGATTAAACCAACATGGTTCATAGTTTTAAGCCCAACCATGTAGAGGATAATCCAAAATAATCTCATTCAAGGTTCACAAATTTTCAACTTTAAGACAAACCATGTAAATGAACATGCTTAATAAACTTTTTCAAGCAATGAATAAGATATATTCAATAGCAGTCTTCATATAGCATTTTTGCAATATGTTTAAAACATTTCATATTCATAATGTTATACTTTTATTCAACAATTTCATGATACAAAAGATCAATATGTTTTGATAAAAAAATGGTCTCCAAGATTCATTTTTTATTTGCGTATTAAATCAATCATTAATAACAAATTGATAGCATACTAGATTAATTAAAATAGGTTCAGCAGAACTTGGTTCAGTCGAACTTTTTGTCGACCGAAATTATCTCAATCAAAGTTTTTCTCAACCAAGAATGTTGTTGTATCAGATTTGTTGCAAGCTTTAAAATAGTAACCTGCTCGGTCGACTAATTCTCGACCGACGGTGATCTCGGTCGAACAGTTTCTTGACCGAAAATGTTTCTGTACTTTTTTCAGAAATTATTTCCAAGTAAAACATAGATCATTTTCAATTCAATTATGCAAATTGAAAACTCAGTTTAGTTGAGATAAAACATATAAATATCAAAGTAACATTTAGATCAAATCTCAACTAATCATATTCAAATCTTTAGGTTTTGGGAACCCAAATTAAGACAAATTTTTAAAGATGTGTCTCTGCAAATTTATTTAAAATTTGTATTTTCAAGTTAGAAATTTTAATCACTTGAATCAATTTTTATCTCATTATGTTAAGTTGAGATAGACATAGAGATATACAACTTAAGAGTCTTTGGTCATATCTCAACTTAATTTTATTCATTTAGTTTGGGGGTCTTGGAACCCATACTAACTCAACATCCTTTTTCTTATAAGGACATGAGAAGTAATAATGTCCAAGACGTAAACAATAATGGCAACATAAAGAATCAATCTCATGTCTCTTTCTATGAGTTTGTTCTAGGTTGTTCTTGGGTACATATGTATATTTGCCTCTAGGTACATACATAGATTGACTCTCTAGAACTTGTGTCCTTCTCCAACTAGGTTTTTTATAATATTGTCCTTTAGGCTTATAACCTAGTCCTCTCCTTCCAATTTGACGATAAGAATCATTTAAGATTTTATCAAGGATATCATTGTTACTCAAGCTACTAACTTCTTGTTGCAACTTAACAATCTCATTCATTCTCTTCTTGATATCTAACTTTGCTTGATCTAGATTAGATAATAAAGAATCTCTTTCTTTCACAATAATATCATAATCTAGATGTGTACACAAAATAGGTTGTTTTTTAAGATCATTTACTTGAGTTTGCAAGTTTATCTTTTCTAGGGAAAGAAGATTGCAATTTGCTTCTACTGATTTCAGCTTAATATCATGATCTTCAATAGCCTTTTTGAGATCTTCATTTTCATATGTGAGAGAAAGAAGTTTATCATGTAACTCATCATTTGCTTTATTAGATTTTTTTAATTTCTTCTTGCACTCAATATACTTATTATGTGTCTCTTCAAGACTAGCAATTAGCTCTTCTTTAGGTAAATCAAAAAGGCTTACCTCTTCTTCTTCTTCACTTATTGTAGCAATAAGGCATTCTTTATGCACATATTCCTTCTTTAACCTCCATGGACAGTTAGATGTTGTGTGCCTTGTTCCTAAGCATCAATTACAACTTGTTGAAGATTGGTCCATGCTTTTCCTTTGCTTGTGGTTGTAGACACCACCACCCTTCATTCATCAAGACTCGATTAGAGATCCTTGAAGACTGCTCTGATACCAATTGAAAAACCACTGGGTGGTGAATAGATTTTTATGATATTTTAATAATAATTCAATCAAAGCAAGCACCCACAAAAATATTGGACAAGGGGACAAGGATTTAGAGTGGTTCCAACCTTAGCAAATACTAAGCCAGTTAATCCACTACCCGATTGCTTACCCAACTAGGATTTTGAAAGCACCTGTATTTTATTACCTCGCAAGGATGTTACATAAAATACAACTACCTTCATCAAACCCTTCGAACAGCCTTCACCTAGAAGTAGTCTCACCAACCTTGAAGCAGCCTTCCTTGAAGTAACCTCAAGCTCCCCCTTGAAGTACCCTTCCTCTTGAAGTAGCTTCTCTTTGAGACAGCCTTCTTGAAGTAGTCCAAAGTCCACCTTCTCCACCGAAAAGACCCTTCTCCACCTGAGAAGTCAAACCCTCTCCAATCTGCAGCCTCCAACCCTAGGAGTAGCAAGGAGAGTACCAACAATATAAAGGAACAAGAAGAAAAAATAGAAATTACAATACCGTTGTAGCACAAGGCTTGATTTCCTATATCAAGCGTTTTGATCTCCTAACCAATGTATATGGAAGTGTTGGTGTAGTGGGTAGGAGATGCTAGCCTATAGGACATGAATTTGGAGCAATGGAAATGTATAGCCAATGTTGGAGTTTCTCAATTGCTCACTAGAATGAATAGCCAATTGCAAGTATTATGCTCAAGTGGTTCACAAGTGTGTATAAGGTGTCCTAAGGCTTTTCCTATTTATAGGAATGGCCTATGAATGATTAAGGACGTTCTAGATACTTTCTAGGGGGTTCTAAGTGCTTAACTAGCCGTTAAGTATCCATTAGTTGCTTTAATAATGGCTAGTTAATTAATCCTAAAAAGTGTAGACAGAGACATTCTCAGTCGAGGAATTGTCGACCGAGATCCCAGTCGGTCAAGGTCTTTGTCGACCAAGGGACAGTCTGGAGCAAGTATATATAACGTTCTGATCCAACACCCAACTACCTTGTCTGCTGTGTCTAACTGCTACCTGGGTCATTCTCGGTCGAAGAGTTTGTCGACCAAGAGTGTCTCAGTCGAGAAGTTTGTCGACCGAGAATGACTTTGTTTCAATATTTTAAACTAAGTACTAAGTGTGTGTATGAGTGTGCAGTTGTGACACTATTGTAGGGGATGACCTATCTAAGTGTTGTGATTGACTAGGGAAGATCTAAATGCTTGATTTACATGATCTCTAAGTACTTGTACATTATATATTTGTACAAGTTTTTACATTTGATTACAATCATGAATTAAAGCAATTTGAGCATATAGATCTTCCATGTTGTGTCATCCACCTAGTTCTTGCAATCAATCGAGTAGCACATTAGATTCACAAGAATGAAATGTTTGTCATCATCGAAACAAAGGTATTATAATAATGTCCAATTTAGCCAACATAATCCACCCCTTTCATTTGATGTATCTGAGCCAATGTTTTACATTCTTAGCATTACTATTACTTATCCCTAAAGTTCAACCCTGATATACTACTTTGGACCCCATATAATAGTTGTGGGGGGCCGAGTGTCATGTTATAAATTTAAGAGTCCAACTACTCTAGATCTGCTCCTTTTAGACATGTGATATAGGTCGGCCAATACTCTTAACATCTGTATGATCTCATTATTCAAGTTATAAACCCAAAGTCATACATCATTGAGTAATATCATTATTTAGACATTCATTATGTTTCATCATTATCACATAACTGAATGGAACAAAATAAATCAGAAAGTTGCCTTTATTATTAATCAAGTATTTTACAATATATGCCATCACAATCATCATCTGATTGGCTCTCTAGGCATACATGCCAACAGCCTCCCACTTTCACTTAGAGCCAATCACTAATGAATCTTATTCTATGTGATCTTAAACATGTCCATCATGTTTCTGCTACACAAGTGCTAATCCAGAGGATTAGCAACATTTGCCTTTAGTCGGTATATTGTATTTTTCACATCTCTTTGTTGTATGATATCCCATATGAGATGGAATTGTTGTAGTATGCTATCTTATATTCCTTGCCTAACATGTAGCTCCATTGTTGTCATAGTATTTATCCTATGTCATCAATATTCAGAACATCCTATAAGTTCATCTATATGTACTTCTATATCCATACAACATCCTTTGTTGTGTTCATAACACCGTGATACTCGGCTTCTATTGTAGAATTTAAATACAATGTTGTATTTCAGAGCCCTTCCATCTTATTGTTCTAGTTATAAGGTCAAACACAAATTTTATATTGCGATCATTGATTTTCTTTGTCATTTTGGAAGCTTGCATCAGTGTAACCCTTTTCACCTAATTACTACAATTTCAAGGAACTCATCTAGCTAGTGCTTCTCAAGCACTTAAGGATGTTCTCTATTGTATTTCAATGACCTTCATTGGAATCTGACTAGTATCATCTTGTCATGTCTAGTACATACAATATAATGGGATGAGTATATTATATCACACATATGATAGATCCAGTTATGAATGTGCATGGTATCTTACTCATGTTTTCCATTTTTAATAATTAGAATATAGGGTTCAGGAGAGACTAGTGCAATGAATCATGGATATATTTTCTCTTATTGAGTCATGTATGTTGAACTCCTTCAGCATCTTGCCAATGTATGTGATCTTATTCAGGGTAAGAAGCTTTCTAGAACTATCTCTATAGATCTCAGTTCCTATCACATAGGATGATTTACCTAATCCCTTCATGTAAAAGTATTTTCCATGCCATTATGCAATACTCATGGCATCGGGATGTTATTCCCCAAAAATATGTGGAATATAGATATGCTCCAACAAAATCTTTTGTAATCATAGATTTTATCTTCATCTTGACTCAAGTCAAACTCTTTGACTATGTTGTCAAATCAAAAATTCCAGTTCTGAGATGCTTTCTTCAATCATGTGGATTGCTCCTTAATAGCTTATAGACTTTATTTGCATTAATGGAGTTATAAAAACTTCAAGTTGTGTCACTCACACATCATCTTATTTATTCCTATTAAGAAATTCATTTTAACACCCATATGCCAAATACTATAGTCTTAATAAACTTCAAAGGTAAGCATGATCCTAATGGAGTTAACCCAAGTGATTTCATCATGTCCAACACCTTGAACCTTTTTGAAATACTTTGCAACCAATCTTCTTTTATAGGTCATCCATGTCGGTCTTCTTGTTGAAAATCCATTAGCCCCCTATGGGTTTTACCTATTTTAAGTGGTACCACCACGGTTATACCTTGTTAGTGTACATGGACTCCATCTTGGATACAATGGCCTTAAGCCATTTCCCAGATTTAGGTCCCTCATTACCTTCTAGTTGGTTGTTGGCTCATCATCATGTGACCAACTCACTGCCTATCTAAGTTAGAAGATTCACAATCTTTTAATCTCAAGGCATGTTCTACTAGATTTATGAGGTTATGTGTTACATTAAGAATTTGAGATTCCATAATGATTTATGATTCTCATTGTTCTTATTGCGTCTCTTTATGTTCAAATGTTTTCTTGTTGATCTTGAACTTTTCGAGCTCTACTTCTCTCCCATTAATTTCCTTAGAATAAAATTTCTCATTGGAATTCATCTATCCTGGAAACAAACACTTTTGTTGTCTGATTGGAAAAAGGTAGTATTATGCAAACATTTATGTGATTTATGGATAAAGCCTTCAAGTAACTATTTTCTTGTATAAGTTTTAATCCTAATCATTATAAAGACATCTCGGGACACCTCCCATGCCATATCTGATATGGTGTCCTTTTGAACATTTTAATCAGTACATTGTTTTAGTGTAAAGCATGTGCCTAAAAGGAAATCAGAAGATTGATTAGATTAATTGATAATTGGTGCGATTCCGCTAGAGGTGCAACACACTGGACGATTTGATCCGACTAGATGCGCCCCACGAGGTCAGAACACACGTGATGGGGATTTGCTTTCGAAATCTATAAACCTAAACTAACACACATACGTCTACTAAAACACTACACTGGCAAGCGCACGGGGTCGTTTCATAGTATAGGAAGGTGGCAAGTATAGGTTCGATCCACAGGGAAAAGAGGGGGCACTAGAGCTAGGTTAGTTTGGCTGGGTTCCTACTGTAGAGACTAGGGTTAAGGGTTTAAAGGTTGTTTTGATTGTTAAACTATTATGAACAAGCAAGCAATTAAAGGCGAGAATGAAATCTATGTTAACCCTAGATTAGATTAAGGCTAAACAGGTAAGAAAGGATTAAGCTAGATATGAAAATGCAAATTACACTAAGGCAAGCAAGAGAGAAGTAAAAGAGCAATTAAAGAACTAAACTAGCATAAACAAGGCAAGAGCAATGCAAGAAGCTAACTAAGCAAGAAAATAACTAACTAAGGTAAGCAAGCACAAAACTAGGGTGTTAAGCAGTAAAGAGATATGTGGGCTGTTTAGGGGTATGAACTTATCACTTAAGTTGGGGGTGGCATGTGAACATTATGATTCCATTTAGATTATCCAAACCAAACAACAAGTTAAAGTATAATGGATTAACCTAAGCTACTAACTGGCCATGGATATGCTAGGTTGTGTATAGGGGAACTAGTCCCTAACACCCCCTACTACCCTTACGAGGCTCAATTGGGTTAGGGGTTAGGTTCAATCCAATTAGAATCTAATAAACTATAGGTTTCTAGATTAGACATTCCTAGGGCAATTAGGGGCCGAGGGTAGTAATGGGGAGGTGACATTAGGGTTTTGGACCCCAATTCCCCCACATTCTAGCCTTGATAAGGCTCCATGCTAATTGTACTAGAATTATCTAATCTAGCTACTTAGATCTCTCACTTAGGTTTAAGAAGATTGATAAGGATGTAGGAAGATGGGAGGCAACCTAGGGATCCAAGAATTGGACCTAGGGGCAAATTCCAAAATTCACACATACAAGCAATTTGCCTAAATTCCTAGATGATTTCACACACAAACCAACAAGAATCCATGGAGAAAGAGATAGAAATAGAATATAATCATTAACAAATGGAATTACAATGTTTACATGTCATTTTCCCCCAACATGGTATCAAAGTAACATATTTTCCCCCAAACAGCCCACCCAAGGGGCCTAGCTACTCATAACAAAGCAAAATACAAAAAGAGAGAAGAAAGAGGTAGAAGAAGCCATGGAGCTCAGAGTAGTGGCTGAAATCCTTCTCTCCAGCAGCTGTAGGGTCGTCCTCCTCCTCCTTCTTGGATGTAAAGGTGTAGAATGGTGGTGGGAAGTGGATGGAAGGCTTAGATATGGGGGGTTATGTGGTGGAAATGGTGAATTGGAGTGGATTTGAGGTGGAGGTGAAGTGGAATGGAGTGGATGTGACAAGGGGGTGAAAATGGGACTCTAAGCAGCCAACCTCCGACCCCCAGCCGCCACTAGGGCTTATATAGGGATCTAGGTGGTCTAGGGTTAAGTTAGGGGTAACATGGGGAAAATAGTGGAAAACTGGGTGGATTCTGTGAGTAGCACGACCGTGGTGGGGTACCACGGCCGTGGTGGGCAGGGTAGGCCACGGCCGTGTTATATGGGCACGGTTGTGGGAATTAAAATGGCAAAGGTACAGGGTTTTGGTCTGAATGGCCACGGTCATGGTGTGTCACCATGGCCGTGGAGGAGGTGGTGTGCCACGGCCGTTGTGTCTGGCACGGCCGTGGTGGGCTTGGTGGAGGTGGTCGTGGTGATGTTGCACAGTCGTGGTAGAGTATGCTCTACAGCTGCTTCAAAATTGAGATTTTTCTTGTGATTTCTTCATTTGCAGCACGATCATTCTGTGTTACCACGACCATGCCGGGGGCTTTGCTTGCACTTTGATCTTCAAACTTCATTGTCTATGGACTTCTTTGCTTAAGGTTGACTCTTGGCCACTAGGGGTAGGTTGGGGGAGCTCTGGGGCCTTCTTTGGGCCCCTCCATCTCTCTCGTCCATCCAAGTGTGGTCCAAGTACCTGAAAATGTCCATAAGTGCATTTTACACAAATATGCATATTAAGGGAAATAAACATGTAATCAAATAGGTATAGATGTGATTGAAATGCAAAATGCCACAAGATGAAGCCCTAAAATAGGGTTGAATCAATAATCACATCAGGACTCATCAGGGTGTGATTCCTTCTTTTGTATACATCTTTATGTATCAAGTAGAGTTTGTTGTGATACACTATCATAGTCTCTCTAGAAGGTACTCAAACTCTTGGTTTAAAATATTTCAACATTGATCATATCAAAGTATCTTAATACTTCTTCCAAGGTTGTTATGTACTTCAATCATGATTTTCGTGAACTCTTCTAGAGATTCAGGTTTGTATTTCACTAAAATTAGATTAATATGTCTACTGAAATAATTAGTAAATATAACTAAGTACTGATAACTACCTTTACCCATTTCTTCTAAAAGATCTACGTACATCAATATGTACAAGTCCTAATAGAAAACTCACTTTCCCACTACATCTAGTGAACGATTCTTTTTTCATATTGCCCAATAGATAAAATTTGCATGTCTTCAATGGTTCAATAACTAAAATGTCTTGACAAACATCATGATGTATTCTAGTAATGCATTTCTCATTTATGTTCTCTAAATGAGAGTACTATAGGTATTCATTGTTTGAGTTTATCAAGTTTTAATCTTTAGGTATTTATATATTTATCTTCAATCTACTAAAAAAAGACCATAAGATATTTGGGCACATCGTAATTACAACTCTCTCTCTTATCTCTTACTGAGGACCTAGAGTGACAAGGACCGACTGACTCAACTAGTCTCATACTCAACTCTTGTGGCAGGTCTACGATGATGTTCTGACCATCTTCAAGTCCACGCGATTAACCCTAAAATGTTTGAGTAGATGTGTCTTAATGCTTAAGACTCATTCGCACTTATGGATTTCATCCCAATGGGTGCTACCATCAAGGTCATACCTTATGGTTCACATGGAAGTCATTTAGGATGTAACGGTCATAAACCATAACTCAAAATCAGGTTCCTCATATTCATCTTGATAGTTGATTCATCACATGACCAACTCATCACATAGATAATCGAGGTGTATCTGTCAAGGATATAAGAGCTCACAACTCCTTGTGATTCTTAATGTCCTTTACTAGTGTGGGGTATTCTTTATTTAAGAAGAAATTAGTTATTTGATAATCATCCTCTAACTCCTTAGAGTATGACTCCTTTTGATTTAGATATCACCATGCCTTAATCACGAGCTCACAATGATACACTATCATAATATCTCATAAGGATCTCAAACATTTGGTTCAAGTATTTTATTCATTTATCTCATCAAGAATTAGCACTTTACCAAATTCGCACTTCATCTATGATATTCTTGAACACTTCTTGCTGGGGGCTCGCTTCGCCGGTTCCATGTTGCTGTTTTTCCCTTGAATCAGTCGGAAATCGGAGATTTCCTTAATAATGTATATGAGCATCGAAAGAAAATATTCATATTGGTGTTTCTCTAAACACCATTTGAAATACTAGCATTAAGTCCAATAGGTATGTAAATACATCACATGTATTATACCTAATAGGATAATCAATCTCCCACTGTGACTAGTGAAGAATGACCATGTCCATAAGATTCATGTCTCTTATTGGTTCTCTAACCAAAAAGAGTCTAGACCTATCCATCATATGGAAACTAGAAACGAATTTCTCATGATTTATGCTAATTTGATTGTTTGAGTTATTAATAACTTTTAGGTATCATTTTATCTTATGCATACCAAGTAACACAAGATAAACAAGGCATTGCCACAAAGATCATATCTTTGAATTTGAAATATCAACTATATTGATAGCCATCCTTGTCTAAACAAGATGCAACAATAAAGTGTTTCTATTGGCAAATTGAAATAGAAGTTCTCAACTCTGTTTCATGCCCATTAAGCTGAAATAAACTGAAAGGTACTCCTATCTATGGCAGCAACACTTGCTCCAATGATGGGTACTCTTTTCTTGGTCCTTTCACAAAGGCCATCACTTCTTTGTGGATCTTGTATATCATATATGACGGATCCATATCTTGGTATCATATACCTCAGATAAAGAAGTGTTTAATTCATGATACCTATGGTAGAGATCACTATCCCCTCCTTTCGTCTTCTTTTGTTCTTCCGGATATAGAGGGCATTTCTCTCGTTCACCCTCCCATGTGCCTTCAAGTTGAAGATGACTTGGACTACTGGATAGCATTAGAATCATTCTTAGCTTTGCCCTTGCCCTTGCCCTTAGACATGCCTTTGTTTCTGTTGATCAGCATCACATACTTAGGCTTATCCTTCTTCATTTGTGCCTTGAGGCTAAAGACATCTTGGATTGTTGGCTAGCATCAGAACGCTTCTTTTCTTTGCCCTTGTCCTTGCCTTTAAGACTTACCCTTCATTGATCACATCAAAGATTAGGGTTTGTCTTTCTTCATCTTTGCCTTTACTATCCTTAACATGTACAACAACTCTGTCAATGCTTGTCAAAGTTGTTCATGTTGTAGTTCATCATGAACTGTATGATTCACACAACATTTGCAGTATCATACCAATAGCTAACTCTTGGCTCAGAGGGAATCCTTCTTAGTCAGGTTTTTCCACATACCCAATCACATTGATTGTGTGAATACCTTATTGGATCTCCGTGTATCATGACATACTAGGACAGTGTCTTGGAGACATCATATGTCTCATGTTGTCTCTGCAACTCATAGTTTAGAGAACACAACATTAATCACTCCACATCAATGGCATCCTCGGTATGCGTGCATAAGCATACTTTCAGCCATTGGTGTGGTGGGATCGAGTTCATCTGGTTCTGGTATAACTAGGACTTAGAGCTTTTGCTCTTAGATTGAGAACACTTCTCAATGTCCTAATCAGTCGTGGAAATTATTCCCATTAGTTTGTTGGTCTCAAGGACCGATCACAAATAAAGTGATTATTGTTGATTAGCCATTTATTGTACAAAAAGGAAATATATGCAATTTAGTCCAAAAACTCATTTTGACTTGATTGATTTGAAAAGGTTTTATGATATAATTAGGACTTTAATTAATTATCGCTCCTACTATCTTTGTTCAAATTGATATCCCTCATTGTCAATTCAGAAGATTGTAGCGTACAACCTTCTAGTGGGTCAAGATCCTGAAATCCTCTGAGTCATGGACCAGCTAGGGCTGTCACCCACAACTTAGATCTTCCAGGTAGGCAACTTTTTCCAATTGCATCATATGGAACTCTTGAAAGATGTCATGTGCAACTCCTTGCCATGATCACCTCCATGCCTCAAGGTGCTAGATCCTATCTAGGTCACCTTGTTAAGCCTGGCCCAAAGCCAACACGATGAATAGGCACCATGTTAGGGTAGACCCACATATCCATCCTTCACGCTTCCACGAGATAGACGGTGCACCACGATAGGGTGTGCCCACACTTGGCCGATCAAGCTTTTTATGTGTGTCGCATTTGGAAGGCATCTAAAACTTTAATATTTAATGAGGGATTTGGTTTTTATAGGTACATATACATATCCAATCACCACAATACATAGTACGTATCATATACATGTTATATCCCACAGAAAACATGTGAAACGATAAAAGCGATGATTATGGCCATCCTAATGTGATTCCTCGAGCCAAGAGGAATCATGGTCATCTAGGTCCACATCACATGCAACCTGTACAAGATGAACTTTGTGCTTTGTCATTCTGGGTTTGATCAACTCATCTCCATGAGCTCGCCATTAGGCCAGTCGGTTGGGTGCCACCAACCGATCGACCGGCGCCTCCAGTCGATCGGTTCACTAGTCGTCGTGCATCTCCTCAGGGACGCCACCCGCTCGTCTTGCTCCTCGAACCGGTCGTCTAGAATGCCAACCGATCGGTTCACGCCTTGAACCGATCTTCTCAGTTGTTGTTAGGTTGTCCGTCATTCTTTGACATAACAGAAAATAAAAGTTCTATCCTATTTACATTTGTATTGAGAAACCCCGAGTTACATTCGGGGGGAGTATATGTAGGAAAGAAATCTCGAGTTACATCAAGAAAAGGAGGTAAGGAATCGGTATGCAAACTGAGATGCAACCAACCACATTCAACCATACATAGACATAGGGTTTATTGGCCATAACCACGCTATACATCCACCACAAAACTCATTTAAGGGTGATGCGTATCAAGTGCATTCATATTACATATCATATATGTATATTGGGATTTGTGGATTTAGGAATGGACATGCACAAAGCCAATTGTATTTGCATCATATGCAATAAATAAAGGCGACAAACCAAAATCGATCACATCGATAATCCTAAAGTATAGAGCAGTTGACATGGCTCTGATACTACTGTTGGGTTTTACGGGAGGCAGAGAAGGCAGCGGAAACAAAAAATTTCTTCTCCCCAGACCCAGTATAAAGGAATCACGTCAACGTCTATACAATAGGAAGGATGGTTTGTAGAGATATACCTTGTCCTGAGGCTTGCTCGATGATGTTACCTCATGGCTTGCATGGTCTTCACCTCCGGTCTTGGTCTGTGCAGCTCCTGGTCTCACCGGGACTGTCGGGATTGACACTTGTCCTCCGAGCGGCAAAAGTCTCCCGCCTTTATAGTAGTCCACATGGACCACCTGGAACTCCGATCGCCTTGTCACACAAGGCACCCGAAGGAGTCGTACCCTCCTAACAGCGTACTAGTCACTGACATACTCTCCTGCAACCAGTCACTTTTATGTAGTTGTCTTTCCCTCATTGTGCCTCCCTAATCGGGTAGCATTTGCTCGGGCTCTCTCGGTTACCACAATCAGAGAGAACGATAACTTTGTAGAGAAACTGGTGTTCTGAGTTGTACTTGAGAAGCCCCCAATACCCCTCTATATATAGGAGGGGTCAGGGTTAGGGTTCTCTGCCCCGGGCAATGCGGGACTAAAGCAGGAGTAGAAGGGTCTGGAATTTCCACAGAACAACCAACTGCGCCAGCTGAACCGATCGTTTCATGCATGAACCAGTCGGTTGGGGACCTGAGTCGACCGGTTCACACTTGAACCGGTCGGTTGGGACACCTGAGCCGATCGGTTCACTTCTGAACTGGTCGGTTCATTGCCCTGGTCAGTTCCCGATTGACTTTTCCTCTTTTGTTTCAAATTGATTCAAATACCAATCCTTGTTCCAATCAAATTGGACAATTGAAACGAAGAGAAATTTCTCACCAACCTGACTTTCCCAACTTGCTTGTTTGGACCAGTTGAGCCGATCAGTTCAACCCTTGAACCGGTCATCTTAACCAGTTCTGAGCCGATCGGTTCATCACATGAGCCGATCGGTTCACCAACCTGAGTCGATCGGTTGGGAGTGCAGAATCAGTCAATTGTAGTTTCAATCAATTTGATACTCTAATCAATTGGTCCAACACCTTGAAAACTATGATACTGAGCTATCAATCGATTGAGTGTTTAATTGAACTACTAAACATATTTAGTAAACAATCAAAACATTATTTGTGGATAAACTCCTCTTACAGGTTAAATCCTATGTGTGTGACCCTAAAGGCCCATTTCACGTTAGCAGTGAAAATCCATAACACTTATGACTTCACAAGAAAAGAGTGGCGCCTAGTTGCACATCAGTGCTACCCAAGTGAAAAGGAAAGTTAGAGAACAACTTTCAATCCTACAATTCATGAATGGTGTTACAGTGAATGTATAATTCCGTTGTCACTGATATCCCGAATGAACTCAAGGCATGGAACAGTCATCCTGTCAACGTTCTTTCACTTTCTTGATCTTAGAGTAGACTGGAGGAGATATGTATGACATCAATATCACATATTGATTCACACATGATTGTACATGCCTATCTCAATCCTACTTTTCAAGTGGACATGGATATCAAACTCCCTTAGGAGGGACAAATCCCATATCTATCACTCACCCCTCAAAATTCATGTGTGTCAAAGCCACCCAATCATTACATTTATAACAACCCATGTTTCAGGACTACGTTTGATGATGTCAAAGTGTACCCAACGACATGTGTTGAGTGTAATTATTTTAGGTCAAAGAATCACACTCACCACCATTACTGTGAGAACTGACTTTGACCCCCATGTCATGGTTCCATGTGTCAAACTCACGGTGGGTTTGTCCGGTACACTTGTTCTTTAACAAGTACCTATGTGTTTGGTTTGATATCTCCATATCATGACTAACAAGATTTTGTTATCAACCAAAACTACAATCTAGTCTTGTGTGTCATTGTTGTCTATCTACCTTCCACAATGACATCCGACTAGGGACATAATAAGAATGTACAAACTCTTAGCATCTATATGATCTCATCATCTAGGTCCTCAACCTAAAAGCATACGTCATTGAGTACTTTCATTCTCTAGACATTCAATTTGTTCTATCATTATCTCATATGACTGAACCATAAAGAATTGGAAGCTTGACTTTGATGTTTATCAAACCAATCTTAATGTATCCCACTAATCTGTTGGGTTTTAGGGGAGACAGAGAAGGCAGCGGAAACAAAAATTTTCTCCCCCAACCCATACCGAGGAAACGCGTCAACGTCTATATAATAGGAAAGGATGGTTTGTGGAATCATACCTTGTCCCGAGGCTTGCTCGGCGACAATACCTCGCGCAATGTGCGGTCTTCAACTCCGGACTTCGACGGCGTCTGTGCAGCTCCTGGTCGCACCGAGACTGAAAACTCCTACTCGAACCGGACTGTCGGATGACAGTTGTCCTCCTAAGCGGCAGTGTCCTCCCGCCTCTGTAGTAGTCTACACGGACCACCTAGAACTCCACACTCCTTGTCCCGCAAGGAAGTGGAAGGAGTCGCACCCTCCTGTTGACGTACTAGTCGCCAACACGCTCTCCTGCCTCCTGTTGCAACTACAGTTGTCCTTCCCTTGTTGCACCTCCCTTTAGCGGGAAGCACTTGCTCGGGCTCTCTCATGGTTACCAAAACCAGAGAGAACGACAACTTGCAGAGCAACTGGTTGCACTGAGTTGTACTTTGAGAAGCCCCCAATACCCCTATATATATAGGAGAGTCATGGGACAGGGTTCTCCATCCCGGACAATGCGGGACTAAAAGCTGGAGTAGAAGGGTTCAGGGTTTTCCACAAAAGCAACCACCTCGCAACCTGAACTGATCGGTTCACTACTGAACCGATCAGTTCGGCCATTGAGCTGATCGGTTGGACCTGAGCCGACCGTTTGGGGCACTCCAACCGATCGGTTGGTGCCCTGAACCGATCGGTTCATGGTCCTAATCCGGCTCAAAAAGACTTTCCTTGTTTCTTTCCCAATTGGTATCGAATACCAATTATATTCCCAATCGAATTGGGCAATTTGAAACGAAAGGAAAATTCTCACCAATCCTACTTTCCCAAGTTGCTCGATTGCACCAGTTGAACCGATCAGTTCAACACTTGAACCGGTCATTTCACTCTATGCATGAGCCGATCGGTTCAACAATTGAGTCGACTGGTTCAGCAACCTCAGTCGACCGGTTCATCACATGAACCGTTCAGTTGGGAGTGCAGGTTGTGCAGAATCAGTCAAATGCGATTTCAATCAATCTGATACTCTAATCAATGCGTCCAACACCTTGAACCATACGATATTGAGCCATCGACTGATTGAGTGTTTAATTGAACTACTAAACTCCTTTAGTAATCAATCTAAACATTGCTTGTGGACAAAACTCCTCTTTCAGGTTAAATCCTATGTGTGTGACCCTGCAGGTTCATTTCACGTTGGCAGTGAAAGTCCATAACACTTATGACTTCACAAGCAAAGAGTGGTGCCTAGTCACACATCAGTGCTACCCAAGTGAAAGTAGAAAGTTGGAGAACAACTTTCATCCTACAATCCGTGAATGGTGTTACAGCGAGTGTATTATTCCTTTGTCACTGATATCCCGAATGAACTCGAGGCATGGAACAGTCATCCTGTCAATGTTAATTCACTTCCTTGATCTCAGAGTATACTGGAAGAGATATGTATGACATCGGTATCACATTCTGATTCACACATGTGTGCATGCCTTTCTCAATCCTACTCATCAAGTGGCCATGGATATCAAACTCCCTCAGGAGGGACAAATCCCATATATATCACTCACCTCTCAAAAGCCCCATGTGTCAAAGCCACCCAATCATCACCTTTATAACAACCCATGTTTCAGGACTGCGTTTGATGATGTCAAAGTGTGCCCAACGACATGTGTTGAGTGCAGTGATTTCAGGTCTAAGAATCACACTCACCACCATCACTGTGAGTACTGACTGTGACTACCATCTCATGGTTCCATGTGTCAAACTCACGGTGGGTCTGTCCGGTACACTTGTTCTCTAACAAGTACCTATGTGTTTGGTTTGATATCTCTATATCATGACTAATGAGATTCTGTCATCAACCAACACCACAATCTAGTCTTGTGTGTCATTGTTGTCTATCTACCTTCCACAATGACATCCGACTAGGGACATAACAAGAATGTACAAACTCTTAGCATCTGTATGATCTCATCGTTCAGGTCCTTAACCTGAAAGCATACGTCATTGAGTTCTGTCATTCTTTAGACATTCAATCTGTTCTATCACTATCTAATATGACTGAACCAGAAAGAATTGGAAGCTCGCCTTTGATGTTTATCAAATCAATCTTAATGTATCCCACCAATCATCACATGATTGGCTCTCAGGGCATACATACCAACATAATCATCCCATGATTGGCTCTTAGGGCATACATACCAACACCTTTCCTGGTTGATGGTGTCCCAGTTGGCGGAACCGAAAAAGATTGGCGGTACTGAGAAAACCACCAGGAAAGAGGTCAACACTAACGTCAATAGGGCCAAACATGCTAGTGCCGCTGGGTTGTATCTCACAAGCTATATCCGATCCATCCCCTACAAGCTCAATAGGTTGCAACTCTATCTAGTTATGGTTGCATGAAGGTCACATAAAAGCATGGTTTAATGATTAGATCAACTCCTCGCAAGTGGTTGTCTGTTGTGGAAGAATGTGATATGTCCCCACTCCTAGGCCATGAATTTCTGATAACACCAAGAATGTAATTTTTTGAGAGGGTTGCTTCTGATTGCCCAAACTTCCACTTCTGATTAGGCTACTTTTTTCTGAGAAGGTCAAAGTCTTTCAATTTCCATTTTTGTTGCGGACTCCTTCATCCCCATCTTCCGACATCTGCTGCTACATACCCCTCCACTCTTTGATTCATAAGGGTGGAAAGTTGTATTACTCATAGTTGCTTGACAAGTTAACAACACCGTTAAATACAGACAAATGTGAAAAGTATATAAGACTTTGATGATATGAATGCCATTTGATAAATGTTATGATAGATTTGTGAATATATGCAAACGTTATGTCTTTTTACAAAATTATCCCTTTGATAAATGAAAAATACACCTATCCCATTATACTTGTTAGTGTGCTTGAATAGGATGTGTTTATTCCTCAATTAAGTAAGCAGTGGATACCCTCTTGGGTCCTACTCCTTACACCTCATGTCATGCATATTTGCCTCTTTACTTGAGTAACAGGTACTTGACTTATGGAAACTAATTTCCAATGTCAAGATCCATATATAATTCTAGATCCTTGAAATTTAGTTTTATATTCACATATTTTAGCAATTATAATTCAGTCCAAATATGCATTCCTTCATGTTATCTATATGTGTATGACCCTATAGGATTCATAGTATATTGATAACAGATTCACTAATCAATAGTAAGATCCATAATTGGGTGTCTGGATACATATCGTTGTTATAGAAGTAGTAGGATGAGTCAGACAAGACTATACCATCAATGACCAATGTTATGATTTGTTTAATCCTTTTGTCATAGATATCTAGATTGATCTAGAGGCATGGATTTTGGTAAGGTATGCCCATAGAGAAAATTATATGATGATTGACATGGCATAATTACCTAAAAGGATTTAATTAATAATAACACATATATAAAGGCAAGCTTCTAGTTCATGTGTTTCACCCAGTTATCAGATAATGATGATACAGAGTGAATGTCTAGAGGATTATATTACTCAATAACATATGTTGTCAAGTTCCTATCCTTGTGATCAGATCATACGGATGTTAAGAGTAGATATACATATTCTCATTATGTCCATGATTGGTTGTTATTGTGAAAGGTTGATACACAACAATAACACATAAGATCAGAGTGTGAGTTGGTTGATGAATAAATCTCATTAGTCATGATATGGTAATATCAAACCAAGCACACATATACATGTTAGAGAATAATGTATCAAACAAACCCACCTTGAGAGTGACACATGGTTTTGTAGCCACAGTAATCTCTCGTAGTGAAGGAGGTGATTGTAATTCTTAGACCTAAAATCACTACATTCGTCACATTTTGTTGGGTACACTTTGACATCACCAAAACGTAATCATGAAACATGGATTGTTATAACGGTGATGATTGGGTGACTTTGACACATGGGGATAGATTGTGAGTGATAGATATGGGATTTGTCCCTCCTACTGGAGTATGATATCTTGGGCACTTGATAAATAAGACTAAGAAATGCATGTGCATGCACATGTGAGTCAATATATGATATTGAGGTCACATTATCTCAGACAATCGGCTCTTGGTTCAAGGAATAGGATTGAACGTTGAAAGCATGACCATCCATGCCTCAAGTTCATCTTGGATATCAGGAAAAAAGGATTTATACAATCACTGCAACACCTTACACAGATTGTAGGTTGAAGTTGTTCTCCAACTTTCCATTTCACTTGGGTAGCACTGATGTGTGACTAGGCACCACTCTTTGCTTGTGATGTCATAAGCTAGTTATGGACATTCACTACCAACATGATATGGGACCTATAGGGTCACACACATCGGAACTCGTCTAGAAGAGGAGTTTGATCTTGAATGACAATTAGATTGATTACTAAAGTGTTTAGGTATTCAATTCATGCAAGTGATTGCTTGAATGGCTGACCAGGCCTGCCAAATGACCATCTCACTGAGTGAGACAGGCGTTTGGACTACCATACAGGCATCTCATGTAGGTGAGATGGCCGTTTAGGGGTCAGGTTGATCAGATACCAATTTGTCTAAGTTTTTTCCTTGAACTGACTGACTCATCTCAACTCACCAGACCACTATCTGGGTGAGTAAGACAGGTGTCTCGCTGTTGTGAGACGGATCGGTTGATACGAATAAAAGTTTTAGAGTTTTTCTAAACTCATTTCAATTTCACATACCTAGGGTGCTAGTAAATTAATGTGTGACATTAATTAGGAAAGGATTTCCCAATTCATATCTGACTGGGAAAGCACAAAATGACCCTCTCACTTAGCGATATGGCTGTCTCCATCCCATACAACCATCTCGCTTAGCGAATGACCATCTCGTGTGTGAGATGATTGTATCAGCAAGTTGTGAAACTTCCAAAATTATTGTGAAAATTCAAGATCTTCCAGTTCTTTCCATTCGCGCTATAGTCCTACATTGTTTGGGGACTGAGAACCTTGACCCTAACTCCTCATATATAGAGAGGGGTATTGGGGGCTTCCCATAGTACAACACAACATAGAAAACTGAGAATCAGTTCCTCTGACAATTGTTGTCCTCTCTGGTTTTAGTAACCAAGAGATCCCGAGCAAGTCTTACTTGAAAAGGAGGGATAGACAACGGGAGAGAATAACTGATAAGTTGTCGTTGTGGAGATCAGGTTTGTGACTAGTACACCAATGGGGAGGACAACTCCTTCCTATCCATTCTTAGTGAATGACAGGAATTCTAGTTGGTCCGTGTGGACTACTCTAGAGGCAAGAGTCCTTTGGTTGCTGCTCAGACAGCAAAGTCAACCTGCAGTCTGTGGTGAGACAACTAGAGTCATTGTAGAGGTTGCGTAGATGTTGTTCATGGTGAAGACCAGGAGATGCATAGCCACCATCCTAGACCAACTTATTAGTAGTTGCAAAGAAGTGAGTTTTTTCGCTAGACTTGCTCCAGGACTAGGTATAACTTGCTAAAACCATCCTTCCTATTTCATAGTAGTTGACGCAATCTTGTTGTATTGGGGAATGCAGATAGATAAAAAATTTATTTCTACTGCTGAACTCTATGCCCGTATTTTCCAATAGTGGTATTAGAGCCACATCAATTTACTGCGTTTTAGGATAATCGATATTATCATATTTTTAGTATTAGCGTGTATTTATTGCATACGATGCAAATATTTTAACTTCTCTCATATGCATATCCGATCAAAGACCACATAATCCCAAACATATATAATGATATATATAATATGATACATATGCAATTTACACACGTCGCCCTAAAAGCACTTTTGATGGTGGATGTGTAGCGTGGTTATGGACTAAACCCTAAATCTATGTGTGGTTGGATGGTTTGGTTCTTATTTATCTCAGTCTGCGTACCGAGCCTCTCCCTCCCTCTTCCCAATGTAAAGTTAATGTTTTTCTATCTATGCCCCCTCAAATGTAACCTGATGTTTCTCTTATTCAATGTAATAAAGTAGCAATAGGATAGTTTCTTTTTCATGCAACGATGTTAAAGACATTCATCGCC
Organism: Alisma plantago-aquatica; assembly: GCA_963693085.1. Taxonomy (NCBI): domain Eukaryota; kingdom Viridiplantae; phylum Streptophyta; class Magnoliopsida; order Alismatales; family Alismataceae; genus Alisma; species Alisma plantago-aquatica. Next base: position 444,456,345 of record OY856411.1, on the reverse strand, counting down.
GATTGAGATGACCAGTTCGTGAGACGAGTCAGCCGTCAGAGGATCATGGGGATAGTGGACGATGGAACTAGACAACCACCTAGAGGACCAACCAACTGTATGGAAGGAGTCCAAACATTGGTTGGACAGGAGGACCAACTGACCGGCCAAGAGGTGAGACGACTGGTTCAAGGGTTGAAATGATCTACTCAGATTGGAAAGCATAGATCTACATCAATCGCAGGTTCATACATATGATGTGATAATAAACCTAGGTGGTAGTAATTCCTTGTGGCTCTAAGGAATTACAAGTAGACATGGCCATAACCATCCTTATTGTTTTATATTGCATGTTTACGTTGTGGGATATAGCATGTATATGATACGTACTATATATGTGGTGATTGGATACAATATATATATATATATATATATATATATATATATATATATATATATATATATAAACCCCTCAATCAAACATATTAAGTCTAAGATGCTTTCCAATAGCAATACACATGAAAAAGTTGATCGACCAAGTGTAGATTTTTACAAAGCATGGTGTGTCATCTATCTCATGGAAGTGTGATGGTAGGTATGTAGATTTGCAAAAAGCATGGTGTGTATCTAACGTATTGTCTATTGGGTCGGGCTTAACTGGTGACCTAGAGAGCGCAGGCCCAGAGGCATGCAGATGATCAAGGCAAGTTGTTGCGCATATCATCTATCCAAGAGTTGCATATGATGTAATGGCCTACCCAAATAGTCAGGTTGTGGGCGATCGGCAAAAGTCGACTCATGACTTGATGAAATATGGATCTTGGCTCATTAGAAAATTGTTCAGTGCAATTTTCTTAATTGATACTTAAGGGTTATCAATTCGAACAAATAATGATAAAGATAATTAATTAAAGACATAATTGTTATCACTCAAATTTTACTCAAATCAAATAAAAAATGAGATTTTGACAAAATTACAAATTCTTTTGTAGAATCAAATGGCCACACCGAACAATCACTTTTCTCTGTGATTAGTTATTAAGAAGAACAAACTAGTTGGGAACAACTTCCACGAATGGTTCAGAATGTTGAGAGTTGTTCTCACGTAGGAGCACAAGCTCTATGTCCTGGAAACACCAGAACCAGATGAACCATCTCAAAATGCTCCCAGGAATGACAAGGATGCTTATAAAAATCATACTAAGGATGTTGTGGATGTCAAGCATCTGATTCTATGTTCAATGAATAATGAGTTGCAAAGGCAACATGAGAACATGGGGGTGATTGAGATGGTCACACATCTCAAGAACATGTTTGAAGATCAGGCAAGACAAGAGAGGTTTGATGCCTCCAAGGCACTGCTCAAATGTCACATGGATGAAGGAGATCCAATAGGTCCTCATGTGTTCAAGATGATTGGGTATGTGGAGAACCTAACCAAATTGGGATTCCCCTTGGGCCAAGAGTTGGCCACATATGTGATTCTACATTCTCTGCCAGAGTCATATAGTCAGTTTGTCATGAACTACAACATGAACGACTTTGAAAAGTCGTTGATAGAGTTGTTGGGCATGTTGAGAACATTTGAGACACAAATGAAGAAGGACAAGTCCAAGTCTGTGATGATGATCAACAAGACAAAGGGGAATTCTTAAGGCAAAGGCAAAGTTAAGAAAGGTTCTAAAGCTAGCCAGAAGCCCAAGTCTTTAGATCTCAAGGCAAAAGGTGAAATAAAGAAACAAAGAGGAAGTTGTCACCATAGACACCAGTCTGGACATTGGAAGATAAATTGCCCTCTCTGGTTAGAGGAACTGAAGAACAAGAATGATGGCAGTGAGGCCTCCACTTCAGGTATAAACCATTTAAGATAAATTTGATTAATTATTTTAAATTTGGTATATGATACTGATATGACATATTGATGTGTAGGGTCTGACAAGAAGTAAAGGCCTTCATGGAAGGACAAAGATGGACAAGGCAGAGCAAATATTGCAGAATACAGAGTCTACATTTAAATTTATCTTAGCCCAATGGACATGTGATGGAGTTACTAGAACTACTTTTTCATTATTCCATTTGAATAGAAACATTTTCTTTATGCATCTTATATGGATAAGGATGATTATCAATAAAGAGTCGTTGGTGTTTCTATTACAAAGATATGATCTTACATGGCATTGGCCCAAAATCAACTTGTGATATTTATGCAAAATGATCCAAAGATGAAAGTTTATACCAAAAGAATATAATTGATAACTCAAGATTATCATTAGCAAAATTCGTCTTGTATGTATAGATAAAAATGCATACCTAGATTATATATTGATGTTGATTTTGATTCCCTTGGTTATTGAACCTAAGGAAACATGTTAAGTCTTACTTACACACAATATGACATGACGTTCTTCACTAGATGTAGTGGGAGGATAAGTCTTCCATTAGACCACATACATATGATTCATGAAGATCTTATGAATGAATGCTATAGATAAATAACTAATACCTCATTTTGATTTACAAGTAATATGATGATATATACCAAATGAAATGAAAGCATCAATCTCTTGAAAATATTTGAGGAGATTGTAAATGAAGTATACCATTCATGAAAGTGTTAAGATAATTTGATATGATCAAATGTTGAGATACGTTATATCATTAATTGGGTACCTTCAGGAATGAACTGCGATAATGTATCACATGACAATCCATCTAAACATGATGATGTGTTAGAATGAAGGAATTATACCACGATGAGTCATGATATAATTATCAATTAATCTAATCTTCTTACATCCTCATTAATATATATACCTATCACTAAATAATGTACCATATGAATGGTTTAAACGGACATTATATATGATATGATTTGGGAATGTCCCAATATGTCTAAAGGATTGAAACCCACCTTGAGAAAGTAGTTTCTTGAGAAGGTTTATCCATAAACCATGATAATTGAACATAATTAATCCCTTTCCAATAATAATTTTTTTTGTTAATAGGATAATTGAATTCCTAAAGAATCAGTGGGAGCTAAAGTAGAACTCAAAATGTTTGAGGTCAACAACAAGGGTACAATGAGAACATTTGAGAATCACAAGATGTTGTGGAATCTCAAGTTCATCATGTAATACAGAACAAAATATTCTAGTAGAATACATCTGAGATTGGAGGATTGTGAATCCAACAATTCAAATGGGTTGGTCATACAGGATGAGCAAACTAGTCAACTAGAAGCCTTTTTCTAAGCTCTATGGAATCCATGTAAGCTAAAAAGGTAGGACCTTGATAGTGCCACCTAAAAGGGTAACACTTAAAGGGTTCAATAGGGTCTTATGATCAAGACCTACATGGATACATAAAAGGATAAATTGGTTGAAGAAATCAAGTTCAAAATGTTGAACATGATAGAAATTCCTTTACCAATTGTCATGCTTGTTGTTGTAGTTAGAATGGACTATGATATTTTGCATATGAAAATGGAAACTAGATTCCCGAAGGGAATACATTAGAGTATTTGTAGGTGATACAACCTAAAAGGTTTCATAACTTCATAAATGCAAATTGAGTCCATAAACTACAAAGTTTTATCTAGGATTGAAACAAGCAACTCAGAAGTGGGATCTTTTGACTTGAAAAGATATTCAAAGAGTTTGACTTGAATCAAGATAAAAGAAGAAATATTTGTTTGAAATAGATTTAGTGGGAGCATATATGAATATTCCACATATGATGAGGAATAACATCTTAATGTCGTGAATATTTAGAACTGGCATAAAAACTCCTTTACCAATGAAGAATAAAGTGAAACCTCTTATGAGATAAGGACCAAGACCTATGAGATAGTTCTTGAAGGTTTCACAATGGAAGTTTAAGCACATACAATAGCAATGTGTTGAAATATTTCATCATGAATGGACTCAATGAGAGACAATTCGGATTAGTCTCTCATGAACCCTATATTCCTACTCTTGTGAAGAAGGGAAGTATCATGAATTAGATTCCATGGTCCAACCCAATAGTGGATCTATCTTGTAAGCTATTAACAAGCTTACCGCATATAATCTTGTATGTATTAGACATGACAAGATGATATAAATTCCAATAAGGTTTTTTGGAAAGTCATTAAATATATACATTAATACTTGAGAAGTGACTAAGGATAGATTTCTAGTCAATGATGATAGCAATAAAAAGGAAAGAGTTGGATGTAAAGGGTTACATTGATGCAAGCTTCCATAAATGATAAAGTTGGTCACAAAATTAAAATATGTTTGATTTAAAAGAATAAGTGATGATTAATTCGAAAGATTCTAAACTAATAGCCATTAATGCTAATCTACATTAGAAGTCAAGTATATTTGTGTCATGAACATAGAATGATACTATATGGATCTAAAGGTTCATAGGATGAACTTAAAGATGTTCTAACCATTGATAGCTCAGTAGAAATATTGTGACAACAATGGAGCTAATTATTAAACAAGGAATATCAGATACCATATTATGGCATTTTCATCTTAGAGCAAAGAGATAAGAAGCATGCAATATACCGACTATAAGAAAAGTGTTGCTAACCCGCTATTTAAGCACTAGCGCAGCAGAAGCATGTTGGGCATGTTTAGATCACTAAGGATGAGATCCATTGGTGATTGGCTCTAAGTGCAAGTGGGATTCTGTTGGTAAGGTATGCCCGTAGAGAAAATCATATGATGATTTACATGGCATAATTACCTAAAAGTATTTGATTAATAATAACACATATATAAAGGCATGCTTCCAGTTCATCTATTTCACTCAGTTGTGAGATAATGAGGATACAGATTGAATGTCTAGAGAATTATATTACTCAATGACGTATGTTGTCAAGTTCCTATCCTTGTGATGAGATCATATGGATGTTAAGAGTACATATACATATTCTCATTATGTCCATGATCGGTTGTTATTATGGAAGGTTGATAGACAACAATAACACATAAGATCAGAGTGTGAGTTAGTTGATGACTAAATCCCATTAGTCATGATATGGCAATATCAAACCAAATATAAAGATACATGTTAGAGAATAGTGTATCGGATAGACCCACATTGAGTGTGATGCATGGTTTTGTGGTCATAGTCATCTCTCATAGTGAAGGTGGTGATTGTGATTCTTAGACCTGACATCACTACAATCGTCACATGTCGTTGGGTACGCTTTGACATCATCAAATGCAGTCCTGAAATAGGGGTTATTATAAATAAAAAAATTGAAATCAGTCCTTGTCTAACAAATTGATGATGATTGGGTGAATTAGACACATGGGGATAGACTATGAGTGATAGATATGGTATTTGTCCCTCCTACTGGAGTATGATATCATGGGCACTTGATAACTGAGACTGAGAAACGCATGTGCATGCACATATGAATCAATATATGATATTGAGGTCACATTATCTCAGACATTCTGCTCTTGGTTCAAGGAATAGGATTGAACGATGAAAGGATGGTCTTCCATGCCTCAAGTTCATCCTGGATATCAGAGACAAAAGAATTATACAATCACTATAACACCTTACACAGATTGTAGGTTGAAGTTGTTCTCCAACTTTCCATTTCACTCGGGTAGCACTGATGTGCGACTAGGCACCACTCTTTTCTTGCGATGTCATAAGCTAGTTATGGTCATTCACTGCCAATGTGATATGGGACCTATAAGGTCACACACATAGGAACTCATGTAGAAGAATAATTTGATCTTGAACGACAATTGGATTGATTACTAAAGTGTTTAGGTATTCAATTCATGCAACTGATTACTTGGATGGCTGTCCACGTCTGCCAAACGACCACTTCACTGAGTGAGACGGGCATTTGGGCATCCAGACAGGCGTCTCATGTAGGTGAGACGGCCATTTGGGGGTCAGGTTGATCAGAGATTGATTTGGCTAAGTTTTGTCCTAGAACCAACTGGTTCAATATGATTGAACCGACTGGTTCAATATGATTGAACCGACCAGCTCATCTCAACTCACTAGATGACTGTCTGGGTGAGTGAGACGGGCATCTCACTGGTGTGAGATGGATCGGTTGGGACAAACAAAAGTTTTGGAGTTTTCCTGAACTCATTCAATTGCACATACTTGGGATGCAAGTAAATTAATGTGTGACGTTAATTAGGAAATGATTTGCCAATTCATATCTGAGTGTAAAAGAGTGAAATGACCATCTCGCTTAGTGAGATGACCATCTCATGTCCCAGACGACCATATTTCTTAGCAAAATGACCGTCTCATGTGTGAGACGACCGTCTTAGCTTACGAGATGACCGTTTCAGCTGGCGCAAGTTGTGAAACTTCCAGAATTGTTGCGAAAATTTAAGATCTCCAATCCTTTCCACTCCCACTTTAGTCCTACATTGGCTGGGGACTGGGAACCTTGACCCTAACCCCTCCTATATATAGAAGGGTATTGTGGGGCTTTCCAGAGTACAACACAGACAACTGAGAATCAGTTTCTCTAACAACTATTGTCATCTACGGTTGTGGTAACCAAGAGAACCCAGGCAAGTCCTACCTGAAAAGGAGGGATAGCCAACGGGAGAGAACAACTAAGAAGTTGTCATTGTGGGAGAGTAGGTTGGTGATTAGTACACCAACGGTGAGGATAACTCCTTCCTATCCATTCTTTGTGAGGCAAGTGTGGTGACACATCCCGCTATCACACAGACAACGAGGTGCCACGTGAAAACGTGCGGAAAACACCATAAACCACTTATTACCAAAAACACAGGGTAATTAAAACCGATTTTGGGAAGCAAATAAACCAAGAAACTATTACATCCATATCCTCATCCTGCAAGAAAACAGGTTATTTAACATTTACAAGTCTTGATGCGTGTCCACAGCTTATAAGATCAGCTTTCAGTTCATCACATGAGTTCATCACCTATTTATACATACATAATGGCCATATTTGGCCAGTAGTAGGATATACAAAACTTCATCAGCTGCACATCGTGAAACAACGTCAAAACGCCTCCGAGGACCTGAGAGTATAGGGATGACTCTAAGACTCTACTACAAAACAACCAAAATAGCAGCACATCCATCTCTTACCTTCTACTGCTCGTCTTATTGCTCGGCCGCAACCCCACGACCACCACCATGTCTAGCGTGAACACCTAAAAAGGTTGTAAACCAACGGGGTGAGACACACAGTCCCAGCGAGAAACATAACTCCCCACCGAAACCACAAAACCTTAGAAAGGTTAAAGCAACAACAGCAGATAACTGATAAAACATGCAATAAGAGCATTCTATAGAGCAAGGTTGTTATTACCATCAGGCTTACCAAGATGTACGGAAGGCATATAATCAAGTATTCTTTCTGGAACATGATTGACTAGATAATATTTATAAGATCTATGGCCAGGGCAAACTACATGATATGTTCCACTGTAATTAGTTAGTATATTTTAAGTGGATTGTTGGGGCAAACAAGTGGTATCGCATATAGAACATTAGTTTAACTTGTTATCACCACCATCACAATATCCTGGAATCTCAATCCCTCATCACAAGAAACCACTACCTCAAAAGGACTTCTCATCACTGGGGATAACAATCCCAGATCTCATCATTAGAGGATAACACCTCAACTAGGCACTTTAGCCAAACTCAGGTCCTCAGACCTAAACACATTATACAGGTGATGCATGTTATCTCATCAACAAGAGTGACCCTTAATGCAGTGTTATTCAAACATATATACCTCATAGCCCTTTACCTGGCTATGCATCCGCATGAAACACCTGCATGGTTAGTATACACATTCATAGAGATAACTGAAACCATCATAGATTAACAGAATGATTGTATTGTCAATATAGGGAAACATTGGTGATTATACGCTTTATCATTCATGCCTCATACATGTAACCATGGACATGGGTCACATCATCATGTGAAGCAACTCATATACTTCCAAACTTCTCATTTACTCATCATATATATATATATATATATATATATATATATATATATATATATATATACTTCAAGATGATCATAGGCACATGTAATATCATGTCGTTAGAGCTTCAGATATGTCATGCTTACATATGAGCATTCTACTATATCAACCACCTCACTACTATCAAACATGTCAAAGGCTCACGAACCATAAACCATAACTCTTAACAACAAGAATGTGATCGCATGATAAGGAACTATCAGATGGGTTTCTGGGTGGAACATGACCCTCACTAGAAGTACCCACTACCCTCACAAGAAGTGTGACGGGCAGGGCACCCTCACTAGAGGTGATATCGGGTAGGGTAACTTCCCTCATATCGCCCAAGCATACAAGCCACATACCGGCCAAGCCTAAAGCAATGGTGTCGGGATACCACCTCAAGGTGTCGTGTATCCATGTGCCGTGCATCCATGTGTCGTGCATCCATGTGTCGTGCAAGGGTTACCATATATCACTATATCGAGCATCACCACCACACCATGACGCCAAACACAAGACTAGCCCACTGAGCTCCATAACGTTCAAGGTATATCGGGCACCAAGCCACTACCCCAGCTAGGTGTATCGGGCAGGGCACTCAACAAGGCATAACGCCCAACACGCAAAGGTATCGACCAACAACCATACTCATCTAGGCAAAACGGCCAAGGGTACAACTCAAACGGGCAGCAAAGGAAAGCCTATCGTCCAACCAAGCTAGCCTCATCCTATCGGCCAACACACAAGGCAAAGACCAAGGTATATCGCCCAACACAACCTCATCCAACAAGATCATCATCAACCTCAAGTACAAGGGCACCGAACCCTAGATTGATCAAGAAGATCGGCTCGCCTCTCAACAACCAAGAGAGAGGGGTCTTGCACAACCTATATCGCAACTTGGGAAACCACAAGGATCAACCTTAACATAGATCTACATCTACCAAAAAGATCACCTCTCGAATCCATGGTGAGAGGAGGGTGTTTCTCAAGCAACTAGAACACAAGCTCACCTCTCAACTAAAATGAGAGAGGGGTATTGCTCATATTACAAGAGCTCAAGCTCACTTCTCTAGACCAAGGAGGCAAAGGAGTGTTTCTCCACAAAGAAACCCTAAAACATAGTTCAGCCAACTCGGGTACAAAGGTACAAAACCTCAACCATAACAACAAGATCACCAGATTAAAGGTGCAACAAGTAAGAAACTTATCTTAGAACATACATGGCCGATTATGATCATATGAAGCATAAAAGAATGTAGAAGAAGGTAGTATAGTTAGTGTTAGGAGTTATGTAACCCGCCTTAATCAAGCTCCAAGCTCCTAGCACCAAGCTACGCCTTCGGCCACCTCAAGAGGAAGAAGAAGAAGACTCCAAGATAAGGATCGGCCACCAAGATTTGCAAAGGAAGAGGTGTCATGCAACCAAAGGGAGAGGGGAACTAAGGAACTAAAGGGATCCTTACCAAGAGAAAGAAGTACATATATAGGAGAGGATGGAGGAGAAACCAAGGTAAGACAAGGCAAGGTGTCGCCCACCTAGGGACACGTGTCCATGGGCAATGCCACCTCTCTATCTTGCCTTAAACACATGTCCAAGGCCATTGCCACATGCAAGCATCAAGCGCCAAGTGTCCACTAGTGGTGACACAAATGAGGTCAAAGAGTCAAAGAGGGGTCCATGGACGATACACCCTATCTCCAAGCCCGACACACCTCCTTGGGCGTCACACCTAGGCTGACACAATGATGGTCAGCACACCTATGGCCAACACAAGGTCCAACAAGGTCAAGCAAACCATAACAAGGCCCAACAATGCTCATACAAGCCCAAAGCAACTCAAGCAACAAGTCCAACCCTTCCTCTCAACACTAGAGGAAGCAAAGAGAGAGAAGAACACTTCTCAAGGTGACATCTTGCCCACAAAACCTAAACTTGGGTTAATTGCAAGTAGCACCTCCAACACTCAACAAGAACCAACAAACCCTAATCACCACTAAAGGTGATTAGCAAGCAACCAAACACCAGGGTTAAGAAAAGCAAATAGGATAAACCCTAAATGGAGGTTAGGGTCCTTACAAGCTATAACCCTCTACAAAGGGATTTCGTCCTCGAAATCCGAAGAGAAAAGCGAGGGATACTTCCTCCTCATCTCTTCCTCAAGATCCCACGTGGCTTCCTCAACGCCATGATGATGCCAAAGAACCTTTGCCAGAACCAGGTCCTTCCTCTTCATCTTCTTAATTCTTCTGTCAAGGATCACCATAGGACCTTCCTCATAGGTCACATCTTCATCAAGCTCAACCTCGACTGGCTGTATCACTGTCCCTGTATCTGGGTGACTTTTCTTTAACATGCTGATGTGGAATACTGGATGTAACCTGTGCAACTCTGGCGGTAGTTCTAACTCATAAGCTACCTTGCCAACACGTGCTATTACTGGATATGGCCACATATATCTGGGTGCTATCTTACCCTTCCGGCCAAATCTTAGCACACCTTTCCAAGGTGAGACCTTGAGGTACACCTTGTCTCCCACTTGGAACTCTAAAGATCATCGGCGATTGTCTGCATAAGACTTCTGCCTGTCCTGTGCCGCTTTCAGTTGTTGTTGTATCACTTTGATCGTATATGTTGTCTGTTGTACTAACTCAGGACCCAAAAGCTGATACTCACCAAACTCATACCAACATAAAGGAGATCTACACTTCCTGCCATATAAGGCCTCATAAGGAGCCATGTCAATGCTCCGCTGGTAACTATTGTTGTAGGAGAACTCGATCAAACTGAGGTGTACATCCCAACTGCCTAGGAACTGCAAAACATAAGCCTGAAGAAGATCCTCCAAAGTCAGAATAGTCCTTTCAGACTGTCCATTTGTTTGCGGGTGAAAAGCGGTGTTGAACCTCAACTGTGTTCCCATCGCTTTGTGCAAATGTTCCCAGAAATGACTCGTGAACTGAGGACCTCTTTCGGAAACTATTGTTGCTGGTACGTCGTGCAAACGTACTATCTCATCTACATATACTTGAGCGAGCTTCTCGGTTGTAAACGTTGTCTTTACAGGTATGAAATGGGCAGACTTCGTCAATCTATCCACTATCACCCAAATGGAATCATGATTCTTATCTATTATTGGCAGACCAACCACGAAATCCATGGTTATATGATCCCATTTCCACTGCGGTATTGGCAGGGGTTGTAACATACATGCTGGCTTCTGATGCTCAGCCTTGACTTGCTGGCATACCGCACATCTAGCCACAAACTCGGCTACATCTTTCTTCAATCCAGGCCACCAATACAGGTCCTTCAGATTGTGATACATCTTGGTGACTCCTTGATGAATAGCATACATCGATGTGTGTGCTTCTTCGAGTACTAGCTTCCTTAGATTATCAGCATCGGGGACCACCATCCTATCATGATAGCAAACTAATCCATCCTCGGACTCATGGAACCCATCACGCCTTTTGCTGCCGAGCTATGACCTGATCAACTATCGGTAGTCTATGCATATCCGCATCAATCCATCCTTTTTCTTAACGAACAACACTGGAGCACCCCAAGGCGACGTACTCGATCGGATGAAACCTTTCTCCAACAACTCTTGTAACTGCTTCTTCAACTCGGCCATCTCTGCTGGAGCCATCATGTATGGTGTATATGCAACTGGTTGTGTTCCTGGAACCAGATTGATTTCAAAATCAATCTCTCCGGGTGGAGGAACACTAGGGAACTCATCAGGAAACACATCTGCAAACTCTCGGACAACTGTCACCTCCTCAAGGCTAGGACATTTTGCATTGGTATCCACAACGTGAGCTAAGAACACCTTACAACCTTGCCGCAGTAGCTTTTCTGCCACCATCATTGACACTAGACACGTCAAAAGAATCTTCCTATCTCCTTGGAAGATCCACTTCTCTCCACAAACATCAAACATTGTCTGCTTGGAACCACAGTCCAACACAACATTATACTTCTCTAATGTATCCATCCCAAGGATCACATCGAATCCATGCATATCAAGTGGTATAAGATCCACTTGTATATTGTGTCTCAAAAAAGATAAGACAAAAGATGGGCACTCCTCTCGAAGCATCGACGAACCGTCAAGAGGGGTTTCTAACAACAAGCTATCTTTCTTACAGCTAACAGGTAACAGAGTGTTTTCAAGCATACTATGGGCAATAAAAGAGTGTGTAGCACCCGGTTCAACTAGAACAGATATAAAGCAAGAACAAGACAAATCAGAATGTAATAACTCCATATGACCTGCCACCACTCGCGGGTTGACTATCGCCTCTGGCTGACTCATAGCATAGAATCGAGTAGTTGCTTGTTGTCCACGTCCTCTGCTTCCTTGAGCAGACGATCCCGCTTGTAACGCTTGATCGCGTCCTCACCCTCTGCTACTACTGGGTTGTTGTCTATCTGCCCCTTGTTGATTCTACGTCAGATGATGCGTCACTTCAACATCTTTACTTGGGCAATTTGACTTTCAATGCCCGGTCTGACCACAAAGATGGCATGACTGGTCTCGCTGTTGTGGCCTAGACTGCCCTATCACTACTACCGAAGTTGTACTATGTGTCTTTGACGGCGAAGAACCATATCCTCTTCCCTTACTCGGAGACCACTGTGACGGTGCACTGGAACCTCTTAACCCAGAAGGTGCTGAAAACCTCGGCTTCTTGAAGCCACCAAATCTCTGTCCTTGGAACTGAGCAGGCCTCTCATTGGTCATGGCCTCTCTGTTTTCCCTAACTAACTGTTCGATCCTTCGGAAAGACTCCACAAACGTGGCAAACCATTCTCGGTTCTCCAACATAGAAGCAGGTGTTGTCAGCTCAGCACTCAAGCCTTTCTCAAAATGTCTGATTCACTCGTCATCTGTCGCTTCCATGTGAGGACAAAACCTCAACAGGTCCATGAACTTGGCTTCATACTCTGTGATGTTCATCGCTCCTTGGCGTAGGCGCTCAAACTGGTTGATCTTCTCATCCAGATACGTCTTCGGAAAGTATCTGCTAATGAACTCACGCTGGAAAACCTCCCAACCGATCACCTCACCGGGTCGCTTCTCCTCCTCGATGGCCCACCAGTGGCCAGCACTACCCTTCAGAAGGTAGACAGTGTGCTTGACTTTGTCTTCTTTAGGGATGTCAAGGATCTAGAAGGCCTTCTCAAGACCTGCCAGCCACAAATCTGCATCCGCAGGATCAGCCGTTCCAGCATAATCTGAAGCTCTGACTCTGCGAAGCCACTCAAAGGTCTTCCCAATACCCGATGTTTCACCATGGAGAGCATGTGCTCTCGATGTAGGCACCGGCAATCTCTCTACCATGAGATTCATCATAGCCATCATCTACCCCATAAGCTGTTGGTAGGCAGGATTTTCGAGAGTGGCTGGGTCAAGTTGGGTAACCTTAGGCACCCGATCTCCATGTGTCTGCCCTTTAGCTCCATCAACTGATGCAGCATCGCTGCTCTCGGCAGCATGTTCTTCATGGTTTCCATACATCTTGGTTTTTTCTTCCGCTGAGGGCAGAATATGATTGTAAGAAAATCTGGTAAACTCATAAGAACAGACACAACCTAGTCCTAAATCCCTATAGACTCACCGAACCTAGAGCTCTGATACCAAACTTGTGGTGACACATCCCGCTATAACACAGACAACGAGGTGCCATGTGAAAATGTGCGGAAAACACCATAAACCACTTATTACCAAAAACACAGGGTAATTAAAACCAATTTTGGGAAGTAGATAAACCAAGAAACTATTACATCCATATCCTCGTCCTGCAAGAAAGCATGTTATATAAACATTTACAAGTCTTGATGCGTGACCACAGCTTATAAGATCAGCTGTCAGTTCATCACATGAGTTCATCACCTGTTTATACATACATAACGGCCATATCCGGCCAGCAGCAGGATATACAAAACTTCATCAGCTACACATCGTGAAACAACGTCAAAATGCCTCTGAGGACCTGAGAGTACAGGGATGACTCTAAGACTCTACTACAAAACAACCAAAACAGCAGCACATCCATCTCTTTCCTTCTACTACTCGTCTTGCTGCTCCGCCGCAACCCCACGACCACCACCACGTCTAGCGCAAACACCTAAAAAGGTTGTAAACTAACGAGTTGAGACACACAGTCCCAGCGAGAAACATAACTCCCTGCCGAAACCACAAAACCTTAGAAAGGTTAAAGCAACAACAGCAGATAATTGATAATACATATAATAAGAGCAGTCTATAGAGCAAGGTTGTTATTACTATCGGGCTTACCAAGATGTACGGAAGGCATATAACCAAGTATTCTTTATGGAACATGATTGACAAGATAATATTTATAAGATCTTACCACATATCATAAGGAACGTATAAGTAACTGCAATGTATAATAAGAACAACTACACAAGCAAGGCCTCAAACAATGTTCTGTGTTTTGCCTTAAGACTTAAATACTATTCGGCTGGATTACGTGTTATTATGCCCTGAGGAAGTGAGTCGTACCGCTCAAATCCAACCTTCGGTTGCGATACCCAAGTCGGTGCCATACAAGGTCAATGGAAGAGTCGGACTCTACGACCTCCCACCTCGTGGTCAGTGCACGAGAACCAAAGCAGGACCGCGGTCTCATGCTTGAGTGGCCTCAGCCACAGGGTCAGCTCCCGCAGGCTACCCTTTCTCTAGACCGCCTTGGTACAGGTCTCGGCACTAGTATATCTAAGCCACAGGCCAGTTCACCGTGATCCATGAGCCATGAATGCATTCATGCTCTATCACACTGAACCATGGGCCTGTTCACCATGCTCTTATACACATCTTGAGTCTACAACCGAAGTTGTACTCTAACCTCCTCATTTTCGGCTAGGAGAAACCACACATATTCAATAATATGTGCTTCCAGGTTAACCCGCAGGAGAACCTGTTTCACCATCACCAGCTACCGACGATCATGGATCTATGGCCAGGGCAAACTACATTATATGTTCCATTGTAATTAGTTAGTATATTTTAAGTGGTTTTTTGTGGCAAACAAGTGGTATCACATATAGAACATTAAGTTTCCTTGTTATCACCACCATCACAATATCCCGGGATCTCAATCCCTCATCACAAGAAACCACTGCCTCAAAATGCCTTCTCATCACTGGGGATAACAATCCCAGATCTCATCATTAGAGGATAACACCTCAACTAGGCACTTTAGCCAAACTCAGGTCCTCAGACCTAAACACATTATACAGGTGATGCATGTTATCTCATCAACAAGAGTGACCCTTAATGCAGTGTTATTCAAACATATATACCTCATAGCCCTTTACCTAGATATGCATCTGCATGAAACACCTGCATGGTTAGTATACACATTCATAGAGATAACTGAAACCATCATAGATTAACAGAATGATCGTATTGTCAATATAGGGCAACATTGGTGATTATACGCTTTATCATTCATGCCTCATACCTGTGACCATGGACATGGGTCACATCATCATGTGAAGAAACTCATATACTTCAAAACTTATCATTTACTCATCATATATATATACATATATATATATATATATATTTCAAGATGATCATAGGCACATGTAATATCATGTCATTAGAGCTTCAGATATGTCATGCTTACATATGAGTGTTCTACTATATCAACCACCTCACTACTATCAAACATGTCAAAGGTTCACGAACCATAAACCATAACTCTTAACAACAAGAATGTGATCGCATGATAAGGAACTATCAGATGGGTTTCCGGGTGGAACATGACCCTCACTAGAAGTACCCACTACCCTTACAAGAAGTGTGACGGGTAGGGCACCCTCACTAGAGGTGATACCGGG
This sequence comes from Alisma plantago-aquatica, assembly GCA_963693085.1. Taxonomy (NCBI): domain Eukaryota; kingdom Viridiplantae; phylum Streptophyta; class Magnoliopsida; order Alismatales; family Alismataceae; genus Alisma; species Alisma plantago-aquatica. The sequence continues at coordinate 444,440,482 of OY856411.1, read as the reverse complement.
CAGGGTAGCTTCCCTCATATTGCCCAAGCATACAAGCCACATATCGGTCAAGCCTAAAGCAACGGTGTCAGGCTACCACCTCAAGGTGTCATGCATCCATGTGTCATGCATCCATGCGTCGTGCATCCATGTGTCGTGCATCCATGTGTAGTGCAAGGGTTACCATATATCACTATATCGGGCATCACCACCACACCATGATGCCAAACACAATACTAGCCCACTGAGCTCCATAATGTTCAAGGTATATCGGGCACCAAGCCACTACCCCAGCTAGGTGTATCGGGCAGAGCACTCAACAAGGCATAACGCCCAACACACAAAGGTATCGACCAACAACTATACTCATCAAGGCACAACAGCCAAGGGTACAACTCAAACGGGCAGAAAAGAAAGCCTATCGTCCAACCAAGCTAGCCTCATCCTATCGGCCAACACACAAGGCAAAGACCAAGGTATATCGCCAAACAAAACCTCATCCAACAAGATCATCATCAACCTCAAGCATCAGGGCACCGAACCCTAGATTGATTAAGACGATCGGATCACCTCTCAACAACCAAGAGAGAGGGGTCTTGCACAACCTCTATCACAACTCGGGCAACCACAAGGATCAACCTTAACATAGATCTACATCTACTAAAAAGCTCACCTCTCAAATCCATGGTGAGAGGAGGGTATTACTCAAGCAACTAGAACACAAGCTCACCTCTCAACTAAAATGAGAGAGGCGTATTTCTCATATTACTAGAGCTCAATCTCACTTCTCTAGACCAAGGAAGGAAAGGAGTGTTGCTCAACAAAGAAACCCTAAAACATAGTTTGGCCAACTCGGGTACAAAGGTACAAAACCTCAACCATAACAACAAGATCACCAGATTAAAGGTGCAACAAGCAAGAAACTTATCTTAGAACATACATGGCCGATTATGATCATATGAAGCATAAAAGAATGTAGAAGAAGGTAGCATAGTTAGGGTTAGGAGTTATGTAACCCACCTTAAGAAAGCTCCAAGCTCCTAGCACCAAGCTACACCTTCGTCCACCTCAAGAGGAAGAAGAAGAAGACTCCAAGATAAGGATCGGCCACCAAGATTTGCAAAGGAAGAGGTTTTCTGCAACCAAAGGGAGAGGGGAACTAAGGAACTAAAGGGATCCTTAGCAAGAGAAAGAAGTACATATATAGGAGAGGATGGAGGAGAAACCAAGGTAACACAAGGCAAGGTGTCGCCCACCTAGGGACACTTGTCGATGGGCAATGCCACCTCTCTATCTTGCCTTAAACACATGTCCAAGGCCATTGCCACATGCAAGCATCAAGCACCAAGTGTCCACTAGTGGTGACACAAACGAGGTCAAAGAGTCAAAGAGGGGTCCATGGATGATACACCCTATCTCCAAGCCCGACACACCCCTAGGCCGACACAACCATGGTCGGCACACCTATGGCCGACACAAGGTCCAACAAGGTCAAGCAAAGCATAACAAGGCCCAACAAGGCTCATCCAATCCCAAAGCAACTCAAGCAACGAGTCCAACCCTTCCTCTCAACACTAGAGGAAGCAAAGAGAGAGAAGAACACTTCTCAAGGTGACATCTTGCCCACAAACCCTAAACTTGGGTTAATTGCAAGTAGCACCTCCAACACTCAACAAGCACCAACAAACCCTAATCACCACTAAAGGTGATTAGCAAGCAACCAAACACCAGGGTTAAGCAAAGCAAACAGGATAAACCCTAAACGGAGGTCAGGGTCCTTACAGCAAGAGTCCTTTGGCTACTACTCGGAGAGCAAAGTCAATATGTAGTCTATTGCGATACCACTAGAGTCGTTGTAGAGGTTGCGCAGACGTTGTTCGTGGTGAAGACCAAGAGCTGCACAACCACCGTCCAAGAGCAACTTATCAGCAGTTGCAAAAAGTGAGTTTTGTCACTGAACTTGCTCCAGGACCAGGTATAACTCGCTAAAACCATCTTTCCTATTTCATAGTAGTTGATGTGATCTTATTGTATTGGGGAATGTGGATAGATAAAAAAATGTTTCCGCTACTATACTCTGTGCCTATATTTCCCAATAATAGATGTATCATCTTTGTTGCATTTAATCTACGTTCAATGATTCTCAAGTGACTATCAAGATAGATACAAAATTAACATCATATACTAAATCACATGAGTATGACCATGTGTTAATCTAGTATCATTTATCAAAATGCCTTGGGGAATACCTCGCTAAAACCATCCTTCCTATTTCATAGTAATTGACACAATTTTGCTGCATTGGGGAATACAGATAGATAAAAAAATGTTTCTGTTGTTATACTTTGTGCTCTTTTTTCCAACAATGGATGCTTCATCTTTGTTGCATTCAATCTACATTTAATGATCCTCAAGTACCTATCAAGATAGGTACAAAATTAACATCATATACTAAATCACATGAGTATGACCATGTGTTTCTCTAGTCCCATTTATCAAAAGGCCTTGGATATTGCTCACATAATATGGGGAGGACAAATTTCTTATAAATCACTCACATGTGTATCATGATTCTCATCACACCCAATCACTAGCTTCTTGGCAACATTTCTTCAAGATTACATTGAGTAGTGGCAAAGCATGATGATTGTCAAAGGACCACAACACCATTGTTGTAACTGAGAGTTAATTATGACTATTATATAACAGTCCATGGATCACTATCAAGGTGTTTTTACCTGGTACACTTGTTCTCTAATAAGGGCATGTGTGTATTACTTGGTATCCAATACCTGTGACCCACTAGACATGGTCATCACTCATTTTAGACCACTGTAGAGATGATATCCAATGCCTACGAATTTAGCATCTTGATTGTTGTTCTTTTTCTTGAAACTCATTTTGACCATTTCAGATATTAGTGATATAATGATTATTGCATTTATTGCCTACATCCTACATGCAAATCATAAGCTTCCTTATAGTCCCCTTAACAATGCTAAAAGATGATATCTTGTGGGTTGTTTGTTTATGTAAGATGGTAATCATAAATTTCATGTTCTTCCTAATATCTTTACAGAGTTCCTTTATGTTAATTGCATGCTTATATAGTCATGTGTGCACTTACATTTGAACTAGTTGAGGAAATACTAATAAAATTTCCAACTTGAAGGTGTTCTTGTACCCTATGATGAACATTTGAACTACATAATATTACTTGTGGTTTTGAACATGTTTTCTGATGAATTTAATCCATTCTTTTGTTTGATATTTTTCTAGATTTTTTGTTTGAATTAAATTTCACTAACTCCATGTAACTCATTTAAGCATAGAAGTGGTCTTTTAGGGCCTACTGTTGTACTGAATACAACTTCCTCATACTTTCAAATCTTCATCGAAAATTTAGCATGGTGAAATGTTACAGTGATGTGGAATGGAATCATAAATTGTAGGTGATTATGATGATACTACATGGTTTTGTCCTTGATATGGTCTTTTGTGGATAATTTGTCCTTGTGATGCCCTAATTTGATTGATTGGCCTTGCTATAGTAAAAGATGTTACAAGCACCATGATTTGAGTAATTGGTATTGTATGGTGATATTTTTTTTCAAGTCTTTATTATTCTTTCAAATGGTTTTATGTCTCTTGCATGTAACTTTATCGATGCAATCAAAGAGAATTGAGTAATTATCTAATTAATCTAGTGTAATACTTATCATGTAGCATCCTGAGTCTGGGGAACTATTTTCTTGGGTCAGTGGAGGAAATAGTGAAATTCGTTAACCTTGTAACGATTTGAGAATTCTGAGAGGATACTTAGAGCCTTCTAATATTGAATATATGTTGATGTTTGGGGTAGGTATACCGATGTAGTATGGTCATGGCCTTTCGAATAGTCATTTGAATAACAAATATTATGTTTTATTTATTTTTTGCATGTGTTTAGTAGTTATTTGACATTTTTTTCATTTTGGTTTTGTAAAGCATTTGGTTTAGTCCTGCGTTGGCTATTGGTCTATTTAGTTGGGTTTGAACACTTATATATAGTCTTTGTAAGGATCTTTAGAAAAGCATATTTCATTATTGAAATATTTTTTATTATATTTCATTTTGATTATTTTTATCAATTAATTTAGATATTGATAATTAGTTTAAATTGGGGTCTTCGTTAAGTGGTATCAGGGCCTACCCTACCTAATAGGGTTAGGTCCTTCTCCTTAGAGGTCAAGTGTGATGACTCTACCATGCTAAATGAGATTACTCAAAAAAATCACACTATCAATCACTAATTAACTTCATATCCAGAAAAGAGGGTAAATTAAAACTGATTAAAACATTACCAACATGTTCAGGGATAATTACATACAAGTTCAACAACCTGCATAACAACACATACCGTATTAGGCATTTACATATTTTCCAGTGACTGAGGCCACAATCTATATACAAAAGAGATGTTCCACATATACATGCCATATACAAACATCGGGATACATCCAAAAAATCGAGTCAGTATACATATCATCTACAAGACATCCTCTGCCCGAGAGTACATGGATGACTCTAGGACACTACTAATCACTAGCCGACCTTCTACTCCTGCTACTCTCCAAGCTACTCTTCCTCACCTCTACGATCCTGACGATGTCGCTGACAATCACCTAAAAAGATGTTGTGACCCACAAGGTGAGACCCATGTCCCAGCGAGAGATATAACTCTCAACAACAGTTATTGATTACAATATATTAGGAAGATTAAATACATATTGTAAAAAAAAGCATGATTAACATGCTATCTAGAGGAACAGATAAAACTATCATTTCTAAACAGTTAATTTCTCTTATCGCATTATATAAAAACAAAACCTTATAAGAATCAAGGCAAGGGTTATCAACCAGTGTGAATCATGGGGGCTATATTACATCTTTTATCAAGCCCTGTGGAGTTTGAGCTATACCAGTCAGACTCCAACTAACCATTGTGAAGTGCTATTCACTTTCATATAAGATCTAGGAGAGCCAGAATCCTAAGATCTCATATGCCCTCAATTAGTATGAGTCCACCAGGGTAGCATACATAGTCAAGCTACAAATCGCCTAGTCCACCCTTGGTATATAGGAATTATCACTAGTAATTGGGGTATACAAAACCCTTTCATTTGAGGTACAACCGCAGTTGTCCTCAAACACATTCATGTATAAATATCTGAGATACGACCTAGACCGCTCTTAATCTGAAGCATGACCACAACCATCCTCCATACCCTAGAATTAGGGTGACAAGGTGGTACTCTCCCTTCACCTACACATACTCAACAGTATGAGACCCTGAGCTACCCTTATGAACACTCGTTTCCCCATCTAGCAAGTCCTGACACTGGAATGGTTCTACGGCACAGGGCACCGCATGATTAGGGTTTCATTTGAATAGTTAATGTCAATTGGGTGAGTTAAGGATGCATCAATCAAATTACATACAAACCCTAAAAGATTACTACAAAAACATAGGTATCTAGCAACTTCAGAAGATATAAAATGTATGAAATATAATTCTTATCACATCTTCATAGGATACCAATCCTTGTCACATCATGAAGAGGATCACACCTCCATAAGGACTTAGCCATGCCCAAAGGTCATTAAGACCATCACATATCTCCCACAAGAACACCATTATCTTTCCACACCTTATAAATAGTTCAACAAACCATCATCATACTTATGATACATAGGTTCAGCATAACATTTCATTAGAGAATATGATGTCTACAAGATAGCATAGAAGAGTAACCATAACATTGAGAGACAATTCCTTCATTATATCAACATACAATAAAATTAGGTATGATTAACCATCATCATTTGACTTCATTAGGGTTAGGTTTAACATAGAAGATTGAATTGATGTTACAAATCGGCATCCAACTAACCATCAGTTCATATACTTATTTAGGCAGAAGCATTAACCCTAACCCTAGAACCTCCATCAGATCTTAAAAGCATATAATCAAACATAACCATTGGATCAACAACTAGAGAAACCATTGTTTGATACGGCTAGGATAGCCATCGGATCTTGACCTAGAAAGGCCATCGTTTTCTGAATTTAGAAATGCCATCGGTTGTGGACATCAAAAATACAATCGTTTGAGAACTATTGATCCATGAAACCAGAAGAACCATTGAATATTGACAAGTAGAAATAGAATCAAATTTTAAGTCAGTGAAACCATCGAGTTATGATATAGGGAAGCCATCGGTTGGCAACACTAGGTGGAAAATAGACTTAAGGACCATGCAAAACCATCATTTGAGAGAGAGGAGAAAACCATCGACTTGAACAACTTGAAAGAGCATTAAGACTATTGGTTGTAAAGGGTAAGAAGGTCCAAAATAGAAACTAAGCAAGGGGCATCAGTTGGCACAAGGATTCCAACCATCGGATCATGAACAAGGTAGAAATCAATTCCAAGTAATAAGGAAAAGCCATTGTTTGTCACCCCAAGGAAACCCTAGAGTCAAGGAACAAAAACCATCAACTTCCACATGCATGCAAGATCTAGGGCTCCCACTTCCAAAGGATAAATGTGCACAAGCTTAAGATGTTCATCTAAGAAGATTAACTACTGAAGAACTACCACATAAGCTAAAACCCTAGGCAAAGATCGCATCTTTCTACTTAGAATTACATTTTAGAGAATGATTTTGATCATGCAAGTTAAGAGTAAGCAATAAACGTGGGGAAAATTATATAACTCACCTCAAAGGTGATGAATAAGGTCCAAACAGCAAGGTAGCTCGAATAAAGAGAGAAGAAAACCCTATCTTGAGCACTCTTCATGTCCAAGCTAGCACATTCTCCAAGAACAAGCAAACCCTAGGTCTAGCACAAGCTCCACCAAGAAACACCATGGATCTGACCAAGAAGGAATAGAGAGAAGGTAGGGCAGTAAGGAAAATGAAGGAAACAGGGAGATTTTACTTGCTTAGGTCAAGAACAAGCTAAGGAAGCTCTACAAGCTTGAAGAGAGGGTAGATCTGAACCCTAGGTGCACATGCAAGCAAGATCGACCAAGATCATTCTACCTTGTGATCCTTCTTCTCCACCATACAAGAGGGATGAGCTCCAAGCAGCAAGGAAGAAGAAGAGGTGTCTAAAGAGCTCATTTTCATGAAAGGAGGGAGGTATATAAATCTTAGGGTAAAAGAGAAAGGAAGGAACTGGTGTCAATCCATGCATGCCATGTATCCAAGGTCAAAACGACACATCCATGAAAAACCAGGCTGACCATCAGTTGTGTTATTCATGGGGACCATCGGATGTCAACCCCAGAGAAACCATCGACCTCTAACAATGGGTGGTCCATCAGGTCACACCTTCACTTGGCCAAAAAGCAAAACCCTAGCTTCACCATTAGTTGTTGCACCTCACTTGGTGAACCATAAATACAAGAGCCTCAAGAGGGAAAAACATCAACCATCAAGAATCAAGAGACCACCACCTAGAGGTTGACCATCAGATCCCATCATCAAAGGAAAGACCATCGAGTTAGGGCATCTATGTGAGGGAAACCCTATTCTCAACACAAGGCTAGATGTCACCACTAAACTCAGGTACAACAAGGCTCCCCAAGGTACAACTATGTCAAACATGATATGAAAACATGTGAGGCACAACAAGCAATTGAAAAATTACAAGAAAAGCCCTAGATATGGGTATATTGCATAAAAGCCCAGAATAAGCACATATATAGCAAAACTTTCTCAAATAGTGTCCACACAAGACCAACCTTGAAACTTATCGTTGTAACATGATATCAAAGCACATATTATGGTTTGATTATGGTTGTAAGACTCTAATTAAGATAAGCAAGCAAGTTCAATCATAAAGCAAGGTCAGGGGTCTTACATCAAGAAATACGGCCAGCATGCATTGTCTCTATACTTGACAGATGCCCTCTAGTGCTCGAGCCATCATCTCTAGACATCCCTTACCCCCTAGTGAATCCTTCCATTTCCCATTCTTAGTGCCACTCTTCCATGCATCTAGACCACTATTGGCACCAGTCAGTCAGACCACGAGATCCCACCATTTTCTCATCCCTACGATCCGCTCCCCTCCCCCAGAGGGTGACCATTTTTCCACTTCTCTCAATGTAGAATCTCCATTGGTTATGAATACTTCGATATGTGTAGGATCGTTTTCTAATATTTTGGGATTTCAAAATGAGTATCATGTATGAAACTAAGGATTTTCTTGGCATCATTCTTTACAGGCCCCCTCCACAACCTCCTGCTTGAACTTGTGAGCTTGTTCCTCCTCGACAACCTTCAATAACCCAGACATTCTCAACTCAAATTGAATAATGTCATTACCTCATTCTTCCTTAGGCCTCCTCCTCAATGTCCAGACATCTATGAGATTTTCTCCTCGTCCACAACCTCCAAATATTATTGTGGCTAATTCACCAACAAACATGGTTTTCTTTCCTGATTTTTGTTGCCATTACCTTGTTCATTGGTGTGATTCTATATGACTCATTTATAACAAGATTCAAAGACTTCTACTTTTTTGGACCCAAATTATTTTGACTCGTTGGAGATGGGTCTCTTGAAGTGGAGGAGAGTTGATGTTAGAATATTGTGGCCTTTGACATAGTTGTTTGAGTAACTATCACTCTAGTTAGTTGAGTTTAAACATGTATATATAGGATTTGCAAGGCTCTTTAGAAAAGCGGCCATGAGGACTGCAATATTTTCATTAACTATTTCATTTTGTTTACTTTTATCAATTAATTTAGTTTTTTATAATTATTTTAGATTATAATCACAAGGCTCCCCCTATATACCCGACATCCTTAATCTTATTTGGACTCAATTTCGATCGATGGTCTGATTATCTGTGATAGAGTGTGGATACATTTATAACTCGGTAATTTGAATTTTATATCTTTTTTGAGGATGTTGTGACTTTTACCTTCAATTTTACAATGACAAGTTCTCTAGAAGAAAAAAACAAGAATGTGAATTTCCTACTATAATGCATTCTTTCAAAGGGCATTGTAACCCAAACTGTCAAGTGCATAATAACGTGCATTGATATTGAGGAGATAAGAATCCATAGATCTTTAAAGAGAGGATATTACTTAGTTGTATGCTAAGATCACCTCAATGGAGATATCTCTTTGATGTTTTAGTTTTTTATCACTTATATCAACATAAATAATGTTTATTTTTTGGAGAAGACTTATTTAATGCTTGGTAGGAGGAGAATGATAGAGTAAGGAGGGAGAGAAAAACAAACAAACATTCGGTTAGACAAAGTAACATAGAAGTACTTGAACTAAAGGGAGGGGGACATGTATACATTTTCAACCACTTTGACCCATATAAAGCCTAGATGTGAACAAGAGGTATGGGAAAGATTTGATGAGAAACCTATGGACAACTAAGAAGAGATATATATAATTAAATTTAAAAAGCAATATGGATGGACCACAAAATCTACAAATAAAGTTAGCTAAAAATGTAGAGGAACTTGACATCTCTAATTAAATTTTAAGCAAGTTCGTGAAAATGTGGAGGTAGTCATTAATAATTGGAAACCAACTCTAGAGAATTTGAGGAAAAAAATTTATCAATGGAAAGAATTTTTTATGAGTAAAATTGAATAAACAATATATGCATGCATTGAACTTGATTATACAAATAAGAAAGCAATTTGTTATTATTTCATCATTTGTGCTTTTATTTAAATTTATTTTTCAAGAACTCCTTCCTTTTCATTTAATTTTCTTTTGTTTTCCATCCGTAAGTGGAAAAGTTGCATGTGTGTTACTTATCACTTCTCTCTCCACCCAATCAAATTGGGGACAGAAAAAAGAGAAAATTTTGGCATATATCTTTGTGGGAAACATGGAAAGTAAGAGGGGAAATTGGGGTGATGAAACTTAGTAATAAGCTAAAAAAGATACTTAAAACAACATATGTATGAAAACTTTGAATACATAACAACATTTGTAGGGAACTTTGAGGAATTTTATTAGAACAATTTTTTATCAAAAATAAAGTGATATATAAATATGTAGAATTTGTTTTCATTGAATATAAACTTAGTGGGAATGTTGAAAATAAAGGAAACTCAAATACTTGATCAAAACATAGATGTGAAACACATACATATGGAAGAACAACTTACATAGAACTGCAATTAATATATAAATAAGAGGTTGTTCTAACTTTACGTCACATCCAATTCCCTATGTTATAATCAAACATTAAAATAGCCATCCCTTCAGCTTCCCCTCCTCAATCCTCACCCCTCCTATTAAGAATGTGCCTTTTCAATAGATGTAGGATTAAGATTAACACGAAGATAGTTTGGAACAGCATGTTGTAATAGATTTTAAGTCCCTCCATTCCTCTCCCTCATATATTCAATGTATACCAAATATAGAATAAGACATGTGTCCTCTCTTCCCATCCATTTTCCTCCTCCCCTCCCTGGACCACACACTAAACATCTAAAATAAGGTATATACTTAGCATATAATACATATGTTGAATAGATCCAAAAATAAAACTAACTATAGGGGTAAAATCAAAGTTAAATGACTATATGAGTTCATTTGATTTTTGGAAATATAGTAAATGACTAAAACATTCTCTAAGCTCATCTACGAACTGAGAGATTGTTGTAATTGGAGAAGCATTTAAAGCACACAATGGGTCAACTTGCTTGACGGAATAATTTATTTTCATGACGCACAACCTAAATTTTGAACGTAGATCCCTTCATTGGGAAGCCCATACCCTTAATACCCGAGCTACTACCTTGCCGGAGATGTAATGATAGAAATCCCATCAAGCATGATATAATGTTTAACTATTGTGATTTTTTTCATCATTTTGTTTATAGCCTTTGTGGCTTGATGTAGTGCTTTATTGTAATGATCCATAACCGGCATGATGATCACTTTAATGCAGCTACTGCAAGGAATACATTTTAGATTGATATCCAGATAATAATGATGATCATCATGTTAAGACAAAAAAATAACTGAGCTAATTTATCCTGCTTCTCAAAATGATGGATCCTTGTGATCGTTATGGGATTTTCTAATAATAATGGATTTTCTATGCATGATATCATGTGGTTAGTTATATAGAGAGGTCATGTAGTAATTTTTTATTTATGCATTCGTATAATGCATATTTAGGTAGTTCAATAATTTTTCTTTTAAGATATCTCAAGTCCTTCTATTTTGAGGAGTGCGTGTCTATTTTCCTTCATATGAAGTGTAGTATTGATTATTGGTGATTGTCTTTGTTTCACATGTATGTAGGATACGATTCCCCTATTTCAAAGAAAAATGAGAAAATAAGTACAATCTTCAAGACTAATTGATCACAGAGACCTTATCCTGGTAGGGTGCCTTCTACAGTTCAAAAGATCCATTATGTTGATTATAATGTTGATGTGTGCATTAAGTTTGATGTTTTAATATTTTTGTTTCACTTTGAGACATTTTGTTTATTAGGTTTATCCTCTCAAGAACTAATGTATGGATATATTTTCAATAAATACATAGTATTGTAGTGATATTTTTGGAATTAATTATCAACGTTGTGACACTTTACCAAGATGAAAGGCTCCTGTTATAGACAACATGTGCTCTTGATTTGCTTGTGTATGTATCTTGTTCAGTTGTTGTACTTTGATCACTTCATCAGTGGCCCTTCCGCATAACAAACCGGGCATCTATTCTTGACTACTGATAGAACATTTATTCGATTTTGCATCATATGTATTGTTTTTGCATGGAAATTATGTATATGTTTCTTTTCAAATAATTTTTTGGAATAATGTCCTATCTATTGTATCTTGCTAGTTAAAATATATGCATGCATTTAGTTGTCTTTGCTGGTGTAAAAGTCAGAATTTCTAGTCCAATGACTTTCTTTTACCTTCTACATTTTATAATGACGAGAGTCTCTTGAAAAAATCAAGAATGTGAGCTTCCTACTATAATACATGCTTTCAAAGGGAAATATAACCCCAATTGTCGTGTTTGAGGAGATAAGAAACCATAGAAGATTGTTAAAGAGAGGATACTACATATTTGCATGCTATGGTCACCACATTGGAGAGATCTTTTGTTTTAGTCGTTGTATCATTATATCAAGGTAAATAATGTCGATATTCTAGAGAAATATGTTTAATGTTTGATAGGAGGAGAATGATAGAGTAAGGAGGGAAACAAAAAATAGACTATTTGGTTGGACAAAGTGACAAAACTTCCAGCATTAAAGCAAAAAAGTATGTCTATTATGTTCGACCACTTCACCCCTTATAAATTCTATACGCAAATAAAGAGTAGAGGAAAGATTTGGTGAGAAACTTATGGGCAACTTATATATACATACATATATATATATATATATATGTGTGTGTGTGTGTGTGTGTGTGTGTAATTAATTAAATGAATTTGATAAGAAATATGGAAGGAAGCTTATAGTCCATACATAAAGTTGGTTGAAAACATGAAGCAACATGACATCTTGAAAGGAATTTTAAGCAAGTTCGTGAAAATGTAGAGGTAGTCATAAATAATCAGAAACCAACTTTAGATAACTTTGGAGAGAAAATTTGATATGCAGAAAGAATTTTACATGAAAATAAAATTGAATGAGAAAGATATAAACCTAATGAACGGATGATTATACAAATAAGAAAATAGTTTCTACATTATTTCTATTTTTATATAAGTTTATTTTTCAGGCGTTCTTTTTCATTTTATTTCTTTCATTTCCCTTCCATTAAGGCTCTGATTGGTTTGTCGTAATTGGTCTAGAAAACTTATTGAACTTGAGTTCCTTAAGCAGTTTTTCATGATTGGTTTAAAGTAAGTGTTGGAACTTGAGTTCCATGACTTCATACAAAACAAAATTCCTGAGTTCCCTCTTGAAAAGAGCGGAAAATGAGTTCCAGGACAACTAACAATATTTTTTATACAATTATATTTTTCATCTGTCATAAGTGACACATGTAAACAATTTGTGACTAGAAATATTAGCGGTGTGGATATAGTTCATTGTTAAAACTATAAAATAATAGGACAAGATATTATACATTATACTCTCACGAAGTAAAATTTACACTATAACCACTAGTGTCAGTGCAGTTTACAAAATAAAAATTATAAACATCATACAAAAAGCACACCGCACCATGTGAAAAATAATGTGATTTACCTAACATATTTTTATTCTTCATGCTTAAATAATAAAATGATAATTAACTATAACCATGTAAAAATAATATAGTAAATTCCTTACAAAAATAATATAAAGTTAATGTTCTACATTGTGTTAAATAGTGATGAACCAAATCTTATATTTACAAGCACATAAAATGTGGATATTATTACAATACTTTGTATACACAAAGTAAAATAAAAATCTTATGATGTAATTTAATCATAATATTTTTATTAAGATTATAAATTTATCATAAAAAAATATTTTTAAAGGAGCAACATCTACACCATAATCAGTTGTTGAGGTTATTATGATTTTAAAATATTATGATTTTTTACGAATATGATTCTTTCTTTATGTCTTTTATATATTTATTTTTTCATATTACATAGCAAGAATTAACAATATTTTTAATATTTCTCATATTTACACTTATAATAAACCAATCACACGGAAGTGACTGGAACTTAAATTCCCAAAACTGTACGAGATTTCCCAAAAAAAATGAGTTCCACAGAACTCATGACTTACACCAAACCAATAGAAGCTAACTGGAAAAGTTGCATATGTATTTCTTATCACTTCTCTCCTTGCCTAATAAGAAAGGAGGCAAGGAAAAGCTTTTTTTATGAATAGCTAGTGGGAAACATGGATAGTAAGAGAGAAAACTTGGGGTGATGCAAGCTTTCAAAAAAAAAACTTGGGGTGACGGAACCTTAGTAAAATTTAAAAACAAAAAGAGATATTTAGAATAACAGTTGTAAAGATGCACGTATGGAAACTTGGAACATGCAACTAAGTTTGTAGGGAACTTTGAGGAAAGTTTATCATAACAATTTTTATTAGAATAAAGTAATATAGAAATATGTACGCAAACATTGATATTTGAAGGTATACTTGATGTAAATATCAAAACATAAAGAGAAGTCAGATATTTGAACAAATCATAAATGTGAAACACATAAATATGAACGAACACGTTTACATAATACACAATCGATACAGAAACAAGAGATAGTTCCATTTTTTGCAGCACACCCTTTGCCCTCTCTATCCTAACCACACACGTTAAAATAAGCATCCCTTCCTCTTCCCCCCTCCACCCCTCCCTTCCCATTCGAGTTCAAAATCGATGTTTTTGGAAATGTTCCATTTAATTCCTGCCATAAAGACACTCAAATTTTCTTAGAGGCGAGTCTTTGGTATAGATGTAAGATTATGTTTAACTAGAACAAAATTTCCAACATCATGTCGCAATAGATTTGAGTCCCTCCCATCCTCTCTGTTCCTCTCTTCCCAATATACACCGTGCCCCAAACATAGATTAAGATGTGTCTCCTCTCCTCCCATCCATTCTCCTCCTCTCTCCTCCCATGACCACGCACTAAACATCCAAAAGAAGGCACATATTCTGCACATAATACAGATGATGAATCATCCCTAATATAAAATTAACTTTAGGGTTATAATAGAAAGTTAAATGACTACATGAGTCCATTTGCTTTCTGAAAAAAAGAGTAAATGACTAAAAACATTCTTTAAACACATCTACCAACTAAGAGATTGATGTAAATTGGTTATTAGAACTCAAACTAATACCGAAGCCTGTCTCCTGTCATTGTCAACCTTACCGCTATGTTTCAGTTTCTTACTCTTCGTCCTCCTCGGAACACTCATCTCCATCGACCTCCTGACTTGCAGACAACAGTTTGGCCATATGATCGGCAAGTAACTTTTCATCACGCTCACTAACAATTCTTGGCGCTTCTTTAACTTTCATTGTTCCTCCATGAAGAGCAATAGTTTCTCGGCAGAATTTAATCGATTCGGTCAGAACAGCTATGCCCTGTTCTTTGTCCAGCGTCTCAGTGGTAAGAACATACCGAGGAGCGGCTACTAGTTTAACTTTAACAGGGCAATCGTTAGTACTGGCAGCTTCCGCTTTCCTCATAGCCTCCCTGATGTGAAGAACGCCATCAAACTGAATGCACGTTATTTCAATGTCGGCGCGAACTTTGACGGGATGTGGGGTCATCCTTCTCCTGATGTTGCTAACCAAAGAATCTTTCACCTCGGGTGTAAGGACAGCAGATGCATCGGTGAGACAATCTAGAACGGAATCAGGATCGGCGACGATCAATTTAAACGCCTCAAAAGCATGCCCATACTTCTTATACAGAGGCCATCCCACATGGATGTACAGATCCTCCAGATCCATCTGGACCGTCTCGGCGACATGCCGCATGATTGAATGGACCAGCTTGCTCTTGTTGTACCGCTCCTGACACACCTTGATGTCTTCCTCTGAAACCCGGCGCTTGCTGAGGTCGATGTAACCCTTGTTCTCATCAGCCCTCATCACCATCATGGGTTCCTGGCGCCCGAGCTTGATTACGCTGCCGATGCTCCGGATACGGCGGCGGGTGAGCTCGGAGAAGAGGACCATGCCTTCCATGTTGTTGTACTCTAAAAGGGAAACGTACACGCCCACGTCGTCCACGATGTTCTTCACCTGGATCATCACCGCCATGTCTACATCTGGGTACCGCGCCTCGTACATGCGACACTCCAGGTTGGGAGTGCTTTTCGCCATTGATTTCAGACGGATCAACTTAGATTAGGGTTACTGGGAAAAGAGGAGACGCGGAGATGAAGGTTCAAGTTAGATGAGGGTTAGTGGGAAAGAAGGAGAGGCGGAGATGGAGCGCTGACTGGTAGTTGTTGGCTTCCTTTGCGGAGATGGAGATGCAGGCAGCGCTGACTGGTAGTTGTTGGCTTCCTTTCCTTTTCTTTACTGCTTGGCTCCAGCTTTATAGCAAAACCGTCCGCCGATTGGGATTGTCTGTACATTGGGAGGAGTTTGTCTTTAACACGCTGCGGAGACTCCTCCTCTCAAAACAATTTCCGGTAGATTTCTCGCGACAGAGGGAGTTAATAGGGAATTAAAGTCTGAGGGAATTTTGAATGGGAAATTCTGGGATCTCTCTCTCAATGGTTGGTGAGAAGGGCATGAGGAAAGACTTACATCGGAAAGGAAATAGGCAAAAAAAAACATAAATGGCACATTTGCCAATTTTAATTACCTAAATAGCACGTTCTTGAACTTATTGTCTAAAATGGTACATTTTGGAGCAATGCGTCCCCTACCGGGACGCATTGCTCTCACGCGAGGCAATGCGTCCCGGCGGGGGACGCATTGGTCCCACAGGAGGGCAATGCGTCTCGATTCGGGACGCATTGCTCTGTTGTGGGTCAATGCGTCCCAGCACGAGACGCATTGGTCCCACAACATAGCAATGCGTCAGCGCAACCGGGACGCATTGCCCTCCTGTGGGACCAATGCATCCCTCGTCGGGACGCATTGCTCAATGCGTTTCCATGCAGGACGCATTGCTCCAATGCGTCCCCATACAGGACGCATTGCTTTTTTTAATCATATTTTTGCAGTCACTGATATTGTTTCATGGTTATTAATATGTATATTAACAATATTGATTATATTTGTACATTTATAATTCGTTCACTTGTATTTGGATGTCTATAATATACCCAATTATTATAAATTTATCAATTTCAATAGGTTGTAACATGCATATGGAATATATAAGTGTATTGCAACCAACATCGGTTGGTTCCTAATTGATTATATAATAAGAACTTAATCCAAAAAAATGAGATAGCAATTAAAAATAAGGTTAAAACATGAACCAACATGACGAGAAAATAATACATAACAAAACAATATGATAGATCCACAACAACATGATCCAAAATGAACCAATGTGATATCATAATATGATAGATCCACATACAATAGATGTCCTCACAAAGGCATACATACAAAACTGTACAATATATAAAAAATTAAGTATGTCGTCCTCGCCCACGACGTCCTCGCCCACCTCCCTCTACATCAGGATCCTCTGTACCGATGTCATCTGGAGACGGCTGAACTGGGGACAACTGCGTAGGAGGCTGCTGGCGAGCATCAGGGAAGAAATGAAAAGGTGGAGGTGGGGTGAGGGGTCTCGAAAAATCAGGATAGGATGTATCAGGTGGGGTGCATCCTGAGAAATCAAACGGAGTAGGTGAATATGTGACATAAGATGGTGGTCGGCTCTCGGGAATAATTGGTGGTGGGAATGGAATGCATGGAGCAGAAGAAGAACTTGCTCCATAGTATGATGGTGGTTGAGGTGGGGTGATGAATGAAGAATATGAAGCAGCTCCTGAAAAATATGGCCATGTCGGTCCCCATGACATGAACTGAGAAGTGGGAGTGGGAGTGGGCTCAGCAGTAGGAGTAGGAGTAGGAGTGGGCTCAGGGGTTGTGGTATGAGTGGGTATGGGATTCCACGGCCGAGCATAGTCGGGAAGACTATCAAAGTAACTCCCTTGGATGTGATAGATGTTATCTCTGATCTGTGCAGGGGCGTGCTCTAATGCCGCTCGGGTCGCCACCTGTGTTTGTACCTGTAAAACAAAGTATGTACATATAATAAAGACCAATTACATATATTACAAATAACAAAGATAAATAATAATAATTTGTAAAAGAAAATAATAATGATACTCACAAATTTCTGCTGGCGATAACTTTGCGGGTAGTATATGCTTGGAGGCATAGCTGAAGGGGGGCACGATGTATTGTGGATGATACCATGCATAGTGAACCTGAGGACTGAAGACTGTATCAGTTGGTGGAGCGGGAACTAAGCTCTCACATCTGTTGTTCCACATCTGCACCTCCTGCCTATAATGAAGCATCCAATCCTCAGGCGCATGACCCCTCCCATCTATCTGGCTAAGCTACGGCAGCTCAAGAGTAGGTTGTACTTGAACAAAGCCGAACTGTCCAAGTACTCTGTCGGGAAAGTGCCACTCCACTATTGTTTAGCACAACAGAGGCACTCGTGCCAACCAAATATCAGTACCATCTCTACAAATGGCAGGCAATCTCTCGAGAACCTCAGTAGTGTAAGGAGTCAACTCTATCTGTTATTCATATAGACAACGTGTATCATATAAAACGGAGTAAATTGCAAATAAATAAAACATACCATACAACAGAGGTAAGTTAGTTATACCTGTGAGGGAAAAATCTGGTCAAATGCTGAATCGTAAAACTGAATTATTCCCCTGATAGTTTGACTCCTTTGGACAAAGGTAGGCCACCTATTAAATTGACAAACTAAATTTAGATAAACACTACATAATATTTGGACAAATAAAAAAATTAATTGTGTAGATCTTTAACCTGTAACCCAAGGGAACATCTTCTGGCCAATCATCCCAGCGCATTGCAATTGTACCTGGGCATCCAATTCCCAACCTCTCCCAACACCACAGCTGTAATAGGCACACACAACCTGATAGATGGGTTGTTCTCCTAGACCGGGTGGTTGCCTTATACAACTCCCTATATAAGAAAGCTAGAGTTGCAGCACCCCAAGATAGAGTGCCACAACGTGCAAAATCAGACACAAGAGGGAGGTACCTAACATGAACTCTATCCCCTGTACTATCTCGGATAAGGTAACTACCTAAGAAATATAAGAGATATGCCCTAGTATACCTTGTCCTCATTTCTACTTGTTGTTCTTCATCACCCGCGGTCAGATCCATATCCTTGAAGGTCTCACACAGCCAAATCAAGGAGATATGCCCCTTAGTCATCACATCTGGTGCATCTCCTAAGAAAGACTGACAAAGGTGAGTCCATGAAGAAAATTGCCCCTCATCTATACCTAAAGGATATGAAGCTATAACCGGTGGGCCATCAATCCTCAGGCCTAAAAGAATTGCAACATCTTGAAGAGTGACACTCATCTCAAAAGGGGGAAGCCTAAAAGTATTGCTAGAGTTGTCCCACCTGTTAACTAATGCAGTGATTAAAGTATGGTCAAGGTGGATACATGGTAGCCTATGAACAAGCCCAAAACCAGCTATGGAAATATTTTTTAAAACATCCTGGTCAGTAATAGTCCATTGTGCCAACATAATGTGGTGTTGGGAGAGTCGGTAGGTTTGTTGTCTAGGAGCCATATCTATGAAAAGTGCAAATATTACATTAAATGAAAAGTGCAAATATTGTACAACATTTAAGATTGTCAAGATTCTTCATTAGATAAGATGAAATTAAAATACAACATGAACAACATGAACCACCAAACAATATAAAAATACAACATGAACAACATGAACTACATGAAGTACAACAATTAGTTACTGTATTTGATTCAATATCTCATCTAGAGGTTCATAAAATGGCCACATTTTATGTACAACACGATGTATCTCTGGATGTGATACAGCTAATTGGTTTTTAACGTGTTCATTGATTGGCATTGCTTTCTGTTTTGTGTGATCCCAATACCAACCAGGTAGCTCAAGAAGTTCTTCATACATGTGAAACATTTGCTTTAAAAATTGTCAATGAAATTTTTCTTGTTCTTTTGTCACTATAAATCCTAACTTGTTGTGCAACAAATCTGGTACGTCATTCCAGTCATCATCCAATAGAGTTTGATGAGCCATTTTTTCCTGTAGGCACTTCGTAGCTATTATTTGGATTAACTCTACGGACATGATTTTAGTGGTTGGGATTGATGTCAAGTGTTGTATAGATATATGATTTTAGTTCAGATAGGGTATTAATAAGTGAAATGTTTATGGGTCTAACAGATCGACTAGAATAAGACCCATCAGAGAGAAATTGCCCATCATATCGCATCTTCACAATTCGTGAATTTGAACTAGATGCCATGTTCCTATATTTTAGAATATTATATTAACATCAGAAAGAAATTCATATTTTATGACATTATATTAACATAAATTAATATTTTAGAGCAGTGACATCAATTTGGAATTAAATTTATTGGACTACTTTTTCTATAACATTAACAGTGAACAACAATTAAGAACAACAATTTTGCTATTTTTTCAATAAAATTAACTAACATTTCATAACAACAATTTTGCTAATTTTTTAGTAACACTAACATTTCATAATAACAATTTTGCAATTTCGAACAATAATTTTTCAGGTATTAAGTAGCCTTCAATTGTCATTTTCTACATCATTATTTCAGTAATGTGCAATTAAAGAGTAACAATACAATTATTTTAGATGTAATATTTCGTACTAAAGTTAAGTTCATATTTTGAAAATTAAAATTTTAGTAGAATAAATACCTGAAATGGAGAGTTATGTGTTGACAATCGAAGAATAGAAGAAGAGAAAGAAGAAGCTCCAAATCGTCTCCGAGCAGTAGAAGATATCAGCTCCAAGATCGCCCGAAATAAGCTAGAAATCACCCAAAGCAATAAAAATCCGAGAAATAGCTCCAGAGCAATGGGAGTATAGAGCAAGAGTAAAGAAATGAAGAATGGTGTGAGTTTGGGGGTTATTTTCGACCAATATATATAGGGGAGCAATGTGTTCCGGTTGGGGACGCATTGCGCCCACGTGGCACCGCCCCGCGCCGCGCGGCGGCCCCAACGGTAAAATAGTCGTTGCCTTGGGAGCAATGTGTCCCCGTCCCGGACGCATTGCCCGCGTGGCAATTTCTAGCCGTTGGGCGCATCGCGGGCCGCGACGCATTGGTCCCACAAAGGGCAATGCGGCACGGTTCGGGACGCATTGTACTCCTGTGGGGTCAATGCGTCCTGCTCAGGGACGCATTGCTCTCACGCGAGGCAATGCGTCCTGCTCAGGGACGCATTGCTCTCACGCGAGGTAATGCGTCCCGGCGGGGGACGCATTGGTCACACGGGAGGGCAATGCGTCCCAAACTGTGACGCATTGCCCTCATGTGGGATCAATGCGTCCCCCGCCGGGACGCATTGCCTCGCATGAGAGCAATGCGTCCCAGCAGGAGACGCATTGCTCCAGAAATGTGCCATTTTGGGCAATAAGTTCAAGAACGTGCCATTTAGGTAATTAAAATTGACAAATGTGCCATTTAGGTTTTTTTGCCAAGGAAATATAAACACGAAGAACTCATAATGGAAAATTTGGAAACTTACTTGAAACAATATACTTAAAAGAGAAATTTAGAAACATAGTTGAAAAATTAGAAGAGAGCTTTGAGACTTGATGGGAAATTGAGAAAGTTGAACTAAACTCTTTTGATGTCTTCTGCATATACATAGTGTATTTTAACTATTTTATTCAATGGCAGACTACTATATAATTTATTCGTGTTAATTAAAAGCTCCCTTCATTCGTTCCTATTGGTAGTTCTGTTCTAGAAATTAATTAATAAAATCAATCGCTTCCTTCTTTCTGCCATACCAATTCTTTACCCAAATTACGTGCATCCACCCTTCCACTCTCCTCTCCTCCCCTTCCATTTACTCACCACCACGTCGAAAACATAACATTGGATGGTTGTAGCCAGACTATTATGCATATTTGTAACAAAAGCAAGATTATCATTTTGTCTCTTAGATAAAAACTTATTTTTTATATATTAGGATCATTAGAAAATAATTCTTTTGTAGGTACTAGAAATTAAGTATTATGAGCTTATACCCAAAAAAAAAAAAGGTTGTGAGACACAAATACTGGTTTGAATCCTTACAAATGGTCTGCCACCAGCTAAAACAACCCAGCTTAATCCCGATTAAGTGGCCTACCGAATGCTTTAGCAGCGCGAAAACCGGGATACGTCTTTAGCTTTGGCGGCAGATTCGAGATCCTTTTTTTTTTCAAAGACCGAAACTGGAACAACGAGCTGTGCATGGCGTCCGCAAGACTTGGGACTTAGGCTACACACAGTCCCCCTTATACCAGGTCACCCACCCGTTTTTTAGGAAAACACATCTGCAGCATTTGCAGTTGTCTTTGTATTAATACTCATGCAAAGTCCATGCAACAATATCTCTCTCCACTCTTCTCTCATGCAAAGTCCATGCAAATTCATTTTTTCTGTTGTAATTATTCTCTCTCATTCTAATGCATCCACCTGCATTCCCGTATTTGTACAGTACCTACGGAATCCAATAACAACATTGATCTGGAAGCATAAGTACAGTACTTATGAAATCCAGTAGTAACATTTGTCATCTGGACATAAGTACAGTACCTACGCAATCCATGCAAAATAAGTACAATACTCACTTGTTAATTCCAACTCAGTTTTTTCAAACATAAGTACAATACTTACCAAATTATAAAACCAAGCATAAGTACAGTACTTAACAAATTACAAAATCAAGCATAATTGTATAACTGATCTGGAAGCATAAGTACAGTACCTATGGAAACCATGCAAAATAAGTACAGCACTCACTTGTTAATTCCAACTCAGTTTTTTCAAACATAAGTACAGTACTTACCAAATTATAAAACCAAGCATAAGTACAGTACTTAACAAATTACAAAATCAATCATAATTGTATAACTGATCTGGAAGCATAAGTACAGTACCTACGAAATCCAATAACAACATTTTTCGCATGGATATAATTTTTTTTCAAAAATGTAGTGCACATCTGGTCCATAATCAACTATAAAATGCATCTATAAGTATTGTACTCGATTAATAATTTTCAACCCAGTTTGTCAAATATAAGTACAGTACCTCTCAAATTCATTTATGAATGTATATGTATTTATTCTAGGTACAGTACTTACGTAATCTGCAGTTGGGATAAATATGCAATAGATTTTTTTATAAGCTATAGTGGATTGATATCTGCCATTTGCATGACAGTTGCATGGAGTAGGTGGCGAGATATTGTGGATTTTTTTTTGGTTACGAGATCATGCATCTTTTTTGCATGTAAAAACATGCAAAATCGCTGCTGGAGATAATGTGCATGCAGCAGGAGGAGTTAGTGGACTGGCGCAGCAGTAAAGGAAAACGGCTGTTGAGGTTTCCCGAGGATCGGGTATGTGGCCGGGTATAGGGTGTGCTATGTGTAGAATTTTTCTTACTTTGTCTTTGACATAAGCTTTAAGATTTGAGTTAAGCTACACATAATCTATACCCGACCACCTACTTGTTTTTTGGGAAGCTGAAAAGTCATCTCACCCCTCCTCTCTCCAGCCCCAACTTTCACTAATTTGTTTTTCTTTTACAACTCATTTATTCAGTCTCATTTCGTCCCACCAGCATTCTCACACTAGTACATTACGTCCTATTCTCAACTCTCATCAATCGTGTTCGAGCGCATCGCTGGGCTCGTACCTGTGCGAGGTATAGTTGATAGTCTTTTACAACGTGTTCAACGCCAGTTGTATTCCCCATCACTGAACACTATCGCATACTCCTCCGCCCAGAAATCTCTCAGCCGCACAACTAGCCCAGCACAAGTACAGTACTCACATCAGGTCAGATTGGTGACGGTCATGCCGGAGAGTTGTCTACCGACGGTCCTACCGGAGCACTGCTAGGAAGTGGTCTCTCTTAGTGATGTTGACTGTCTTGCCCAAGTACTGTACTTTGATTCCAGCTTTCTCCGCCTTTTCCCTTCTTCCTCACATCTGCATATTGTATCTCTATTACCATACATCATGTATTGCACCTCGTGTACTATATTGACGAGTAAAATAAAACATACATCATGTATTGTATGTGATTTATGGAGGTATTGAATGTGGTTAGTATTGTACTTCTTGTATAATATGCCACTTAGTAATGTAATTGTTCTGAGCAATTTTGACAAATGATGTTATTGTTGTACGTCTTGTATTGTACGTCTAGTACTGTACATCATGTACTGTAACAAATGTACTTCTACGCAATTTTGACAAATGATGTTATTGTTGTAAGTCTCGTATTGTACGTCTAGTATTGTACATTATGTGATATATCATGCACTGTATTAAATTAGGATAATAACTTTGCACAAGTGATTCACGTATTGTACTGTACATCTTGTACAGTTGGTCTTGTATGTGTGTTGGTATTATACGCTGAAAAAATTAAGATAATTTCCGATCATCACGAACAATCACTTGAACAGGATAATGAACTTTATTCATATTTGAAAAAAATTGTTTAACAATTATAAGTAATATAGATAAGAAAATTCAATACAACTGATAAAAGTATATTATTTATGGATTTTGTAAAAGAATATAGAGTGGAAAGAAGTAGAGAGGCAACTAGTATTGTACATCTATACAAGTACTAATTTGAATGCTTTAAAAAAATAGATGCAAAATGTGAAATAACGACATTAAACACAACATATAAAAATAGACGCTAAATGAATATATATTTTTGTGTATATATAACGACACTAAACACAAAATATGAAATAAATTACAAATAAAAAGTGTCAGCAAATGTAAGTACAATACATGCGTATTTGAGAAGGAATCTGAACTATGATAAATTGGGAGGTAACAGATCTTTTCGGAAAAAAATATAGGGAACTAAAAACGAACAAAAAGTAAAAAAAAATAAGTTATTTTCATAATCTATGGTGGATTGGAATATCACAAGTATAATTCGTTGGGAAATGAATAGAATATATGTCCTTTGCATGGGATTTGCATGGCTTTTGCATGAGCAATAATACAAAAAGTCTACTGTAGGTGGAGCATTGTGCCACACATTAAATCCTACATTTTTTCAACTCCCGGGTAGGCCAGTGGGTGGGTAAGTGACTGTGGCTAGAATTTTTTTAAGATTTGCTATGTAAACACAGAGTAGCCTACAATCCTAACTCATTAAGACCATGTGTGACGTCCATTTAACGCTAATCAACATTTTAAAATTGCACTGCACACATGTCAAAAGATAAATAAAGGTGTAGTCTACTCCGTGTGTATACTAGACCAGTAAATTTGAACTCTTGACATAATGACATGTCGTAGCAGTAGGGTTGATATTATATTCATGAATTTTACCAATTATCAGAAATTTCATGATATAGTTGAATTTTCATTACTTCTGTGGTGTTGTCTTCTTTGAAACCATACCAATGTACAATACTATGCATAGACAAATATCATACAGCTTATAGTATCTCATATTATTGTGTTGACTGCTCGTATTTGGTTTCTATTG
This sequence comes from Alisma plantago-aquatica, assembly GCA_963693085.1. Classification (NCBI taxonomy): domain Eukaryota; kingdom Viridiplantae; phylum Streptophyta; class Magnoliopsida; order Alismatales; family Alismataceae; genus Alisma; species Alisma plantago-aquatica. Next base: position 444,415,211 of record OY856411.1, on the reverse strand, counting down.
ACTATTATAAATATTGTAGTGATCAAAGAATTTGATTCTTTTGTAAAAACATGATGAAGTTTTGTTGTACAACACAAATTCAACATTGTGCTTTCTTTATTTGAAGGAAGCCCATTAGGGAATATGAACAAACCCTCGACAATTAGGTATAACAACTAGATGCACATTCAAGAAATTATAAGGAATTCTAGAAATGGATCGCTTTGTTCACAAGTATATGTTTCTACAGTGTTTGGTACTTCCTGGATATGACATGTAATAAAAAGTGACTTTAAGTTGGCTACTTAATAAATACAAGTATAATTTTTTAAAAATAACATGATTTTAAGATTGATGATAGTGTTGTTGGATTTGATGCACAACATGTAGGGTCCATTTTTGGTCTACCAAGTAAGGGTGTTTGTTATGCCCACAGTTTCAATCAAAATTTGGTTTAACTTTTGTATTGAGCATGTTCAAAAAATGTGGTAGTCATAAAAAATTTGAAGCACAATATGAGGCCACCTCTAGTTGAACATAAAGTACTTTAGAAAGCATGAAACAAAAATAGCAAATGTTCTAAAGGTGTTAGAGACACTATTGACAAGAGGTGATCAAAAGTAAGGAGTCTATGGACTATAATATTGTTGGCAAGTTTTTTATTTCCATGCCCTCAATTTTGGTTGACATCAATAAATTTCAAGTATTTTGATATCATGGTTGATTGTGAAGGTCATAGTTGTTAATTTTAAACCTCTTTTCTTGGTGTGTTAGTGGGTTTTGAACCTTACACCATGCATCACAAAATTACAGAGAGATGAAGTACATACCTTCCTTCACTTGGGAATGATTTTTGTAATATCTTGGGAATGCTTGAGATAGTATGAAAGTCACTATTTAAAAATATACAACAAGATTATTGTAGTACTTCTGTGTTAATCTAGCATTATAATGGATTCGATAATAAATGATATTGCAATGATGTAATACAAATGTTATTTTCTTGAGTAAAGGGATCAAAGAGATAATGGAGTTTAAAACCCCCAATTTCTAGCTCAAGCATCATTGATGACTCTGCAATGTTATGATATTAAGTATGGATATCATAAGAAAAGTAAACCATAAACAACTTTGTAAGTTTTTACTTTCCTGAAAGGTTTAATAGGGTGAAAGTAAGTGATATAAAGAATAAGAAATTTGAGGTGAGTGATACCAAGATTAGGAGCACCTCCCAGATATGACATGTTTGTGTACTCATGTATATAGTTCTTTTATATTTTGTGCACTTACATATTATATTTTAATTGGTATTGTATGCTATTTGTGTATGATAATGTATATTTGTGTGTTGCTATGTTATATTTTGTATTGATATATTTTTGTATTATTCTATCATATATTTTGTGTACTGTTGTACTGATTTTTTTTGTGTATTATTGTACTATATTTCGTGTGTTATGTTGCAATATTTTGTGTTACTAGAGATTTCGTTGATTTAAGACAGAGTGAAACAAAGTAAAAAATATAGAATATATGTGGATGCAAAGTGAAACGTTACAACATTAATGCTACCTGAGATTGATTAGTAATTATTATACTACACTTGCCAGTTCGACTTGTTAGCTACATGTTACGAATTAGATACTCAACTAGAGAATAAGGATGATAAATTTTTAGCAATAATTAAAGACACCCTTTCATGATTGTAATATAACTAGACCTCTCATCCTCATAATGAAAACGTATTCCAAGAAAATAATCACTTCACCTATTGCCTCTAAAATCCGATATCTATGCGCTTGCAACCATTTCATGTAAGGTTTTTTTCTTTTAGTTGTTAGCATCTTTACAGATGATGAGACGTTCTCAACCCATTGTACACACTTTGCATTAACCATAGTGGTGCATGTCTTGTTGATTTATATGATTGTAGCTCTTGTGAGGAAGAGCCACCCCCTTAGGGAAGAATAGAGAGAGAGCTTACAAGAATAAACCGCAATTATCCTTTGAATGTATTTTATTACACCCAAGTCATAGGTATGTTTCAAATTGAATGAAGAAGATTGTGATTGTTGGGATGTAAGGTGAAAGGGAACCATAAGCTTGTTGACATGTTGTTACAGAAGATAGAGGGGAGGAACATAGTTAGTAGGAGTCGGTTTTAGGAGAGAAAATATATAATAAAAGTGAAAAAAAAATAAAAAGGTGATAGAAGAGCGAGTACGTAAAGGACAATGTACAGAATTGGAATACTTGCATACTCTTTGGTTAAATATTATTTGACAAACTAAAATGATATTATTGTTGGTATGTATGCCTAGAGATCCAATCATATTATAATTGTAATGACATATTTTGTAAACGATTTGATTCATAATAAAAGCAATCTTCTAATTTATTATGTTTTATTCAGTTATGAGATAATAATGTAACATGCTAAATATATAAAAATTATATTACTTAATGGTGTATGTCTTCTAATTGAGGACCTGAACAATGAGATCATACAAATGTCGTATATACATTCTTGGTATATCCCTATTCGAATGTTATTGTGGAAGGCTAATAGATAGCAATAACACATAAGGCTAGAATGTGTGTTGGTTCATGATAGAATCGCATTAGTCATGATATTTAATATCAAACCAAACACATTCATACTTATTAGAGAACATTGTATCGGACAGGACCACCTTGAGAGTGAAACATGGTAACCATGATTGATAGTCAGAATCATCTCTCATAGTGATGGTGGTGATTGTGGTTCTTAGACCCAAATTCACTACATTCATCACATGTCATTCAATGTACTTTGACATCATCCACCATAACCTCGTATAAGGGTTTCCATAAAGGTGATGCTTAGGTGCATCATGACATATAAGGATGATTGTGGATTATGTAGATGAGATTTGTCCCTCCTCCATGAGTATGATATCCTGGCCACTTGATAAGAAAGACTTAGAAATGCATAGCCATGTTGGTGTGAGTCAATATGTGATATTGAGCTTACACACATCTCAGATAGTCTGATCTAGTATAAGGAACATGGATTGAACATTGAAGAGGATGAGGATTCCATGCCTCAAATGCAATATGGATATTGGAGACAAAGGAACTATACAATGGTTGTAAGACCAATCACAGATTGTAGGTCGAAGTTGTTCTCCAACTTTTCAAATACTTGGGTAGCAATGATGTCTTGCTATGTACCACTCATTTCTTGTGATGTCATGAATCATTTATGGGCATTCACTGCAAATGTAATTTGGAGCCTATAGGGTCACACACATAGGACACACTTGGAATAGGAGGTCATTCATAAATGTAGTTTAAACTTGACTACTAGAGAGTTAGTTATTAAACTTAAACAACAATGGCTGAAAGTTGATAGTCTGGATTGTGACCCAACCAGTTCAAGTGTTGAACCAATCGATTCAAGTCTTAGGTCAATTGAACCAACATTGGCAATTAGATACATGAGACGACCGGTTCAGCAAGTGAATCTATTGGCTCAGATATGTGAACCAATCAGTTCAGGTTGTGAACAGACCATTTCATTGTCAATTCGATTGGATCAAGGATTGATGTTGATGTTGTTGAGTTTTAGGAGAGGCAGAGAAGGCAGCGGAAACAAAAAAATTTCTCCTCCCCAAACCCAGAACAAGGAAACACGTCAACGTCTATACAATAGGATAGGAAGGTTTGTGGAATCATACCTTGTCCCGAGGCTTGCTTGGCGACAATATCTCGCGGCTTGCGCGGTCATCACCTCCAGTCTTGGACGGTGTCTGTGCATCTCCTGGTCGCACTGGGACTGACGACTCCTGGTCTCACCGGGACTATCGGGATTGACAGCTGTCCTCCGAGCGGTAGAAATCTCCTGCCTCTGAAGTAGTCCACACAGACCACATGGAACTCCAATCTCCTTGTCTCACAAGGAATTGGAAGGAGTCGCACCCTCCTGTCAGCGTACTAGTCACTGACACACTCTCTTGCCACCAGTCACTTTCTACAGTTGTCTTTCCCTGGTTGTGCCTCCCTTACCAGGTATCACTTGCTCAGGCTCTCTCGGTTACCAAAACCAGATAGAACGACAACTTTGCAGAGCAACTGGTTGCACTGAGTTGTTATCTGAGAAGCCCCCAATACCCCTATATATATAGGAGGATCATGGGACAGGGTTCTCTATCCCGGTCAATGCGGGACTAAAGCAGGAGTAGAAGGGCTCGAGATTTTCCACAAAAACAACCAACTGTGCAACCTGAACCGATCGTTTCATTCCTGAAACGGTCGGTTGGGGACCTGAGCCGATCGGTTGACACCTCAACCGATCAGTTGGGACCAATGAAATGGTCGGTTCACTTCTTAACCGGTCGGTTCGTGGTCCTGGTCAGTTCCTGATTGACTTTCCATCTTTTGTTTCTAATTGGTATCAAATACCAATCCTTGTTCCAATCAAATTGGGCAAGTGAAACGAAAAGAAATTTCTCACCAATCCTACTTTCCCAACTTGCTCGGTTGCACCAGTTGAACCGATCGTTTCAACACTTGAAGCAATCGTTTCACCCTGTCCAGGAGCCGATCGACTCACCACCTGAGCCGATCGGTTCACCAAGCTGAGCCGACCGGTTCATCACATGAGTCGATTGGTTGGGAGTGCAGATTGTGAAGAATCAGTCAATTGTAGTTTCAATCAATTTGATACTCCAATCAATGTGTCCAACACCTTGAACATTATGATATTGAGCTATCAATTAATTGAGTGTTTAATTGAACTACTAAACTCCTTTAGTAATCAATCTAAACATTGTTTGTGGACAAAACTCCTTTTCCAGGTTAAATCCTATGTGTGTGACCCTGCATGTCATTTTCACGTTGGCAGCGAAAGTCCATAACACTTATGACTTCACAAGCAAAGAGCGGTGACTAGTCACACATCAGTGCTACCCAAGTGAAATAGAAAGTTGGAGAACAACTTTCAATCCTACAATCAATGAATGGTGTTACAGTGAATGTATAATTCCTTTGTCACTGATATCCCGAATGAACTCGAGGCATGGAACAGTCATCCTATCAATGTTCATTCACTTTCTTGATCTCAGAGTAGATTGGAAGAGATATGTATGACATCAATATCACATACTGATTCACACATGCGTGCACTCCTTTCTCAATCCTACTCATCAAGTGGGCATGGATATCAAACTCCCTCAGGAGGGACAAATCCCATATCTATCACTCACCCCTCAAAAGCCCCATGTGTCAAAGTCACCCAATCATCACCTTTATAACAACCCATGTTTCAGGACTGCGTTTGATGATGTCAAAGTGTGCCCAACTACATGTGTTGAGTGTAGTGATTTCAGGTCAAAGAATCACACTCACCACCATCACTGTGAGTACTGACTGTGACTACCATGTCATGGTTCCACGTTTCAAACTCATGGTGGGTCTGTCCGATACACTTGTTCTCTAACAGGTACCTATGTGTTTGGTTTGATATCTCTATATCATGACTAATGAGATTTTGTCATCAATCAACACCACAATCTAGTCTTGTGTGTCATTGTTGTCTATCTACCTTCCACAATGACATCCGACTAGGTACATAATGAGAATATACAAACTCTTAGCATCCGTATGATCTCATCGTTCAGGTCCTCAATCTGAAGGCATACGTCATTGAGTATTGTCATTCTCTAGACATTCAATCTGTTCTATCACTATCTCATATGACTGAACCAGAAAGAATTGGAAGCTTGCCTTTGATGTTTATCAATCAATCTTAATGTATCCCACCAATCATCCCATGATTGGCTCTCAGGTCATACATACCAACAGACTCCCACTTGCACTGCGAGTGAATCACCCTTGAATCATATTCATAGTGATCTTTAAACATGTCCCACATGTTACTCTGCTCTAGTGCGATCATAGTGAGTAATGGAAACACCTTGCCAAAGTCTATATAAATTGCATGTCTCTCATCTCTTCGTTGTACGTCATACGTATGAGATGGAGTTGTTGTAATATGCGATCTAGTATTCCTTTGCTAACCTTTAGCCACATTGCATGATCAAGGATTCTGTACTTCTCATCAATGAGCAGAATATCTATAAGTTCATCTCATGAACTTCCAGATCCATATAGTATCCACTATTGTTCTCCAACACATAGATACTTGGCATTTCCTTTTAAATGGTTTTATTGGAACACTTCCAATTATCAACAAACTTTCACTTTTATATATCTTATATATAATTTGCGATTAATTTTTTGTCCTTTCGGAAGTTCGCGTCAATGTAATTCTTTACATTGAACTCTTCCTTATCTCCATAGAACTAGTACTTCTCAAGTACTTATCAAGTTCTCATGGTATTCCAATAACCCTTACTGGAAGTAGACAGACATCCACTCGTCAGGTCTCACATACGAGTTATCAGGATGAGCACATCATATTGCCATGTCCTACATACAAGATGATGAATGAATTTTGTTCTTGCCATGTTGATACATGCAAGATAATGGGATGATTACATACATGATAGATCCATATCTATTCTTAGTGTTCACATTCTTCATAAGAATTGGACACTTGGCCTTGGGATACTAACTCCATGTAACATGGATAAGTTTTCTCCCACTGAATCTGTGCATACTGAACCCTTCAGTACAGATTTCCAATGTATGTTTTCTCCTTTCAGGTCAAGAGGTTTTCGAGAACTATCTCTATAGATCTCTATTCCTATCACATAGGAAACATCTCTATCTTCCTTAAAGATAATTTCCACTTTTGGATTTCCATTCTAGAACATTTCCATTTCACATCAACATGTGGAATGTGAACACGCTCCCACTAAATCACAGATCCCTTCTTTATCTTTGACATATCAGTCAAACCCTTTGACTATATCATCAAAGTAAAGATCCAAATTCTGAGTTGCGTGTACTCAATCAATCACATTGATTAGTCCATTGTAACTTATAGACTTATTTTGCATTAGTGGATTCATAAACCTTATAGGTTGTGTCACGTACACATCCTTGTTTTATTCCTCATAGGAATGTGGTTTTAGTATCCATATGCCAAATGTCTTAGTCATTAAGTTGCAATCAACAAGCATCATCCTTCTCAAAATGTTATCCATGTGTCTTAACACTTAAGACTCATTTGCACTTATGGATTTCATCCAATGGGTGCTACCATCAAGGTCATACCGTATGGTTCACATGGATGTCATTTAGGATGTAATGGTCATAAACCATAACTCAAATTTTGGTTCCTCATATTCATCTAGATAGTTGACTCATCACATGAACAACTCATCACATAGATAATTGAGGTGTTAGGATATAAGAATTCACAACCCTTTTGATTCTTAATTTCTTTTATTAGTGAGGGGTATTCTTTTATTAAGAAGAATTCAGTTATTTGATGATCATTATCTAACTCCTTAGAGTATGATCCCTTCTTGATTTAGACATCACCATGCCTTAATCATGAGTTCACTGTGATACACTATCATAATCACTCATAAGGATCTCAAACATTTGGTTCAAGTATTTCATTCATTGATCTCATCAAGAATTAACACTTTACCAAATTTGTACTTCATCTATGATAATCTTGAACACTTCAAGATATTCATATTGGTATTTCTCTAAACACCATTTGAAGTATTAGCATTTGTTCCAATAGGTATGTAAATACATCACATGTATTATACCTAATAGAATAATCATTCTCACACTACCTTTAGTGAAGTTTGATTAATCATGTTCAAGATATTCATGTCTCTTACTGGTTCTCTAACCAAAAGAGTCTAAGTTTATCCATCACATGGAAACTAGAAAAGAATTTCTCATGATTGATGCTAATTTGATTGTTTGAGTTATCAATAACTTTTAGGTATCATTTTATCTTATGCATATCAAATACCACAAGATAAACAAGGCATTGCCACAAAGATCATATCTTTAGAAATTGAAACATCTCTTTATTGATTGCCATCATTGTCATACAATATGCAAAAAATAAAGTGTTTCTATCTATTGGAAAATATGAAATAGCAGTTCTCAACTCTTTTGCGTGCCCTTTAGGCTAAAATAAACTGAAAGGTACTCCTATCTATGGCAGCAACACTTGCTCCAATGATGGGTACTCCTTTCTTGGTCCTTTTACAAAAGCCATCACTTCTTTGTGGATATTGCATATCATATATGACATATCCATATCTTGGTATCATATACCTCAGATAAAGAAGCAGTTCATTTCATGATACCTTAGGTGGAGATCTCCATCCCCTCCTTCATCTTCTTTTGTTCTTCCAGATATAGAGGGCAATTCCCTCATACACCCCTTCCCCATGTGCCTTGACGTTGAAGACGGCTTGGGCTGCTGGCTAGCATCAGAACACTTCTTTGCTTTTCCCTTGCCCTTGCCCTTAAGACTTACCTTTCATTGATCTTATCAAATATTAGGGTTAGTCTTTCTTCATATTTGCCTCAACATGTCCTCAACATGTCCAACAACTCTGTCAACGCTTGTCAAAGTTGTTCATGTTGTAGCTTATCATGAATTGTATGATTCTCGCAACATTTGCAGTATCATACCAATAGCCAACTCTTGGCTCAGAGGGAATCCTTCTTAGTCAGGTTTTTCCACATACCCAATCATATTGAGTGTGTGAATACCTTACCGGATCTCCTTTTGTCATGACATACTAGGACAATGTCTTGGAGACATCATATGTCTCATGTTGTCTCTACAACTCATAGTTCAGAGAACACAACATCAAGCACTCATCCATGTCATCCTCGGTATGCTTCCATAAGCATACTTTCAGCCATTGATGTGGTGGGATCGAGTTCATCTGGTTCTGGTATAACTAGGACTTAGAGCTTTCGCTCTTTGATTGAGAACGCTTCTCAATGTCCTAACCAATCGTGGAAATTATTCCCATTCAACTTGTCCTTTGCCAGGACGGATTGCAAAGAAAAGTGATTGTTGTTTGTTGTCATTTGTACTACAAAAGTAAATATGCAATTTTAGTCCAAAAACTCATTTTTGACTTATTTGATTGATTTAAAAAGTTGACGATATAATTAGGCCTTTAATTAATTATCACTCCCACTATTTTAGCTCAAATTGATAGCCCTCACCATCAATTCGGAAGATTGCAGCGTACAACCTTCTAGTGGGCAAGATCCTGAAATCCTCTAAGTCATGGACCAGCTAGGGCTATCACCCACAACTTAGATCTCTCAGGTAGGCAACTCTTGCCAATTGCATCATATGCAACTCTTGATAAGATGTCATATGCAACTCCTTGCCATGATAACCTCCATGCCTCAAGGTACTAGATCCCATCTAGATCACCTTGTTAAGTCCGACCCAAAGCAAACACGATGAATATGCACCCTGCTAGGGCAGACCCACACATTCATCCTTCGCGCTTCCACGAGATAGACGGTGCACCACGCTAGGGCGTGCCCACACTTGGTCGATCAAGCTTTTCACGTGTGTTGCATTTGGAAGGCATCTAAAACTTAATATTTAATGAGGGATTTGGTTTTATATACATATACATATCCAATCACCACAATATATAGTATGTATCATATACATGCTATATCCCATATAAAACATGCAAAATGATAAAAGCAATGATTATGGCCATCCTAATGTGATTCCTCGAGCCAAGAGGAATCACGGTCATCTAGGTCTACATCACATGCAACCTGTACAAGATGAACTATGTGTCTTGCCTTTCTGGGTTTGATCAACTCATCACATGACTGATCGGCTCGCCATCAGGTCGGTCGGCTGGGTGCCACCAGCCGATCGGTTGGCTCCTCCAACCGATCAGTTTTCCTGGTCATCGTGCATCTCATCATGGCCGCCACCCGCTCATCTCGCTCCTTGAACCGGTCATCAACTGATCGGTTCACTCCTTGAACCGATCGTCTGGAACGTCAATCGATCGGTTCATGCCTTGAACCGATCGTCTCAGCTGTCGTCAGGATGTCCTCCGTTCTTTGACATAACAGGAAATAAAATTCTATCCTATTTTACATTGTAAAAAGAGAAACCTCGAGTTACATTCAAGGGGAGAAAAGGTAGGAAAGAAATCTTGAATTATTTTGAGTTACATCAGGAATAGGAGAAAGGGAAGATCGGTGTGCAGACCGAGATGCAAGCAACCACATACAACCATACACAGATAGGGTTTATTGGCCATAACCACACTATACATCCACTACAAAACTCATTTAAGGGCGCATGTATCGAGTGCATTCATAATACATATCATATATGTAAATTGGATTTGTGGACTTAGGATTGGACATGCATAAAGCCAATTTTATTCGTATCGTATGCAATAAATTAAAGGTGACAAACCAAAATCGATCATATCGATAATCCTAAAGTATATAGCAGTTGGCTCTGATACCACTGTCGGGTTTTAGGGGAGGCAGAGAAGGCAGCAGAAACAAAAAATTTTCTCCTCCCCAAACCCAGAACAAGGAAACGCGTCAACGTCTTTACAATAGGAAAGGATGGTTTTTGGAATCATACCTTGTCCCGAGGCTTGCTCGGTGACAATACCTCGCGGCTTGCGCGGTCTTCACCTCCGGTCTTAGACGGTATCTGTGCAGCTCCTGGTCGCACCGGGACTGACAACTCCTGGTCTCACCGGGACTGTCAGGATTGACAGTTGTCCTCCGAGCGGCAGAAATCTCCCGCCTCTAAAGTAGTCCACACGGACCACCTGGAACTCCAATCTCCTTGTCTCACAAGGAATTGGAAGGAGTCGCACCCTCCTGTCAGTGTACTAGTCACTGACACACTCTCCTGCCACCAGTCGCTTTCTGCAGTTGTCTTTCCCTTGTTGTGCCTCCCTTATCGGGTAGCACTTGCTCGGGCTCTCTCGGTTACCAAAACCAGAGAGAACGACAACTTTGTAGAGCAACTAGTTGCACTGAGTTGTTATCTGAGAAGCCCCCAATATCCCTATATATAGGAGGGTCATGGGATAGGGTTCTCTATCCCGGTCAATGTGGGACTAAAGCAGGAGTAGAAGGGTTTGAGATTTTCCACAAAAACAATCAACTGTGCAACCTGAATCGATCGTTTCATTCCTGAAACGGTCGGTTGGGGACCTGAGCCGGTCGGTTGACACCTCAACCGATCAGTTGGGACCCATGAAACGGTCGGTTCACTTCTGAACCGATCGGTTCGTGGTCCTGGTCAGTTCCCGATTGACTTTCCATCTTTTGTTTCTAATTGGTATCAAATACCAATCCTTGTTCCAATCAAATTGGGCAAGTGAAACGAAAAGAAATTTCTCACCAATCCTACTTTCCCAACTTGCTCGGTTGCACCAGTTGAACCAATCGTTTCAACACTTGAAGCAATCGTTTCACCCTATCCATGAGCCGATCGACTCACCACCTGAGTCGATCGGTTCACCAAGCTGAGCCGATCGGTTCATCACAAGAGCTGATTGGTTGGGAGTGCAGATTGTGCAGAATCAGTCAATTGCAGTTTCAATCAATATGGTACTCCAATCAATGTGTCCAACACCTTGAACATTATGATATTGATATATAAATTAATTGAGTGTTTAATTGAACTACTAAACTCCTTTAGTAATCAATCTAAACATTGTTTGTGGACAAAACTCCTTTTCTAGGTTAAATCATATGTGTGTGACCCTGCAGGTCCTTTTCACGTTGGCAGTGAAAGTCCATAACACTTATGACTTCACAAGCAAAGAGCGGTGCCTAGTCACACATCAGTGCTACCCAAGTGAAATAGAAAGTTGGAGAACAACTTTCAATCCTACAATCCGTGAATGGTGTTATAGGGAATGTATAATTCCTTTGTCACTGATATCCCAAATGAACTCGAGGCATGGAATAGTCATCTTGTCAATGTTCATTCACTTTCTTGATCTCAGAGTAGATTGGAAGAGATATGTATGACATCAATATCACATACTGATTCACACATGTGTGCACGCCTTTCTCAATCTTACTCATCAAGTGGTCATGGATATCAAACTCCCTCAGGAGGGACAAATCCCATATCTATCACTCACCCCTCAAAAGCCCCATGTGTCAAAGCCACCCAATCATCACCTTTATAACAACCCATGTTTGAGGACTACGTTTGATGATGTCAAAGTGTGCCCAACTACATGTGTTGAGTGTAGTGATTTTAGGTCAAAGAATCACACTCACCACCATCACTGTGAGTACTGACTGTGACTACCATGTCATGGTTCCATGTGTCAAACTCACGGTGGGTCTATTCGGTACACTTGTTCTCTAACAAGTACCTATGTGTGTGGTTTGATATTCTTTATCATGACTAATGAGATTCGGTCATCAACCAACACCACAATCTAGTCTTGTGTGTCATTGTTGTCTATCTACCTTCCACAATGACATCCGACTAGGGACATAATGAGAATGTACAAACTCTTAGCATCTGTATGATCTCATCGTTCAGGTCCTCAACCTGAAGGCATACATCATTGAGTACTGTCATTCTCTAGACATTCAATATGTTCTATCACTATCTCATATGACTGAACCAGAAAGAATTGGAAGGTTGCCTTTGATGTTTATCAAATCAACCTTAATGTATCCCACCAATCATCCTATGATTGGCTCTCAGGGCATACATACCAACAGACTCCCACTTGCACTACGAGCGAATCACCCTTGAATCATATTCATAGTGATCTTCAAACATGTACCACAGGTTACTCTGCTCTAGTGCGATCATAGTGAGTAATGGTAACACCTTGCCAAAGTCAGTATTAATTGCATGTCTCTCATCTCTTCGTTGTACGTCATACGTATGATATGGAGTTGCCGTAATATGTGATCTAGTATTCCTTTGCTAACCTTTAGCCACATTGCATGATCAAGGATTCCATACTTGTCGTCAATGAGTGAAATATATATAAGTTCATCTCATGAACTTCCAGATCCATATAGTATCCACTGTTGTTCTCCAACACAGATACTCGGCATTTCCTTTTAAATGGTTTTATCGGAACACTTCCAATTATCAACAAACTTTCACTTTTATATATCTTATATATAATTTGTGATTAATTTTCTGTCCTTTCGGAAGTTCGCATCAATGTAACTCTTTACATTGAACTCTTCCTTATCTCCATAGAACTAGTACTTCTCAAGTACTTATCAAGTTCTCATGGTATTCCAGTAACCCTTACTGGAAGTAGACAGACATCCACTCGTCATGTCTCACATACGAGTTATCAGGATGAGCACATCATATTGCCATGTCCTACATACAAGATGATGAATGCATTTTGTTCTTTCCATGTCGATACATGTAAGATAATGGGATGATTACATACATGATAGATCCATATCTATTCTTAGTGTGCACATTCTTCATAAGAATTGGACACTTGGCCTTGGGATACTAACTCCATGTAACATGAATAAGTTTTCTCCCACTGAATTTGTGCATACTGAACCCTTCAGTACCATTTGCCAATGTATGTTTTCTCCTTTCAGGTCAAGAGGTTTTCGAGAACTATCTCTATAGATCTCTATTCCTATCACATAGGAAACATCTCTATCTTCCTTAAAGATAATTTCCACTTTTGGATTTCCATTCTAGAACATTTCCATTTCACATCAACATGTGGAATGTGAACACGTTCCCACTAAATCACAGATCCCTTCTTTATCTTTGACATATCAGTCAAACCCTTTGACTATATCATCAAAGTAAAGATCCAATTCTGAGTTGCTTGTACTCAATCAATCACATTGATTAGTCCATTGTAACTTATAGACTTCTTTTGCATTAGTGGATTCATAAACCTTATAGGTTGTGTCACGTACACATCCTTGTTTTATTCCTCATAGGAATGCGGTTTTAGTATCCATATGCCAAATGTCTTAGTCATTAAGTTGCAATCAACAAGCATCATCCTTCTCAAAATGTTATCCATGTTTATTAACACTTAAGACTCATTTGCACTTATGGATTTCATCCAATGGGTGCTACCATCAAGGTCATACCTTATGGTTCACATGGATGTCATTTAGGATGAATGGTCATAAACCATAACTCAAAATTTGGCTCCTCATATTCATCTAGATAGTTGACTCATCACATGAACAACTCATCACATAGATAATTGAGGTGTTAGGATATAAGAATTCACAACCCTTGTGATTCTTAATTTCTTTTATTAGTGAGGGGTATTCTTTTATTAAGAAGAATTCAGTTATTTGATAATCATTATCTAACTCCTTAGAGTATGATCCCTTCTTGATTTAGACATCACCATGCCTTAATCATGAGTTCACTATGATACACTATCATAATCACTCATAAGGATCTCAAACATTTGGTTCAAGTATTTCATTCATTGATCTCATCAAGAATTAACACTTTACCAAATTTGTACTTCATCTATGATAATCTTGAACACTTCAAGATATTCATATTGGTATTTCTCTAAACACCATTTGAAGTATTAGCATTTGTTCCAATAGGTATGTAAATACATCACATGTATTATACCTAATAGAATAATCATTCTCACACTACCTTTAGTGAAGATTGATTAATCATGTTCAAGATATTCATGTCTCTTACTGGTTCTCTAACCAAAAGAGTCTAAGTTTATCCATCACATGGAAACTAGAAATGAATTTCTCATGATTGATGCTAATTTGATTGTTTGAGTTATCTATAACTTTTAAGTATCATTTTATCTTATGCATATCAAATACCACAAGATAAACAAGGCATTGCCACAAAGATCATATCTTTAGAAATTGAAACATCTCTTTATTGATTGCCATCATTGTCATACAATATGCAAAAAATAAAGTGTTTCTATCTATTGGCAAATATGAAATAGCAGTTCTCAACTCTATTTCGTGCCCTTTAGGCTGAAATAAACTGAAAGGTACTCCTATCTATGACAGCAACACTTGCTCCAATGATGGGTACTCCTTTCTTGGTCCTTTCACAAAAGCCATCACTTCTTTGTGGATATTGCATATCATATATGACATATCCATATCTTGGTATCATATACCTCAGATAAAGAAGCGGTTCATTTCATGATACCTTAGGTGGAGATCTCCATCCCCTCCTTCATCTTCTTTTGTTCTTCCAGATATAGAGGGCAATTCCCTCATACACCCCTTCCACATGTGCCTTGACATTGAAGATGGCTTGGGCTGCTGGCTAGCATCAGAACACTTCTTTGCTTTACCCTTGCCCTTACCCTTAAGACTTACCTTTCATTGATCTTATCAAAGATTAGGGCTAGTCTTTCTTCATATTTGCCTCAAAATGTCCTCAACATGTCCAACAACTCTATCAACGCTTGTCAAAGTTGTTCATGTTGTAGCTTATCATGAATTGTATGATTCTCACAACATTTGCAGTATCATACCAATAGCCAACTCTTGGCTCAGAGGGAATCCTTCTTAGTCAGGTATTTCCACATACCCAATCATATTGAGTGTGTGAATACGTTACTGGATCTCCTTTTGTCATGACATACTAGGACAATGTCTTGGAGAAATCATATGTCTCATGTTGTCTCTGCAACTCATAGTTCAGAGAACACAACATCAAGCACTCATCCATGTCATCCTCGGTATGCTTCCATAAGCATACTTTCAGCCATTGATGTGGTGGGATCGAGTTCATCTGGTTCTGGTATTACTAGGACTTAGAGCTTTCGCTCTTTGATTGAGAATGCTTCTCAATGTCCTAACCAATCGTGGAAATTATTCCCATTCAACTTGTCCTTTGCCAGGACAGATCGCAAAGAAAAGTGATTGTTGTTTGTTGTCATTTGTACTACAAAAGGAAATATGCAATTTTAGTCCAAAAACTTATTTTTGACTGATTTGATGGATTTGAAAAGTTGACGATATAATTAGGCCTTTAATTAATTATCACTCCCACTATTTTAGCTCAAATTGATAGCCCTCACCATCAATTCGGAAGATTGCAGCGTACAACCTTCTAGTGGGCAAGATCCTGAAATCCTCTAAGTCATGGACCAGCTAGGGCTGTCACCCACAACTTAGATCTCTCAGGTAGGCAACTCTTGCCAATTGCATCATATGCAACTCTTGATAAGATGCCATATGCAACTCCTTGCCATGATCACCTCCATGCCTCAAGGTACTAGATCCCATCTAGATCACCTTGTTAAGTCTGACCCAAAGCAAACATGATGAATATGCACCCTGCTAGGGTAGACCCACACATTCATCCTTCACGCTTCCACGAGATAGACGGTGCACCACGCTAGGGCGTGCCCACACTTGGTCGATCAAGCTTTTTACGTGTGTCGCATTTGGAAGGCATCTAAAACTTAATATTTAATGAGGGATTTGGTTTTATATACATATACATATCCAATCACCACAATATATAGTATGTATCATATACATGCTATATCCCACAGAAAACATGCAAAACGATAAAAGCGATGATTATGGCCATCCTAATGTGATTCCTCGAGCCAAGAGGAATCACGGTCATCTAGGTCTACATCACATGCAACCTGTACAAGATGAACTATGTGCCTTGCCTTTCTGGGTTTGATCAACTCATCACATGACTGATCGGCTCTCCATCAGGCCGGTCGGCTGGGTGCCACCAGCCGATCGGTTGGCTCCTCCAACTGATCGGTTCGCCTGGTCGTCGTGCATCTCATCATGGCCGCCACCCGCTCTTCTCGTTCCTCGAATCGGTCATCAACTGTTCGGTTCACTCCTTGAACTGATCGTCTGGAACGTCAATCGATCGGTTCACGCCTTGAACTGATTGTCTCAGCTGTCGTCAGGATGTCCTCCGTTCTTTGACATAACAGGATATAAAATTCTATCCTATTTTACATTGTAAAAAGAGAAACCTCGAGTTACATTCGAGGGGAGCAAAGGTAGGAAAGAAATCTCGAATTATTTCGAGTTACATCAGGAATAGGAGAAAGGGAAGATCGGTGCACAGACCGAGATGCAAGCAACCACATACAACCATACACATATAGGGTTTATCAGCCATAACCACGCTATACATCCACCACAAAACTCGTTTAAGGGCGACGCGTATCGAGTGCATTCATAATACATATCATATATGTAAATTGGGATTTGTGGACTTAGGATTGGACATGCATAAAGCCAATTTTATTCGCATCGTATGCAATAAATTAAAGGCGACAAACCAAAATCGATCATATCGATAACCCTAAAGTATAGAGTAGTTGACGTGGCTCTGATACCACTATTGGGTTTTAGGGGAGGCAGAGAAGGCGGCAGAAACAAAAAAAAATTCCTCCCCAAACCCAGAACAAGGAAACGCGTCAACGTCTATACAATAGGAAAGGATGGTTTGTGGAATCATACCTTGTCCCGAGGCTTGCTCGGCAACAATACCTTGCGGCTTGTGCGGTCTTCACCTCCGGTCTTGGACGGTGTCTGTGCAGCTCCTGGTCGCACCGGGACTGACGACTCCTAGTCTCACCGGGACTGTCGGGATTGACAGCTGTCCTCCGAGCGGCAGAAATCTCCCGCCTCTGAAGTAGTCGACACAGACCACCTGGAACTCCAATCTCCTTATCTCACAAGGAATTGGAAGGAGTCGCACCCTCATGTCAGCGTACTAGTCACTGACACACTCTCCTGTCACCAGTCGCTTTCTACAGTTGTCTTTCCCTTGATGTGCCTCCCTTATCGGATAGCACTTGCTCGAGCTCTCTCAGTTACCAAAACCAGAGAGAACGACAACTTTGTAGAGTAACTGGTTGCACTGAGTTGTTATCTGAGAAGCCCCCAATACCCTTATATATATGAGGGTCATGGGACAGGGTTCTCTATCACTCACCCCTAAAAGCCCCATGTGTCAAAGCCACCCAATCATCACCTTTATAACAACCCATGTTTCAGGACTACATTTGATGATGTCAAAGTGTGCCCAACTACATGTGTTGAGTGTAGTGATTTCAGGTCAAAGAATCACACTCACCACCATCACTGTGAGTACTGACTATGACTACCATGTCATGGTTCCATGTGTCAAACTCACGATGGGTCTGTCTGGTACACTTGTTCTCTAACAAGTACCTATGTGTTTGGTTTGATATCTCTATATCATGACTAATGAGATTCTGTCATCAACCAACACCACAATCTAGTCTTGTGTGTCATTGCTGTCTATCTACCTTCCACAATGACATCCGACTAGGGACATAATGAGAATGTACAAACTCTTAGCATCTGTATGATCTCATCATTCAGGTCCTCAACCTGAAGGCATACGTCATTGAGTACTGTCATTCTCTAGACATTCAATCTGTTCTATCACTATCTCATATGACTGAACCAGAAAGAATTGGAAGCTTGCCTTTGATGTTTATCAAATCAATCTTAATGTATCCCACCAATCATCCCATGATTGGCTCTCAGGACATACATATCAATAGATGCCATATTGTGCATTAATTAAATATTAATTGGCAATCAATTTGTGATTGGGTCATAGTGAAGCCGATTGGTTCAAGGGTTGAACCAATCGGCTCATATGTGAACTGACCGGTTCAGTAGTGAACCGACCAGTTCAGTAGTGAACAGATCGATTCAACATTCTCAGATTCCAACAATTCATGAAATTGCATCTCTTCAACTCCTAGATGAATTGGAAGCCTTGACCCTGGACCTCCTATAAATAGAGGGGTACTTGGGGCATGCTAAAGATACAACAATAAGCTCTGACAATTGTTGTCTTCTCATTTTTGTGGTAACATGAGAACTTAAGAAATTTCTACCCATCAAAGGGAGGAACAAAAAGGGAGAGACAATTGGGAGAGAAAGTCAGTGTTAGCACACTGACTAAGAGAGACAACTCCTTCCTCTGTTCATCTAGAATGATAGGAGTTTCTGGTGGTCCATGTGGAATACTACATAGGCAAGGAGGTTGTTGCCACCCACTAGGATATTCAATCAACCACCATCCATGGTGATCAACCAAGAGGAGGCCGCTGGAAACTGTCCAAGTGCAACTTAAAGAAAGGTGCACGCTACTATATAATTTTTTAATGGCCATGTTTATCCCTATTGAACTTCATTTATCATATTTTATTCGTAGATCTATATTAATTCTATCTCATTTTTGTCTGTGTGGTTGTTTTTCTTTTATGTAAGGTATAGAGAGGAGGTTTATTGTAGTAAATTAGTGAATAAAAACTAAAAACTAAATGGCCTTAAAGAAGCTTGGCTTCTATCTATACTTACATTTTATTTACCTCCTACACTATCCCTATATGATATATTCAGGTTTCTAGGTATATTTCTTATACCTCGTGTGAAAAGGAACATATCAATGTTGGATTTAGAGTTTTAAGGAATGAATAACTCACTCATACTACCTCTATAACCCATTTCCATCAAGTGTGTAAAATATATCTATTATAAAAGTTATATTCTACATGGACCTAGGTGGATTTATCATATCTCTTGAAAATTAAGAATCTTATGTTTGTATATGTGGTGATTCAAGAAATATCCTCTTCTATACCATTTACTCCATCTATATCCATCCAATAAAAGGTGATAACCACTTAGACATTGTGTTATTTGTTTGGTTTAACAAAATATTTTTCTTAGTGTCCATACCTACATTCATCAATAGTAAACCATAATCCACCAAAGTCCCACTACTGCTATCATTTAGTTACAATCTTGTTTATCTACTTACAAAGTTTTGATCAGTCGGTCATGTGATTTTATTTCTTCAATTGGTCAATTTATAAATATTTGTATATCTTTTTTATTTTAGTTTAGTGTTTTAGTTAATAGTCTATGATACAAATTAAAGTATATTTTACTTTTAAATTTTTCTCCTCACTTAGTGGAGTTCAACCCAAACTACGTTTTATTCTGAAAAATATATCTTTCAAAATTAGGTGAAAGGATCCAACAAGTAGCCATCTTCTCCACAATCAACATGGATTCAAACATGTAGCTTTATATAACACAATCATGTGCTCTTATTATTCTAGTATAAGAGTCTGTATAATCCTTTCACTTTAGGGTATTTGATGCGACTCTGCTAGTGGTGCTAACACACTACTCGATAGAATAGATGCGCCCCACGAGGTCGGAATGCACGGTGGATGGGGGTTTGCTTTCGATATTTATAAACCTAAACTAGCTACCTACGTCTACTAAAACACTACACCCACAAGCGCACGGGGTCGTGTCGTAGTATAGGAAGGCGGCAAGTATAGGGTCGATCCACAGGGAAAAGAGGGGGCACTAGAGCTAGGTTAGTTTGGCTAGGTTCCTACTGCGGAGACTAGGGTTAAGGGTTTAAAGGTTGTTTTGATTGTTAACTAAGGATGAACAAGAAAGCAGTTAAAGGCAGGAATGAAATCTACGTTAACCCTAGACTAGATTAAGGCTAAACAGGAAAGAACGGATTAAGTTGGGTATGAAAAGGCAAATTACACTAAAGAAAGCAAGAAGAGAAAAAGAGCAATTAAAGAACTAGACTAACATGAACAAGGTAAGAACAAAGCAAGAAGCTAACTAAGCAAGGAAAGAGCTAATTAAGCTAAGCAAGCATAAAACTATGGTTTTAAGAAGTAAAGAGATGTGTGGGCTGTTTAGAGGTATGGACTTATCACTTAAGTTGGGGGTGACATATGAACATTATGATTCCATTTAGATTATCCAAACCAAACAACCAGTTAGAGTCTAATGAATTGACCTAAGCTACTAACTGGCCATGGATATGCTAGGTTGTGCATAGGGGAACTAGTCCCTAACACCCCCTACTACCCTTACGAGGCTCAATTGGGTTAGGGATTAGGTTCAAATCAATTAGAGTCTAATCAAGTCTAGGTTTCTAGATTAGGCATTCCTAGGGCAATTAGGGGTTGAGGGTAGTAATGGGGAGGTGAGATTAGGGTTTTGGACCCCAATTCCCCCACATTCTAGCCTTGAGAAGGCTCCATGCTAATTGCACTAGAATTACCTAATCTAGCTACTTAGATCTCTCACTTAGGTTTAGGGAGATTGATTAGGATGTAGGAAGATGGGAGGCAACCTAGGGATCCAAGAATTGGACCTAGGGGCAAATCCCAAAATTCACACATATAAGCAATTTGCCTAAATTCCTAGGTGATTTCACACACAAACCAACAAGCAATCTATGGAGAATGAGATAGAAATAGAATATAATCATTAACAAATGAAATTACAAAGTTTACATGTCATTTTCCCCCAACATGGTATCGAAGTAACATAATATCCCCCAAACAGCCCACCCATAGGGGCCTAGCTACTCATAGAAATGGAAAATACAAAAAGAAAGGAGAAAGAGGTAGTAGAAGCCATGGAGCTCGGAGTAGTGGCTGAAATCCTTCTCTCCAGCAGCTGTAGGGTCGTCCTCCTCCTTCTTCTTGGATGGAAAGGTGTAGAATGGTGGTGGGATGTGGATGGAAGGCTTAGATATGGGGGGTGGGTAGGGTAGGCCACGGTCGTGGTGTAGGGGGCACGATCGTGGGAATTAAATTGCTAAATGTTAGGTTGGTGGTCAAAACGGCCACGGCCATGGTGGTTGTGGTGTGCCACGGCCGTGGTGGCTGGCACGGCCATGGTGGGCCTAGTTGATGTGGTCGTGGTACTACTGCACGACCGTTTTGCTCTACTGCGCCACGGTCGTTTTGTGGTGCACGGCCGTGGTGTCTGTCACTGGCACGGCCATTTTGTTCCACCACGGTCGTGCTTCTTTCTGTTTGATTTGGAAGTTGAACCTGACGATTTCTAAGTGACCTAGAACGGCCGTTTTGTTGTACCACGGCCGTGCTGAGTCCTGGGGCAGCACTTTGACTTGTATCTTTGGATTTTCTTGGACATCTTTGCTTCACATGATCTTTGGCCACTAGGGGTAGGTCGAGGGAGCGTCAGGCTTCACTTTGGGCCTCTCCAAGTAGAGAGGAACCCTAGGATCACCCCTTCTCTCTCTCTTCCATCAATCGTGGTCCAAATGCCTGAAAAACATGCAAATAATGTCCATAAGTGCATTTTATACAAATAAGCATATTAGGGGGAATGACATGCAATCTAACAGGTATAGATGTGATTGAAGAGCAAAAAGACACAAGATGAAGCCCTAAAATAGGGCTGCATCACCACCCCAAACTTAAAACATACTTGTCCTCAAGTATGCTCCAACTCAATCTCTCTACAAACTTTCACAAAAAGAAATGACAAATGCAATATAAAAGACGAGTGTTGCTGAATGGGATCTATGATGACTAAGTACATGCATTTCACCTCTCTCCTCTCCTTCTTTCACAATCTAATCATGGAAAGAGCACAAAGCATATAAACTTCAAATATAGCGCATAGAATACACAAGTTATCCATATTTCTTCCATTAAGTTCCGAGTAAACCGTTTCATGGTGGTGTTAATCAAGAATGACTAGGAGTGTTGTTTCACATTCATGCATTCAATCTTATATCTCAAATCATGCCAAATGACCCACGTGGCTGCGGATAAGGGTAAAATGAGCTAAGTTTGATGTTTCCTAGCTCAATGGGCATGAAAGTGGAAGAAAGGGTTGCAGTAAGATTTTTGGAGTGTTTTCACACACTCATCTTTTCTTTATTTGAATTCTCTTAAATAGGAGCATCCTTTTATTTTGTTTTTGCTTTTCTTTTTTTTGCTTTTCTTTCTTGCCCTTGGTGTAGATAGGGCAAATGGTGGATAGAGTGAAGCGGGGAGATGAAGATATGGCCACCCCAAAATTTTGGAGGTGGCCAAGGATGATTATGTGCACTAGGGCATCTTTTTATGAGGCGGAGGGGTATGAAGATGATGGAAGAAGAATCGAGTCAAAGAGGGGTCATTGGTATGATTTTCCACATAAGACATCCTGCATGAGAATTAATCCAACACTTCATCCAAGATATCACACCACATGAATGAACAAAATGAAATTGATATATCAAACAAGTAATTCCACAAACACTAAGCGTTCAAAGCTTGCTCAATTTCACAATTCAACCAATTCAATCACAATCCTAAGAGAGGTGATGCACATGTAAAAAGTCAAACATTGATACCACTTAGCAACAAACAATGGTGATTCACTTGCATTTGTCAAAGGTCAACATTTTAATTCAAAACAGTAGAGATTGGGTCAAAACACAATTTTTAGACAAGAAGTTTCAAATTTGGGCAAAATTGGCCAAAATGGTGCCAAGTTGCCTTCAATCACATCTAAGCCTATATTATTGAACTTAAAGCAGTAAACAAGCAAATCCTAACTAAAACATGCAAAAATTACCAAAAATCTACATGATATGCAATGCATGGCAAAAGAGCAAAATTTTTGAAAATTACGCAAAAAATGACAATAAGGTAAACTACATGGAATGAAGGTATGCAAAGCAGTAAAATTCAGTAAAATTTTAGACTAGAAAGCAGGACAAGCAAAAGAAATGAAAAACAACAAACAAAAAGTAAAATAGCAGGTGAGATGCAAAAATGAGTGAAAGAAGAATAAGGGCATACCGCCCTACCACCCCAAACTTTTGAACCATGCTGTCCTCAGCATGACACTAAAGTCTAGGGTGATAGGGTAGATGATCACTGCGGAGGTGGTGGAGGTGCTCCTCCCTGTCTGTAGTAGGCGCCCCAGTAGTCTGACTGTGGAGGCAGATAGCTGTCCTGAAAAGATGATAAAGAACTCCACCAGTCTTCACCCCACTGTGGGTTCCTCTGGGCCTAGGCATTGTGAAACTGATAAAGGTGGTTGACCTGGTAATGCATATGTTGGTGGTCCAACCACATGGCATCATATGTCCTCTAAAATCCCTCCTGTGCCTGTAGAATTCTGTCCTGCATCGCCTGAATGCTCTCCAGCTGTGCATGGATGGTACCCATATCATATGCATTCACTGAAGGCTGTTGTGGCTCGGACGCTCCCATTCTTTCTTCTCTTAGCCTCACCCATCTTACCGCTCTCTCCTCTGCCGTCCGCCTCTGCTCTGCCACCTGTGAAGGCTCTCCTGGACTCCCTGCAAACCTCACCTCAGGGATTTCCTCTCCTTTGGGGTTCTCCTCCTCGTACCTCCTCAACTTTTCCAGAAAATCTGGCGATGGTCCAAACTGTGCCATGAGGGGAGGAGTATGGTAAGGCAACTCCAATGTGACTCCTGGGTAGGGTGGGTTGATTTGGTACACGATCTTCTGATCCGTAACTGTAATCATGGATGAGCGGGTCAGGTAGTGCAAATCAACCAACTTGCTACCCTCTGCCTTTGTATATCTTGTCATGTCATGCCCCAAGACAGTGGCAATAGATGTTATAATCCCTCCCATTACAAATGGATTTGTTCTCTTGGACGGGATTGTCCTCATGTGATCAATCAATAATGCCCCCAGGTTCACATGTCTCTCCTTTGCCATCCAACCAAGCACAAAAAGATCTTTGTTGGTGCAGCTGCCTTGATTTTCATACCTGCCAAAGATGGTGTTTGCCAACACCTTCTGAACACAGCGGAGAAATGGGCTATGAATACCACTTGTCTTTGATATACTTTGGCCGGTGAAACACTTCCACATGTCTTGATACGTAGAACTAGAGTCATTTTCTATCCTCCCTCCATCTAGGATGGCAGCCATCTCTCCACTTGGGGCAAAAATCTGATTTAACATCTCTGAGGTTATCTTCCACCTCTTGTCCCCAATTGTTACCTTAATTGCATTCTCGCCATCATTGGTTGCTTTCTCTAGTGTGGCGAAGAACTGCTGCGTCAGCTCAATGTATGTCTCCTGCTGCAGTGTCAATATTTCATAAAGCCCCAATTTTTCCATCAATTCTTGAAAACAGACAAAGAACCCCATCGCCTCCATTGACGTTTGGCATGCATATCGAGTAGCTAACACTCTGCGTGTCAGGCATCCAGGGTGCTTGGGCTCCTTTGCCTTGTCTGTAGTAACCTCTGGTTGTGCAAATGGGCGTTGTGGCAGGCTTGGTTGCTGCTCAACCTCAGGCACATCAGTATCATCTTCATCAGCTAGCACGAGTCGTCGACGTGGTCGTAGTCGTGGCTACGGCTCAGGTTGTGGTTGTGTCGCAGAGGAGACGGACGGCCGTGCGGCTGAAACTGACGGCCGCGTGGCTGAGGCTGAGGGTCTCTCAGATGAGACGGAGTGTCGGGAGGCAGACGGCGGTGGTTGCGACGAAGATGGTGCCCCCGCTGTGGCTGTACGGAGGCTTTTTCAGCAATAGACTCCCCCGTGGCATCCAATTCCGCCTCTGTCAACTGGGGGTGGTTGTTTCTTGGCTTCCTTTGGTAGGGGATGACACCCCTAGTCTTCTCTACTGCCTTCCTTGCAAACTTCTTCATTCTTGCTCAAAAATTGCAGTGGAATTAGAAAAATTCGGATTTCTCCGAAGAACGGGGCAGTTGGGGCGGAATGGAGAGAAAGTGGTGCGTTTGTGGATGGAAATGGGTGGGATCTGGAGATTACGGTAGTGGAAATGGTAGGGGAGTGATTGGGAATGGTTTGGGGGTGATTTGGTGAGGATTCGATGGCTGGAGAAGGCAGGCAGAGTGTTGTACGGGCGCTAGGGCGTGAAGCACGGCCGTTCTGTTCTTCGGAGAAATGAGCAAGTGAAAAGAAGTTTTGCAAAATTTGACTTAAAACTGCTGGAATCGGGCTACTGCACGGCCATGCTGTGCGGCACGGCCGTGGTGGCTTCATGTACCACGGTCGTGCTGCCTTGCACGGCCGTGCTGCCCTGGTTCAAAACTTAGTCAATTTTCCCAATTTTCTGATCATATCCTTGTTGAAAGTGAGTGCACCACCACGGCCGTGCTGATGTACCACGGCCGTGTTGGGCACTGTAACAGTAGTAGGAGACTCGAATCTTGTTCAAATCATCAAAAATAGATCTCAAGTCGATATTCTATTGATGTGTTGTCAAACTTTTATCTATTCTTCTTCATTTCACTCTGTTCTCGCCTGTACATATCAAAACTATACAAAAACTATCAAATAAGAGTGTGTGTATGTGTGCTTTCTTGGAAAAAAAAAGTAAAAACAAAGAAAAAGTATCAAAAATGTAGTTCGGGTCAAAAATTCCCAAACCTAGGTGGGTTGCCTCCCACAAGCGCTTAGTTTCTTGCCTTCAGCTAGGCTTTTTGGTGATTCTTCAAAATTCATCCGTTTGGCATTCTCATGTGTCCATTCTTGCAAAACATGCACCCTTCCTTTGCACTCAATCTGTTCTCCTCATCCCTTTGATCCCAGTAATCATCATTAACTTCTTCACCTTGATGTCCTTATCTCAAATACCCATTTGGACTTGTGAAGTGATCGTGTCCAATATCCCTATCTCGAACTCACCGGGTTGGGGTCCTGTACATGTTGATCTTGATCTTCATGTCCATAAATGAGACTGTCATGGTGCCACTGCGTACATGAATGTCGGCATCAGCTGTAGATAAGAACGGCCTCCCCAAGATGATGGGAATCTTCCTATCCTCCGGCTCCATATCAAGTACAATGAAATCCGTCGGGAACACCGCGCCTTTTTCCTTGTCTATCATTACTAAGACATCATCCACTCTACCTCTAGGCACTTTTATAGATCTATCTGCCAACTGGAGAGTGCAATGTGTCGGCTTCAACTTGCCTAAGCCCAGCTCAACATAGACATGATATGGCATCAAATTCACACTAGATCCCAAATCAAGCAAGGACCTGTCTATGCGATGTCCCCCTATGTAACTAGGTATGAGTGGGGCTCCTGGTTCCTTTCTCTTCACGGGGAGTGAGTGTTGTATGATGGAGCTCACTTGTTCATTCAGTCTCACCTTCTTTGGAATCCTCCCCGTTGACCTTCTTTTCACAGTGCATAGGTTCTTGAGGAACTTGGCATATGATGGGATTTGCTTGATAGCATCCAATAGTAGAATGTATACCTTTACCTGACGAAACACCTCAAGAATGTCAACATTGTGCTTTTGCCTCCTTTTCAATTCTGGTGGCTCATCTAGTACTTCTACAACTGGAGGATCACTAGCTTTTGCTGCACTTGCATGAACATGAGGCGGAACACTAGGTATGGTAGGACCTGCACAAGGGATATGTGATGGATCACATGGAATCCCAAACTCAACATGTGGTATCACAACATCATCTTCAGCAATATCAATCACAGTATCACCACTTGGCTGCCTTAGCTTTGCTTTATCAACCATTCCTTGACTTGCGGGCTGCTCAAGAGTTTTTCCACTCCTTAGAACTGTCACGACACTACCTTGCTCATGAAGGGGAGGGGGAGCATGTTGTGGCTGTGGAGGAGGTGGAGGTGATACTTGGGGTTGAAATTGAGGTGGAGAAGGGAATTGAGGGGGATGAGAGAATTGGGGCTGGAAAGTGAAGTTTTGTGAAATTTGAGGTGAGGGAGGTGGTGGAGGGGTGTAAGGCTGGGGATAGCATTGGAAGGAGTGAATGGGATGCACTTGCATGGGGGGTGGACTGTAGAAAACTTGTGAAGAGGGCATGGGTCCACTTGCTTCATGGTGGCTCACGATGGATCTTGAAGACAATTTTTCCTCTTGGAGAGCGATGATAGAAGAGAGTTGCTCTATTCTCTCTTCTAACCTTGCAACATCCCTTTGAAAATCATCAAACACTCTCAATCTAGAAAGAACCTCTTCCTCAAACCTTGAGTTGTACGTGGGACTTTGTGGTTCCTAGTAGCTATAGGAGAGAGGTGTCTTCTTTTGTTCCCCATAGAACTCTATAGAATTGACCGGGTGGCAAGGAGCATTTGTCACTTGGTTCTTAATGAAGTTCACCATGTCACCAAGAATCTTCATCACTTGCGGGCTTGAGTCATCATGAGTAGGGGGTGTCACAGCAAAGGCATACCCTCTTTCATTCATCATGCTAGAAGCTCGAATTCTTGATCCTTCAGCCAACTGCTCAAATAAAGGTCATATCTCCTCAGGTGGCCGAGCCATAAAAACTCCTCCACAAGAAGAGTCCACTGTGTCTTGGTCCTTTAGAGACAAACCAGAGTAGAATGATTGAACTAGCTGCCACAAAGGGATCTCATGGTGTGGGCACTCTCTCAACAGCTTCTTGAATCTCTCCCATGCATCATGAAACTTCTCACTGCCCATTTGGCTAAAACTTGTAACGGAACGCCACATTTGTGTCAACCTTGCAATAGAGTAGAACTGTCTCAAGAAAGCATTCTTCATTGTTTCCCAACTCATGATGTCCTTTCTTGAGTCATACCAGTCTTTGGCTCTATCTTTGAGGGAGAAAGAGAACAAGGTCAACCGAATTGTATCATCACTAGCCGTCGATGTCCTGAAGGTGGAGCATACTTCAAGAAAGGAGTCCAAGTTCTTGTAGGGGTTCTCACTCTCTGAGCCATAGAAGATGGGCAGGAGCCCAAGAAGACCTAGAGGAATAGAGAATTGCTCCCCTGGCATTTGATCAACCCTGCTAGCAATTGGCGATTTTTAGTTGCTAGGCATGAAGTAATCTTGAAGTGGCTTGTGAGGTGCACTTTGGTCTTCCATCTTGTTTCCTCCCGAATGGCTTGTCACATGCACAAAGCACAACCAAACAAAAGAAAGCAAGTTAGTAAACCAATATACACAAGAAATGCAAAGAAAAATGAATAAAGAATAGCAATGATGAGGGCAGTAGGAAAAGTCAAAGCAAAACTAACTAGCTAGGCCGAGTGCCTCTAATCCCCGACAACGGCGCCAGAAAGCTTGATGTGATTCCGCTAGTGGTGCTAACACACTACTCGATAGAATAGATGCGCCCCACGAGGTCGGAATGCACGGTGGATGGGGGTTTGCTTTCGATATTTATAAACCTAAACTAGCTACCTACGTCTACTAAAACACTACACCCGCAAGCGCATGGGGTCGTGTCGTAGTATAGGAAGGCGGCAAGTATAGGGTCGATCCACAGGGAAAAGAGGGGGCACTAGAGCTAGGTTAGTTTGGCTAGGTTCCTACTGCGGAGACTAGGGTTAAGGGTTTAAAGGTTGTTTTGATTGTTAACTAAGGATGAACAAGAAATCAGTTAAAGGCAGGAATGAAATCTACGTTAACCCTAGACTAGATTAAGGCTAAACAGGAAAGAACGGATTAAGCTGGGTATGAAAAGGCAAATTACACTAAAGAAAGCAAGAAGAGAAAAAGAGCAATTAAAGAACTAGACTAACATGAACAAGGTAAGAACAAAGCAAGAAGCTAACTAAGCAAGGAAAGAGCTAATTAAGCTAAGCAAGCACAAAACTATGGTTTTAAGCAGTAAAGAGATGTGTGGGTTGTTTAGGGGTATGAACTTATCACTTAAGTTGGGGGTGATATATGAACATTATGATTCCATTTATATTATCCAAACCAAACAACAAGTTAGAGTCTAATGAATTGACCTAAGCTACTAACTGGCCATGGATATGCTAGGTTGTACATAGGGGAACTAGTCCCTGACACCCCCTACTACCCTTACGAGGCTCAATTGGGTTAGGGATTAGGTTCAAATCAATTAGAGTCTAATCAAGTCTAGGTTTCTAGATTAGGCATTCCTAGGGCAATTAGGGGCTGAGGGTAGTAATGGGGAGGTGAGATTAGGGTTTTGGACGCCAATTCCCCCACATTCTAGCCTTGAGAAGGCTCCATGCTAATTGCACTAGAATTACCTAATCTAGCTACTTAGATCTCTCACTTAGGTTTAGGGAGATTGATTAGGATGTAGTAAGATGGGAGGCAACCTAGGGATCCAAGAATTGGACCTAGGGGCAAATCCCAAAATTCACACATATAAGCAATTTGCCTAAATTCCTAGGTGATTTCACACACAAACCAACAAGCAATCTATGGAGAATGAGATAGAAATAGAATATAATCATTAACAAATGAAATTAAAAAGTTTACATGTCATTTTCCCCCAACATGGTATCAAAGTAACATAATACCCCCCAAACAGCCCACCCACAGGGGCCTAGCTACTCATAGAAATGGAAAATACAAAAAGAAAGGAGAAAGAGGTAGAAGAAGCCATGGAGCTTAGAGTAGTGGCTGAAATCCTTCTCTCCAGCAGTTGTAGGGTCGTCCTCCTCCTTCTTCGTGGATGGCAAGGTGTAGAATGGTGGTGGGATGTGGATGGAAGGCTTAGATATGGGGGGTTATGTGGTGGAAATGATGAAATGGAGTGGATTTGAGGTGGAGGTGAAGTGGAATGGAGTGGAGGTGACAAGGGAGAGAAAATGGGAGTAGAAGGTAGCTAACCTCGTGCCCTAGTCGCCACCTAGGTATATATAGGTGTGGGGGAAGCACTAGGTCAAGTTAGGGGCAAAATGGGTAAAGTAGTGAAAAAGTGGCTGGATTCTGTGAGTAGCACGGCCGTGGTGGGGTACCACTGCCGTGGTGGGTAGGATAGGCCACGACCGTGGTGTAGGGGGCATGGTCATGGGAATTAAATTGCTAAATGTCAGGTTGGTGGTCAAAACGGCTACGGCCGTGGTGCGGTACCACGGTCGTGGTGGCTGTGGTGTGCCACAGCCGTGGTGGGCCTGGTTGATGTGGTCGTTGTAACATCCCTGACCTGGGTTATGAACTAACCCTAGGTCTTTTTCCTAAATATGTAATTAAATCCTTGTGATTATCTTTGGGCATGTAATTAAGTTCCTGAGGAACATACATTTCCTTTTCTGTCCCTTTTAAACAATATTGAAATGATTGTTTTGTAATACAGGGATCTATGTGCAAATTACCCAGTTAAGGGGTTAACTTGCAAATTGCACATGTTAAGATGTTTCTTTGATGATATGGCATCATATGAGTGAATATGATGAAGTAAGAGGGATTTCCCAAGCTTGAGCACCAAGGTGCAGCTGTGGAAGCAATCCCTGTGCTTGAAACCCTAAATTAGAGTAAAATGCAATTTACCCAATTTGAGGGGTGCAACTTGTAAAATACAACATCTAGAACATCTTTTATGACTCTTGTCATCATTTAGAGAAGAAATGATGAAGAGGTCACTTCTTTTGAATAATCATATAATGAAGAACACCTTTGTGATTGAATAATCAAGGTGTAAGTATAACAGCCCTTTTATGTGTGTACTTTAGTGATGAGTTGATCTTCTTTGCCTTCATTTCTTGAACTTAGAAGGAGTTTGTCCTTAGAAATAAGATGAAGGGACGTGCAAAGAAGAAAAGAAGGACTTAGATGAGAAATGAGGAAAACATATGTTATTATGTTGAAGTTTCACCTAAGTATATATGCTACTTTCCTCACTTAGCAAGGAAACGATCCTTTTCATTTCTTCACTTTTCCCCTTGCTCAAAACCGACCAAGGCTAAGCTCTGGAGCAGAGAAGGACGACCAGGGGTCCTAGGTAAGTTTGGATCATCCCTTTTGTCTTGAATTCATGGAGGAAACTCGATTTCAAGGTTGAATTCATGGCTAGCTCACTTAGCTTTATCTTTCTAGCCATTCCTTTTCAACTCTCCTTGGAAAATATACCTTGGACGACCTGTGGAGCTCAAAGACGCCATTAAAGACTTGGAGCTTGGAAGCTTGGAGCTCAAGGAACAATCTTTAGGCGGGTTTTATAACTCTAAACCTTATGCTTTGATTATACATCTCTCTCTTTACATTTAGTTGCTAGTTCTTCTTCTTCCCTATCTTCCCTTGCATCCTTGCAAGAAAATCCGTGAGGAACTACTACTATTCTCGAGCTAGAAGATGAGGGCGTTATTTCCTATGCTTATCCACGAATTTTCTACTTTACGAAATGACCTTGAACCTTTGGCCAAACGGGTTCATACTCGTTTAGAGGCCAAACGGGTTCACCAAGGTCGGTTTGCCCAAACGGGTTCCAACCCGTTTGAGGGCGTTGACCAAGCAACGACCATTTGGGGTTACTTTTCATAATTATGTATGATAATCACCCACCACGTTTGAGGGATTAACTCCAAAGGAATCGTGAAATATAGGCTAACCAATTAGCAAATCTAATTGAATTAAGTCCTGATTTTCAACCTGTTTAATTGGACCTTTTTGGGCAAACGGGTTCCAACCCGTTTGAAGGAGTTGACCAAGTGTTGACCGTTTGGTATTACTGTTCCTAATGACATTGGTTAATGACTCACCAAATTTTATGGATTAATTCCAAACGAGTCATGAGTTGAAGGCCAATCAACTAAGCAATCGATTTAAATTAAATGCTGATTTACCAAATTGAATAACTTGAACTTTTGGCCAAACGGGTCCCAACCCGTTTGAGGGCGTTGACCAAGCATTGACCGTTTGGGATTCCTGTTCATAATATATTGAATTTCATTTCTACCAAGAATAATCATCTAATTCCTAACCAAATAAGAGGTGAAGGTATTTCAACACCTTAACCCTAATAGGGTTGAATGTGCTGACTTGAAGAGTAGTTTGTGTTGAGTTTTGGGTTGAAGGACCCAAACGGGTTCCACACCATTTGGGGGTCCTTCCAAACGATCCCACACTCGTTTAGTGACACTCCATGATCGTTTGGAGTTCTAGAGTTAAAGGAATTTGATGAATTGAGGGTCCAATCACAAGATGTTGATAATTGATGAAAAGTGCTGATTTGTAATCTTTAGGGTTCAACCCTTATCAAATTAACTTAGTTTTTGGTCAAACTTTGGGCAAACGGTCTCAAGGTCGTTTGGAGTTCATCCAAACGATCTCAAGACCGTTTGGGCCAAGTTTGGGCCCAATTGGAGTTCAATTGATAGGTTCAACCTTGTTTTGATTCACATTGTTGATAATTGATAAGTGATCGGTTGGAAACCCTAATTGAATTAGATTTAACCCTAATTGGCTTGCAATTGAAGATCAAATTGGTGACCAATTGATTGAGGCTCATCCTAGTTGACTCAATTTGTAAGTGGTTAATATGGCTTGGGCCAATTGAACGTTTCAACATAAGAAACCCTTTTCAATTATGATATTTGTATCAACTTTCATGTCCATGCGGTTTGGACCCAATTGGGTTCACACCCGTTTAAGACCAAACGAGTGCACACTCGTTTAGACCCAAATGAGTGCACACTCGTTTAGACCCAAATGAGTCCATACTCGTTTAGACCCAAACGAGTGCACACTCGTTTAAGCCCAAACGGGTTCACACACTCGTTTAGGTCTAAACGGGTTGACACTCGTTTAGGTCCAAACGGGTTCACACTCGTTTGGACTCAAACGAGTCCACACTCATTTGGATTTAAATGGGTTCACACCCATTTGGAGGTCAAGGGTGTACACACTCATTTGGAGGCCAAGTGGGTCCATACCCATTTAAGGAACAAATGGGTTGAAGGTTGAAGGTTCAACCCTAACCCAATTGAAGAATTTCAAGGATGATTATACTTAACCACTTGAAGGCCTAAATGGTTCAATGATGATTTCATTTAATCCATAATGGTAACCTAAGTCATTAAAGGAACTAAGTGACTAATGATGTGAACCATGATGATGATCAATGGGCAATTTACCAAAATGCCCTTGAAAGGTTCAAATTGAGTGAAACCTTGTTCTAATCAAACCCTAATCACTCAATAGTGGTGATTTGGTTTATGTTAATCAAAGTGGACTTAACCCAACCTGATCTAGAGTGGTGTTATCACCATCTACTAGTATGAGGAGAGAGAAAGTATCTTAAGAGAAAGAAAGTACCCTTTTATGGTGGAAATTCAAGTAAAGTACCTTCAATACACATGAATGTGCATGATTAGGGTATGATCCACCTATGTGAGATCATGGAAACCCTAATTATGATAAATGATGAATCTTAACCTAAATCTGAGAGCATCAATGATGATTTTCCTCATACATGATGATGTTATGAGTTCAATTCACCATAATGTGAATAGTAAACCCTAATTCTAGGGTGATGACATGTAATGGGGATAAGTAAACCCTAATTGATGAGAATCAGGGAACTTAGCTCTTATGGCAAGAGTGGAAGGTATAATTCTTGAATTGAATTACTTTTATCAGTTGAATTAACCATGCAGGTTCTTATATGAGGATGATCATATCCAGGTATGGATGATGATGTTACATTCATTGAAAGCATGTTGTTAGCTTTATGAATAGTGAAATATCTTGATGCCTTGTCAGTGGCATTTATGAGTTTAATGGGCTGTGAGAGCCATAAATACCGTCAAGGTCATGCTTT
This sequence comes from Alisma plantago-aquatica, assembly GCA_963693085.1. Lineage (NCBI taxonomy): Eukaryota > Viridiplantae > Streptophyta > Magnoliopsida > Alismatales > Alismataceae > Alisma > Alisma plantago-aquatica. The sequence goes on along the minus strand of OY856411.1, from coordinate 444,380,916 downwards.
AGAGATGACTTGTGATGAGGATGTTGAGAAATGATAATTGATGTGAGTTAGATTTGTTACATTTAGTATTCTCCCTTCATAGCTGCTATGCTAATGTTATTGTTTGAAGAACAATGTATGATGTTAAAAGAATACTGAATGTACCTAACTAATCAAGTATAACCATACCATGTAGAGCCCTGATCATAGATCCATCATTGTCAGAGATCAAATGATGGTGAAACAGATTTTCCTAAGGGAACTCCTGGATCACATACTTTTGAGTATGTGGGGTATATGGTTGTGTAGAACCTTACATCCTAGTGTAGGTATTTTATGTAGATGTGTCATCTGTCAATCCTTCACTATAAATCCATACCACATCAGTGGAAGGTAAACATGAAATCTCCTGATGGCGAAGAAAGCACGGATACTGTATCAGTGGAAGGTAAACACGAAATCTCCTGATGACGAAGAGAGTACAGAACGCCACTGTAACTCTAGAATAGCGAAGTACCAGATTACCCTGGTAAGCTATATAGTAGAGACACAAGATGTCCTGCAAGTAATCCTCTTACTGACTGAGGAAGGTGAAGGTCATGAGAATCCGGCTCTTTCAATGACCTAGTATGATACCGAGGCACGTATCAGTGATCGGTTGGAGTATGAGTGGTATACCTCATCTCCGCAGGGCATAATATCAATGTTTGAAAAACATAATCTACATCGTAGTATACCTGTTAGAGGTAACTATGAGCTAATTGATTGATGTTACACTGTATAGTGCATATGATCTTCATGTTTCATAAATGTTGAACTCTGGATTACTACCAAAACTGCTGTTGTTTACTTCAAAGCTTTTAATTGCCTATGTTGTTCTTGATATGTTATAATAAAGTTTCTGGCGGAGAGTTATAACTCTCGCTGGGACAATTATTTAAAATTGTCTCACCCCGTAGACTTCAACTTTTTAGGTGGTCGCCAAGGACGAAGGGACCAATCTCCAGGTGACCAGTATCAGCAGCAACAGTACCCGGAGCAGCAGTAAATCTCAGGTGGAGATTCAGACTGCTGAGTTATATAGATAGATAGCCAGTCCTATGCGTCCTCTGTACTCTCAGGTCCTTGGGGTCATGGTCTGAGTTTTGATTTGTCCCTTGAGATTTTGTAGCATGTTGTGTTTAATTACTCAAGAAGTAATTAACAGAGATGTAAACAGTTTATCTTGAATCTATGAAAGGAGTTTTTATGGTTTCAATGTCTTATCTCAAAAAGTTTTAATTTCCACTAATTTTTGGTATTCCGCTGCTAAACGAATCGCTTCCGCTATGTTTACTTCGAAGTTTATGTGTTTATCTCAGACTTTGGAGATCAGAGCCCACAATTAGTGGTATCAGAGCTCTAGGTTCGCTGAGTCTACAGAGACATAGGACTTAGGATGTCGAGTCTATCCTTAGTGTTCCTTCCTTATCTAATAGAACCTTCTGCTCCTCAGGAGAAGAAGTTATATAAGGATGTCTGAGCCACATGAAGAGTACGTGGCGGAAAGTAGCGTTGCTGCACCACAGGGAGGTGCAAGGCACCCAGAAATGGAGCAACCCTTACCTGAGCAACCCAGGGAGCCACCCCAGTTTGACCCAGCTGAGATAGAAAACCCAGCTGTCCATGCCTTATTTGATAAGTTTCTGACAGCCATAACACACATAGCAGATAGGGTGCCACCGTCTGCACCTAGGGTACCAGCCCATCAGGAAGATTATGGAGCTGGCAAGACTTTCGAGAGACTTCACCGGGTGGGAGCCATAGACTATGCTGGTACATCTGACCCAGCAGATGCTGATCTATGGTTGACAGAACTGGAAAAGGCTTTCAGGATCCTTGATATTCCTGAAGCTGAAAAGGTAAAACATGCGGTATACCTCCTAAAAGGGAGTGTTGGTAATTGGTGGATGATAGAGGAGGATAAGAGACCAGACAAAGAAATAGGATGGGAGGTTTTCCGACGAGAATTCATCAATAGATACTTCCCTAAGATGTATCTAGATGAGAAGATCTTTCAATTTGAGAAGATCACACAAGGACACATGAACATTAGCGAGTATGAAGCTAAGTTCATGGAGTTACTACGGTTTTGTCCACAAATGGCAGTTACCGATGAAGAAAGAATTCGACGTTTTGAACAGGGTTTGAAATCTGAACTAGCCACTCCTGTGTCTGCTCTAGAGAATAGAGAAAGGTTTGCCACCGTTGCGGAGTCAGTAAGAAGGATAGAGAGGTCAGAAACCATGAAACAACAGACAAGTAGTAAGAAGTTGTACACCCAGCCTCAAGAACAAGGGCCTGAAAGTTTTAAGAAACCAAGATTTTCTACACCATCAGCTTTGTCAGGATTTCCTACCCAGACACAATGGGTGTCAAGTGGAAGTAGGGATCATAGTAGTATTCTAAGAGGACCCTCCGACATAGCATCAGCATCGGTAACTGGATCGTATAGACACTTTGCACCCAGGATCTGTTACCTATGTAGACAGCCGGGACACCTAGCAAGGGATTGTCCAGACAGGAATACAATAATGACTCAGCCCCAAGGACAGAGTCTGCAAGGCTCACAAGGGAGGCTCTATAATAATAGAGGATGTGGACAAACGTCCCATACAGGTCAGATGAAATAAGTTTTGTTTTAATATTACATATCAAGATTCTATGTGTTAAAAATATGTAATTTTGCTGCTTCTGAATTCCTTGACTAGATCCTGGAAGAACACAAGGGAGATAAGAACTTGTATCTTACTCAATATTATTTCAAACAATTTATAATCTCCCTTAACTGTGCATGAAAAGGATGAAATATAGATGTGATACCTGAAGAATAATCTAGTATGGTAAATTCTGTGTGTATAATGATATGAAGAACGAGGAATATATTGATAAGTAAAATACATACTACCTAATCTCAATACTTATATACCCTGGCCAGGTATATAGTTATTGTAGATAAGGCAAGTATGAAACTCCTAGATTGTTATATTTTGATTACTCTGATCAGGTAAATATTCTATAACAATCTAGAGGGTATAAGGAAAAATTAAATAAGAAAAACTCAGTGAATACTTAGTGAATATACTCAGTGAATACTTAGTGAATATGCTTAGCGAATATACTTAGTGAATATGCTTAGTGAATATACTCAGTGAATACTTAGTGAATATGCTTAGTGAATATACTCAGTGAATACTTAGTGAATATGCTCAGTGAATATACTTAGTGAATACTTAGTGAATATACTCAGTGAATACTTAGTGAATATACTCAGTGAATACTTAGTGAATATGCTTAGTGAATATACTCACTGAATACTTAGTGAATATGCTCAGTGAATACTTAGTGAATATACTCAGTGAATACTTAGTGAATATGCTTAGTGAATATACTCAGTGAATACTTAACGAATATGCTTAGTGAATATACTCAGTGAATACTTAAGTGAATATGCTCAGTGAATATACTCAGTGAATACTTAGTGAATATACTCAGTGAATACTTAGTGAATATGCTCAGTGAATATACTCAGTAAATACTTAGTGAATATACTCAGTGAATACTTAGTGAATATACTCAGTGAATACTTAGTGAATATACTCAGTGAATACTTAGTGAATATGCTTAGTGAATATACTCAGTGAATACTTAGTGAATATGCTCAGTGAATATACTCAGTGAATGCTTAGTGAATATACTCAGTGAATTTCCTCAGTGAATACTTAGTGAACAAACTTAGTGAATATACTTGGTGAACTTCCTCAGTAACTACTTAGTAAGCATACTCAATGAACTCCTTCAGTGAAGCCTTTGAGACAATATACTGAGTAAAATATCTGTGTTAAGGTATGTATGTTCCTCTCATGGTAAGCATTCTTGAGTAATATTGGAAGAATGTTCTTTTATGTTTTTTCCTTTCAAAAAGTATGGACACCTTTTGTTAGGGGTTTATGCTTTACACAAGCATAAACAGTGATAAGAAGTAATTAACAAAAGGGACTTTGTACGAATTACAAACCCATAATATCATCATAATGATCAATCTATTCTTCCTTTCCCTGGGATTTTGAGGATGAAATCCTTGTTAGGGGTTTATAATTTGTAGCATCCCTAACCTGGGTTATGAACTAACCCTAGGTGTTTTGCCTAAATATGTAATTAAATCCTTGTGATTATCTTTGGGCATGTAATTAAGTTCCTGAGGAACATACATTTCCTTTTCTGTCCCTTTTAAACAATATTGAAATGATTGTTTTGTAAAATAGGGATCTATGTGCAAATTACCCAGTTAAGGGGTTAACTTGCAAATTGCACATGTTAAGATGTTCCTTTGATGATATGGCATCATATGAGTGAATATGATGAAGTAAGAGGGATTTCCCAAGCTTGAGCACCAAGGTGCAGCTGTGGAAGCAATCCCTGTGCTTGAAACCCTAAATTAGAGTAAAGTGCAATTTACCCAATTTGAGGGGTGCAACTTGTAAAATACACCATCTAGAACATCTTTTATGACTCTTTTCATCATTTAGAGAAGAAATGATGAAGAGGTCACTTCTTTTAAATAATCATATAATGAAGAACACCTTTGTGATTGAATAATCAAGGTGTAAGTATAATAGCCCTTTATGTGTGTACTTTAGTGATGGGTTGATCTTCTTTGCCTTCATTTCTTGACCTTAGAAGGAGTTTGTCCTTAGAAATAAGAGGAAGGGACGTGAAAAGAAGTAAAGAAGGACTTAGATGAGAAATGAGGAAAACATATGTTATTATGTTGAAGTTTCACCTAAGTATATATGCTACTTTCCTCACTTAGCAAGGAAACGATCCTTTTCATTTCTTCACTTTTCCCCTTGCTCAAAACTAACCAAGGCTAAGCTCTGGAGCAGAGAAGGACGACCAGGGGTCCTAGGTAAGTTTGGATCATCCCTTTTTGCTTGAATTCATGGAGGAAACTCGATTTCAAGGTTGAATTCATGGCTAGCTCACTTAGCTTTATCTTTCTAGCCATTCCTTTTCAACTCTCCTTGGAGAATATACCTTGGCCGACCTGTGGAGCTCAAATACGCCATTAAAGGCTTGGAGCTTGGAAGCTTGGAGCTCAAGGAACAATCTTTAGGCGGGTTTTATAACTCTAAACCTTATGCTTTGATTATACACCTCTCTCTTTACATTTAGTTGCTAGTTCTTCTTCTTCCCTATATTCCCTTGCATCCTTGCAAGCAAATCCATGAGGAACTACTACTTTTCTCGAGCTAGAAGATGAGGGCGTTATTTCCTATGCTTATCCACGAATTTTCTACTTTATGAAACGACCTTGAACCTTTGGCCAAACGGGTTCATACTCGTTTAGAGGCCAAACGGGTTCACCAAGGTCGGTTAGCCCAAACGGGTTCCAACCCATTTGAGGGCGTTGAACAAGCGACGACCATTTGGGGTTCCTGTTCATAATTATGTAGGCTAATCACCCACCAAGTTTGAGGGATTAACTCCAAAGGAATCGTGAAATATAGGCTAACCAATTAGCAAGTCTAATTGAATTAAGTCCTGATTTTCAACCTGTTTAATTGGACCTTTTTGGGCAAACGGGTTCCAACCCGTTTGAAGGAGTTGACCAAGAGTTGACCGTTTGGGATTACTGTTCCTAATGACATTGGTTAATGACTCACAAAATTTTATGGATTAATTCCAAACGAGTCATGAGTTGAAGGCCAATCAACTAAGCAATCGATTTAAATTAAATGCTGATTTACCAAATTGAATAACTTGAACTTTTGGCCAAACGGGTCCCAACCCGTTTGAGGGCGTTGACCAAGCATTGACCGTTTGGGATTCCTGTTCATAATATATTGAATTTAATTCTACCAAGAATAATCATCTAATTCCTAACCAATTAAGAGTTGAAGGTATTTCAACACCTTAACCCTAATCGGGTTGAATGTGCTGACTTGAAGAGTAGTTTGTGTTGAGTTTTGGGTTGAAGGACCCAAACAGGTTCCAAACCGTTTGGGGGTCCTTCCAAACGATCCCACACTCGTTTAGTGACACTCCATGATCGTTTGGAGGTCTATAGTTAAAGGAATTTGATGAATTGAGGGTCCAATCACAAGATGTTGATAATTGATGAAAAGTGTTGATTTGTAATCGTTAGGGTTCAACCCTTATCAAATTAACTTAGTTTTTGGTCAAACTTTGGTAAAACAGTCTCAAGGTCGTTTGTAGTTCATACAAACGATCTCAAGACCGTTTGGGCCAAGTTTGGGCCCAATTGGAGTTCAATTGATAGGTTCAACCTTGTTTTGATTCACATTGTTGATAATTGATAAGTGATCGATTGGAAACCCTAATTGAATTAGATTTAACCCTAATTGGCTTGCAATTGAAGATCAAATTGGTGAACAATTGATTGAGGCTCATCCTAGTTGACTCAATTTGTAAGTGGTTAATATGGCTTGGGCCAATTGAACGTTTCAACATAAAAAACCCTTTTCAATTATGATATTTGTATCAACTTTCATGTCCATGCGGTTTGGACCCAATTGGGTTCACACCCGTTTAAGCCCAAATGAGTGCACACTCGTTTAGACCCAAACGAGTGCACACTCATTTAGACCCAAATGATTCCATACTCGTTTAGACCCAAACGAGTGCACACTCGTTTAAGCCCAAACAGGTTCACACACTCGTTTAGGTCTAAACGGGTTGACACTCGTTTAGGTCCAAACGGGTTCACACTCGTTTGGACTCAAACGAGTCCACACTCGTTTGGATTCAAATGGGTTCACACCCATTTGGAGGTCAAGAGTGTACACACTCGTTTGGAGGCCAAGTGGGTCCATACCCATTTAAGGAACAAATGGGTTGAAGGTTGAAGGTTCAACCCTAACCCAATTGAAGAATTTCAAGGATGATTATACTTAACCACTTGAAGGCCTAAATGGTTCAATGATGATTTCATTTAATCCATAATGGTAACCTAAGTCATTAAAGGAACTAAGTGACTAATGATGTGAACCATGATGATGATCAATGGGCAATTTACCAAAATGCCCTTGAAAGGTTCAAATTGAGTGAAACCTTGTTCTAATCAAACCCTAATCACTCAATAGTGGTGATTTGGTTTATGTTAATCAAAGTGGACTTAACCCAACCTGATCTAGAGTGGTGTTATCACCATCTACTAGTATGAGGAGAGAGAAAGTATCTTAAGAGAAAGAAAGTACCCTTTTATGGTGGAAATTCAAGTAAAGTACCTTCAATACACATGAATGTGCATGATTAGGGTATGATCCACCTATGTGAGATCATGGAAACCCTAATTATGATAAATGATGAATCTTAACCTAAATCTGAGAGCATCAATGATGATGTTCCTCATACATGATGATGTTATGAGTTCAATTCACCATAATGTGAATAGTAAACCCTAATTCTAGGGTGATGACATGTAATGGGGATAAGTAAACCCTAATTGATGAGAATCAGGGAACTTAGCTCTTATGGCAAGAGTGGAAGGTATAATTCTTGAATTGAATTACTTTTATCAGTTGAATTAACCATGCAGGTTCTTATATGAGGATGATCATATCCAGGTATGGATGATGATGTTACATTCATTGAAAGCATGTTGTTAGCTTTATGAATAGTAAAATATCTTGATGCCTTGTCAGTGGCATTTATGAGTTTAATGGGTTGTGAGAGCCATAAATACCATCAAGGTCATGCTTTACAGATGACTTGTGATGAGGATGTTGAGAAATGATAATTGATGTGAGTTAGTTTTGTTACATTTAGTATTCTCCCTTCATAGCTTCTATGCTAATGTTATTGTTTGAAGAACAATGTATGATGTTAAAAGAATATTGAATGTACCGAACTAATCAAGTATAACCATACCATGTAGAGCTCTGTTCATAGATCCATCATTGTCAGAGATCAAATGATGGTGAAACAGATTTTCCTAAGGGAACTCCTGGATCACATACTTTTGAGTATGTGGGGTATATGGTTGTGTAGAACCTTACATCCTAGTGTAGGTATTTGATGTAGATGTGTAATCTGTCAATCCTTCACTATAAATCCATACCACATCAGTGGAAGGTAAACATGAAATCTCCTGATGGCGAAGAAAGCACGGATACTGTATCAGTGGAAGGTAAACACGAAATCTCCTGATGACGAAGAGAGTACAGAACGCCACTGTAACTCTAGAATAGCGAAGTACCAGATTACCCTGGTAAGCTATATAGTAGAGACACAAGATGTCCTGCAAGTAATCCTCTTACTGACTAAGGAAGGTGAAGGTCATGAGAATCTGGCTCTTTCAATGACCTAGTATGATACCGAGGCACGTATCAGTGATCGGTTGGAGTATGAGTGGTATACCTCATCTCCGCAGGGCATAATATTAATGTTTGAAAAACATAATCTACAGCGTACTATACCTGTTAGAGGTAACTATGAGCTAATTGATTGATGTTACACTGTATAGTGCATATGATCTTCATGTTTCATAAATGTTGAACTCTTGATTACTACCAAAATTGTTGTTGTTTACTTCAAAGCTTTTAATTGCCTATGTTGTTCTTGATATGTTATAATAAAGTTTCTGGTGGAGAGTTATAACTCTCGCTGGGACAATTATTTAAAATTGTCTCACCCCGTAGACTTCAACTTTTTAGGTGGTCGCCAAGGACGAAGGGACCAATCTCCAGGTGACCAGTATCAGCAGCAGCAATAAATCTCAGGTGGAGATTCAGACTGCGGAGTTATATAGATAGATAGTCAGTCCTATGCGTCCTCTGTACTCTCAGGTCCTTGGGGTCATGGTCTGAGTTTTGATTCGTCCCTTGAGATTTTTTAGCATGCTGTGTTTAATTACTCAAGAAGTAATTAACAGAGATGTAAACAGTTTATCTTGAATCTATGAAAGGAGTTTTTATGGTTTCAATTTCTTATCTCAAAAAGTTTTAATTTCCGCTGATTTTTGGTATTCCGCTGCTAAACGAATCGCTTCCGCTATGTTTACTTCGAAGTTTATGTGTTTATCTCGGACTTTGGAGATCATAGCCCACAGTCGTGGTACTACTGCACGGCCGTTTTGCTCTGCTGCGCCACGGTCGTTTTGTGGTGCACAGCCGTGGTGTATGTCACTGGCACGGCCGTTTTGTTCCACCACGGCTGTGTTGCTTTCTACTTGATTTGGAAGTTGAACATGTCGATTTCTAAGTGACCTAGCACGGCCGTTTTGTTGTACCACGGCCGTGCTAAGTCCTGGGGCAGCACTTTGACTTGTATCTTTGGATTTTCTTGGACATCTTTGCTTCACATGATCTTTGGCCACTAGGGGTAGGTCGAGGGAGCGTCAGGCTTCACTTTGGGCCTCTCCAAGTACAGAGGAACCCTAGGATCACCCCTTCTCTCTCTCTTCCATCAATCATGGTCCAAATGCCTAAAAAACATGCAAATAATGTCCATAAGTGCATTTTATACAAATAAGCATATTAGGGGGAATGACATGCAATCTAACAGGTATAGATGTGATTGAAGAGCAAAAAGACACAAGATGAAGCCCTAAAATAGGGCTGCATCAGTATTAGACATAGTGCCATTGAGCTTTCTATCACTAGTATAGATGATTATTCAAAATATCAATATTAGGATTTCCTTATCCCTCCTTTTTCCCTGACCCCTTATGACCATTAATTTCTCAATCACTTGCAATTTCTCTTGTACTCATTATTTTCTAGTCATCTTCCGTGTTTACTAATTTTTATTTATGCAATGATAGTGCATGTTTGGAGCTTATCCCTCTCTATTGAGGCATTGCCTATTGACCATGAGTTTGGAAGAAGTCAAAGAATGAGATGTAAATACAAATAAGAGGATAGGTAAAGTAAAAACATGGATATCTTATAGAGACAACCATAAGTTCCACATAGAGTGAATCAAAATCCAAATGACATTGGTGGAGGTGGAGGTGTAAGAAGTCAATGTGAAGGCCAAGGAGCAACAAGTAGTCCAAAGACCAATTCAATATTACTTTGTGTGGGAGACTATGCCTTATCAATCACCCCCCATCAACAAGCTACTAGGAGAGAAGCCTTTTCTATGCCTCTTATACCCTTTTTCTACAAACTTGATTTGAAGAATCCGTATATGAATATAATTTTTTTCTTTTAAGTGTGTTTTACTTTTTGTGCACTAATGACCATTGGTAATTCAATTTATTTGACCTTGTTCCCTTTTTCTATCAAAGACAATGCAAAAGATTTCTACTCATCAGTGTCTGGATTCATCACATGAAAAATCAAGAAAAACAATTGTTAAATAAGTTCTTTTTTGTTGCAAAGTTGATTCCATGCATTGATCATTCACTTATTTTGGTCAATTGAGAAATGAGAATTCTATGGTAGTTGGGAAAGATATTTTTGAAGCTTCTAAAAGATTTCCCACACCATGAAGTGAGAACATGGGAACTATTCAATCTATTAAATTATGGGTATCTCTTCTCCATCAAACAATGGATGACTCATCCTATAGAGGGACATTTACAAGGAAGACCTTGAAGTGGCATAGACACTAATTAAGAATTTGGCTGAGAATTAGATGCACCATGCATCCTCATCTATTTTTAGTATCATTGAAAATTTTGAGTGATCTAACCTATTGTAGATCCTCTCATGAATAATTACCAACCCACAAATCATGAATATGTAGACTAAGATGATGTCAATAATGCAAGGAGAAATACAAAACCAATTTGGTGAAACTTGTTGGCATAATCAATGAAGTCTGAGTGCTTTGCATGCTAATGAGAACCACTACTAATTTAGACATGTTTCTCCTATATTCACATTGGAGTGGCGTTATTATCCCTAATTCTCTTAAAGGTAACAAGGATAGATTTATTATACAATGTATCATCAACGTCCACAGCAACAAAGATGCACTCTAGAATTCAAATATTAGGGATTTAGATTGCCCTATCATACTAGATGTAGTGAATAAAGACATGTCCAACAATGGTTAAACTATCCAAAGACTTGAGAAAGGACTTGAATAGATTTCCCTTTCTACCATCCATCATGAAGGAGTACTCCCAACTCAAACCATGGTGAATCACTATAAGAGACATGTCGCTACTCAGTATCAACAGGATGTCTACCAACAACATCAAAAAATTACTTAAGTACCTCATAAACACATACAACAATAATCACACAATTCTTAAAGTTCCCATCAACAAGTTAAGCATGGTAGTTTTATGGAGTGAATTGCAAAGTTGGGCCAAGAGCAGTCATAGAAATAAATGAGAAGTTCAAAACAAATATATTATAATAAGTGATCATGAACAAAAGGAAGATAGTGTGATCGACTATGATAAGGTTGGTACTATGATAGAAGTGAATAGTGACTATTGAGACATCACCACATGTAATGATAGATATTATGATATGGTTGAGAAGAATGCTACTAAAACACCAATTATAATGCCTTAGATGAACAACCAAAATGAAAAAAGAAGTACAAGGAATTATTTGAAACTTTCAAGCAAATGTAAATGATCATTCTATTGATTGATGCAATAAGGAAAAACTTGTCATATTACAAAGTTCTAAAGGATAGTTGTACTTTATATAAATGATTCTTTGGGACAATACCTCAAAGAGTCAAGTTAAAGGGGAAAGTGAGAACACTTATATAACATTAGACTCCATTCAAGAGATGGACCCAAGTATTTATTCCATGTATACTGAGATCTCTACTTGATCTTGGTTCAACTGTGAACCTCATGACACATTGTGTGTATGTGTATCTTGGACTAGGGAATTTAGATCTGGAAGACTACACCTTATTTTTGGAAAAAATATCTAACAAAGTACATAGAGTGTGAGTTGATGATGCATCAGTAAAATTGATGATGACACAACTATTGTATTCCCAATTAGATTTATTTCTTATCGAATGGAACAAGAGAGTATAAGGATTCCCATTATCTTGGGAATGACATTCTTATCTATTTTTGATGTTTTCATCCACGTAAAGGCATGAAAAGTGTATATTACTTTCATGCACATAAACGTTAGACTCAAAAAAGCATCCTCACATGTCAAAATCATTGGGTTAATTAAAATAAATTGTCATTAGTAGATGTTGGGAAATACGGGAACAGAGTACGGCAGCAGAAACAAAAAAATTATCTATTTGTATTCCCATACAACAAGATTGAGTCAACTACTATGAAATAGGAAGGATGGTTTAACGAGCTATACCTGGTCCTGGAGCAAGTCCAGCGACAACAACTCATTGTAATGCAACTTTCTTCTAGTTGCCCTTGGATGGTAGTTTTGAAGCTCGTGGTCTTCATCACGAACAAAGAATGGGACAACTTTTGTAGTGACTCCTTTGGTCTCACCACAGACTGTAGGTTGACGTTGTCCTCCTAGCAACAACCAAACGACTCATGCCTCTATAGTAGTCCACATGGAACAACTAGAACTCCTATGGTTCAACTAGAACAGACAGGAATGAGTTGTCTCTCCCGTTGGTATACTAGTCACCAACTTGTTCTCCCACAACAATGATCCTCGGTTGTATTCTCCCATAGTTATCCCTCCCTAGTTGGGTAGGACTTGTTTGGGATTTCTTGGTTACCACAACTAGAGAGGACAACAATTGTTAGAATAGTTGATTCTTAATTTTCAGTGTTATTGTTGTAATCTGGGAAGCCCCCAGTATCCTCTATTTATAGGCAGAGTTAGGGCTAGAGTTCCCAATCTGTTTGGGATCTGTGCGGGAGTGGAAGGGACTGAAAGATCTTGAATTTTTGCAACCTATAAATCACAAGATGGTCGTATTGTGACCTAGACTGTCGTCCGGAACTATGAGACGATCGTCTCATACTGTAAGACTGTCGTTTTTAGTTTCCCAATTGCATATGAAATTGGCTATTCGTTTCCTATTAATGATAAACATTAATTCCTTGCACCGCAAGTATTGTGCAATGGAAATGAATCTGGTAAAGTATCTAGAACCTTCTTCTAGCCTAACTCAGTGATCTTACACATGTGAGAGGGTCATCTCGCTCACCTATACTGTCGTCTGGTGACCCGAGCTGAGCCGAACCAAGCCAAACGGTTCAACGGAACGAACCGATCAGTTCACACCTCAATTTGGGCAGAAATTAGCCAATTCGATTTTTGATTAGTCTGACAATCCAAACGACCGTCTCAATACTTGAGACACTCGCTTGTCACTCCAAACAGTTGTCTCACCCTGTGAGATGGTCATTTGGTAGTGCAGTCAGCCAATTCGTTGTTTGAATTGATCACCTAAACTCTTTAGTAATCAATCTGAATACCATTCAAGGTTAAACTCCTCTTCTAGATGAGTTCCTATGTGTGTGACCCTATAGGCCCCATATCACGTTGGCAATGAATGTCCATAACTACTTATGTCATCATAAGTAGAGAGTGGTGCCTAGTCACACATCAATGCTACCCAAGTGAATGGAAAGTTGGAGAACAACTTCAACCTACAATCTGTGTAAGGTGTTGTGGTGATTGCATAACTCCTTTGCCTCTAGTATCCGGGATGAACTCGAGGCATGGAATCATCATCCTCTCAACATTCAATCCATGTTCCTTGAACCAAGAGCAGACTGCCTGAGATAATGCAACCTCAATATCATATATTGATTCACATGTGCATGCGCATGCGCTTCTTAGTCTCACTTATCAAATGGCTAGGATATCAATCTCCAATATGAGGTACAAATCCCATCTCTATCACTCACAGCCAGTCCCCATATGTCAAAGTCACCCAATCATCACCTTTTTGACAGCTCATGTTTTAGGACTACGTTTGATGATGTCAAAGCATACCCAACGACGTGTGATGAGTGCAGTGATTTCAGGTCTAAGAATCACAATCACCACCTTCATTATGAGAGATGATTATGGGCACCAGTGATGGTTTTGATGTGTCGCTCTCAAGGTGGATCTGTACGATACACTATTTTGTAACATGTATATGTGTGCTTGCTTTGAATCGCCACATCATGACTAATGAGATTCTGTCATCAACCAACCCACACTCCAGTCTTATGTGTCATTGGTGTTTATCTACCTTTCACAGTAATAATTGACTAGGGGCATAACAAGAATGTACATACTTTTAGAATTCATATGATCTCATTCTCCAAGTCACGTACTTGAAGGCATATGTCATTGAGTATTGTCATTCTTTAGACATTCATAATGTTTCCTCATTATCTCATAACTGAATGAAATGGGATGAATTGGAAGCTTGCCTTTATAAATAAATCAAATCCTTAATGGTATATGTCATGTCAATCATCACAGGATTGTCTCTCTTGGCATACCTTACCAACAGATTCCCACTTCCACTTAAAGTGAATCACCCATGAATCTCATTCTCAGTGATCCAAACATGTCCACCATGTTTCTGCTACACTAGTGCTAATTAAGCAGGTTAGCAACACTTTGCTTATAGTCAGTAAATTGCATGTTTCTTATCTCTTCACTCTGAGATGAAACTATCGTATATGGTATTCAATATTCCTTGCCTAAAAAGTAGCTTCGTTGTTTTCACAGTATCACTACTGAGTCATAAATGGTTGAAACAACTATGAGTTCATCATATGAACCTCTAGATCCATATAGTATCACTATGTGATCATAACATAAGTATGCTCGGCTTTTATTGTATAATACAATTAATGGCTATTAGTTGGTAACCCTTACAACTAACAACATTTCTCCTTTTAAATCAAACATATTTTAGTTTGCAATCACTTTTGTCATTATGGAAGCTTGCATCAATGTAACCCTTTACATCTAACTCTTCCTTTATTGCTATATCTAATTACTAGCAATCTATCCTGAAATACTTCTCAAGTACTAATGGATGAAATTTAATGGCATTCCAATAACCCTTATTGGAATTTATTATCATCTTGTCATGTCCAATACGTACAAGATTACATGGGATAAGTACATTTATAACATTCATGATAGATCAATTACTTCATCCTTTGGCATCTTAATCATGTCATTTCCATTCTTCACAAGAATTATAACTTATGGTTCATGAGAGAATAATTTGAATTCTCTCTCATTGAATCCTTCAATGTTGAACTCCTTCAACACATTTCTATTTATGTGCTCAAACTTGTATTCTGAAACATCCAAGAACTATCTCATAGGTTTTGATCCTTATCTTATAAGATGTTTCACCTTATCCTTCATTGTTGAAGGTGTTTTTATGACAGTTCTCATTATTCATAATGATGTTATTCCTCATCACATGTAGAATATCCATATATGCTCCCATTAAATCTTTTGTAATTAGAGATTTTATCTTTTATCTTTATTCAAGTCAAACACTTTGACTATCTTGTCAAATTAAAAAAATCCTTCCTCTGAGATGTTTGTTTCAATCCCATATTGAACTTTGTAGTTTATATAGACTTTATTTGCATTCTTGAAGTCATGAAACCTTTTAGGTTGTGTCACGTACACATCCTCTGATGTATTCCCTTTAAGGAATCTAGTTTTTATCTTCATATGCTAAATCTCTTAGTTTATTTTAGCTACAATAACAAGCTTGACAATTGGTAAAAGAATTTCTATCATGTTCAACAACTTGAACTGATTTGAAAAACTTATTCAACCAATTTGTCCTTTTATGTTGTCCACGTAAATCTTTGTCACAATATCATATTGCACCTCTTAAGTATTACCCCTTTAGGTGGCGCTATCAAGGTCCTACCTTGTTAGCCTACATGGACCCATAATGGCCTTGAGTCATTACTCAGATTATGGTACTTAATAGCTTCTAGTCAATTAGTTGGCTCATCCTATTATGACCAATTATCTGAATTATTGGATTCACAATCCTTCAATCTCATATATATTCTACTAGAATTTATTTTATTCAGTGTCATATTGTGATGTCCAGCGCCACACAAGTGAGATTACTCAAAACAAAACTGCAGAAGAAAGATTAAACAAATAGGTTACTAGAAAATACTGAAAATTAAAACCATCTTCATCAAACTTCCAAACAGCAAAAGCCTTTTACAAGAAAACTTGTTCCATAACATATATACAAATATCCACCATAGCTATGCACAAAAGGGGTACACAAGCCAACCATATATCGAAAGCATGTCTACATAACATCCTCAAGGACCCGAGTGTATAGGGATGACTCTAGGACTCTAATGACAGAAGACATACAGCATCACTTCCAACCTTGTTAGCTACTGCCTTTCCTGCTGCTACTCAACCTCTACAGCATGATCTCTACCTCCTCATACATGTCCACCTAAAAAGGATGTGGGAAGCCCACGGGGTGAGATTCCAAATCTCAATGGGAGATATAACTCTCCACCAACTCTATTATTAACATGAATAGGATGATTAAAGAAAGAAGTAAAGTTACAACCTTGATGAGAAAGTAACTATGATTAACAAAATAAGCAATTACTATTGGATTATGAAACATCTTAACATTTTAAAAGGAATATGAAGAACATGTATAATTTCTACTAATAGAATTGTACAAAATCAAGCAAGGTGTCATCCATTGTTTTTGCATTTGATCCTATACAAGTATACTTCATAGCTATTTACATATTTTATTTTCCGTAGGATTTGGGTCGTACCACCCAAGTCCAACCGACCACTGCTAAGACAAAATCGGTGCCAAACAAAATCCAATGGAATAGCCAGAATCCACAACCTCAAAAAACCTCATGTTCAGTACACGAGAAACACCACAGAGACATATCATTCAACTACACAAGTGACTCATGGTCAACTGAAGGAGCAGCTCACACATGGCCGTCCACATATATCAACACCTAGCCCACCTCGGTATAGGTAATGGCGCAAGAAGAACAGGCTCACGCATGATCATTCTATCAAGAAGGAGTGGCTCATGCATGGCCATCCAGATCACAATGAGATCGACTCACGCATGGTCGTCTCATACAACATGTAATTAAGGATGCAAGGGGATACTCGACTTGCACCCCGCATATTCAAAAATATGTGCTCTGAGTTGAACTCGTTTCACCATCTAGTAGATGTTGACACTGAATGGTTTTGTGGAACAGGGCAAGCTACATGATTAAATTCCACTTGATTAGTTAGGTCATTTGATTTCCTTTTAGCATCAATCAAGTTACAACGTATAAAATTTAAACAAGTTCTATAAAGATAAGGGCATAGTACATTACCAGAAAATATTTGAGCATATAAGGTGTGATCTCATCACATTATCACTTGATGTTTTTCAATGACCATATTTTCATCACAAGGACCACATACTTTGAGGTAACAACCCCTCATTTCATTACTGAGAAAATTATCACCTCATATTAAGAAATAAACCATCATTAGGTCATAAGACCCATTTACCTCCTCTTTCTGTGATACCAACATCTCACATGCCTCATAAGTCCCATTCAATCATATCATAAACACCATAGATCTTATCTAGATATGCTTGTCAACTTGTGTTACATGCATGGTTAGAGACTTGTAACAAGGAGGATAATACTTCATCATTACTATCATCCCATAAAGATCTATGCCAATCACACTACATCATTAGGGTTAGGGTTCTCTTTAACCAATTAGGGTTTATAAGGTTGGATCAACAACCCACCTTCATTAGTCACTGCCATTATCACTATAGGGTATGTTACGAGATTAAAGGTTATAGAAAATGACACTCCCTTTTTGCTCACACAAACACCTCATAAGGTATACTATCATATCATATAACCCCATCATCAACATGATATAACACCATTACAAGGTATCTGTTTCATATGGTAAGAGGGATCATGATTCATCATCTACCTGTGTCGGCCTGATCATACTAAGGTGTGTCGGGCAAGCTACACTTGAGGTGTATCAGTTTATCACTCAAGGTGTTGGGTTGATACTTGACATTGAGTGTAGACTTGTCAACACCATAACATGTTGACTACCTCTATGAAAGGATTAAGGGGTTAACCTCTCTGAGACGTATCGGATTAACGCTACTTGAAAGGGTGTTGGGTTAGAAATTATCATGTTGGTTTCTTACTCAACCAAGGGTGTCACAGTTTAGCACTTCAAAGCGTAGCAGCTCACAATATATCATCCTGGTCATGACAGGCTAGCATTCTCAACCTATCGGTCTAAGGTGTCAGCTAAGAAGCATGTCAGTTTAGCTCCTCTAGAGCATGATGGGTTAGCCCCATAAAAACATATTGGTTTGGTACTTCCATGTGTGTCGACTTGTTACATGATGTGTCGGTTTAAGCACCACAAGCCATGATGACCACTCACCACTTAGTGTATGTGTTGACTTGTTACCTTCAACTATTGTCATGGCAAGAAGGTACAAGATATGGACAACAACCTAAATGAGATTCCTCCACCAAAATAGTTCTCAAGACCATTAGTAACTTCTAACATATATGAGATGAACGATTTAGAGATGAGAAACAATATAGGCACATGAAAGAGTGAAAATAACAAAGAAGGCTAAGAGTTATATAACCCGCCTCAAGGATCACCACCAAGATCCAAGCTCCAAGGTCAAGCTTCAAGCTCACAAGCTCAAGGTTGAAGATGATCCACCAAACTTGATCACCACAACACCTCCAAGGAAGAAGATGAGACCAAGGTTAAGGTGGCTCAAGATGAAAAGGAGATATCCATGATCGATGGTCGAGAATAAGAAGAAGAAGAAGAATAAGAACAAGAAGAAGGAGAAGAAGAAGAAACTTAGGAAACATAGCTTACCAAGGTAGAATATGAAAGATGATCAAGGAACACCATAAGCTTGAAACTCGTCCTCCAAGCTCCAAGAGAACCTCTCTAGACCCTAAAGCTTCTCAAGGTCATCCACCAAGAAGGAGAGAAAGCAAGAATGGCCAAAAGGATCCTCTTGCATGGAGAGAAAGAAGACTATATACTTAGGGGGATGAGAGAGATCATGGGAAAGGTATCATCACCTTAGGAGCCTAGGTGACACTTGTCCAAAAAAAGGGGCCACATGCAACAACATGCAAGATGTGGTGATATGATCTAGGTTAGATCTTGGCCTCTTGGTCTCCTACCAAGATCATGGCCTCACTAACCTGATATGCCATATCCCCACACACTCACAAAACGATATGCCAAACCATACATACTCACAAACTGATACACCATAACCCTACACACTCACAAATTGAAACACAGCCTCTCTAAGGCTCTCTAACCCCAGATAACACACCTAAGAGCAAAACACATCTCACTCATGTGTTCTAAACATCACCAAGGATGTTACCTCATAACTAAGACACAAACAAGGTGCCCATTTCTATGTCTCCTCAAGATGATTCTAAGGGAGAGAAGGAACACTTTAGAGGTGGCAAACTTGCACATCAACCCCTACTCTGGGTGAATTGCAATTTGCATCAAAACCACACAACAAACCACAAGCATCGTCCAAACAAGCTCAAATATGAAACGTAAGCTTTCTACATTCCCTAATTACATCTCAAATGATTAGAGAAAGGTTCTAAGCAACATACTTAGGCAAAACAAATAGAGTTATCTCAAAACATGGGCAGGGTCCTTACACATATGATGAACTTGAGATTCCACAACATATTGTGATTCTCTTAGTTCTCATTGTACTATTTGTTGACTATGAACATTTTGAGTTCTACTTTTACTCCCATTGATTCTTAAGGAACTCAGTTATCCTATCAAAAAAACAATTTTTTTATTGGATTGGGATTAATAGTAACATTCAACAATTATGGTTTCTGGATAAACCTTTTCAAAAAACTACTTTCTTAATGTAGGTCTCAATCCTTTAGACATATTGGGACATTCCCAAATCATATCATATATAATGTCATATAAACCATTTAGATGGTAAATTATTTAGTGATGGGTATATATTTATGAGGATAAGAAGATTAGAGTAGTTCATAATTATATCATGACTCGTCATGGTATTATTACTTCATTCTAACACATCATGATGTTCAGATGGATTTGACTTGTGATACATTATCACAGTTCTTTCTCGAAGGTACTCAAGGTATTGATGTAAATCATTTCAACACTTGATCTCATCAAAGTTTATTAATACTTTAATCAAAGTCATACTTCATTTATAATCTCCTTAAACATTTCAAAAGATTTTCATTTTACTGAGTACATATCATCATATTACCAATAAATCAATATGAGGTATAAGTAATTATCTATAACATTCATTCCATAAGATCTTCATGCATCACATGTATGAGGTCTAATGGAAGGCTTATCCTCCCCATTACCGTTATAAACATTCATCTTAAAATCTTTCATACAAAGACCATTTAGATGTTTGGGCATTGCCATGCAAGATCATATCTTTTGAAATAAAAACATGAGTCTCTCACTTTATTGATATATCATCCTTGTCATACAAGATGCTTTAAAGTAAATGTTTCTATTTTACTGGCATAATGAAATAGTAGTACAACTAACTCTATTACATGCTGATTGGGACAAGATAAATTTTAAATGTAAACTAAAGCTTCCTCAAATCTTTCTCTGCCTTGTCCATCATTGCCTTTTCATGAGGGCCTTTACTTCTTTTTAGATCCTACACATCAAGTATGTCATATCTCTATTTCGTATCACATATGAAAATAAAGAAGTAATCAAATGTATCTTATAATGTTTATACCTAAAGTGGAAGCCTCAGTGCCTTCCTTCTTCTTATTTAATTCCTCTAACCAGAGTGTGCAATTGCTTTTCCAATGTCTAGTCTGGTGACAATGGTGACAATCACCTCCTTTCTTCACTCCTCCCTTTGGCTTGAGATCTGAAGACTTGGGCTTCTATCTAGCTTTAGAACTCTTCTTATCTTTGTCTTTTCCTTTAGACTTCCCCTTTGTCTTGTTTATCACCATCATACTTGGGCTTGTCTTTCTTCATTTGTGTCTCAATTGTTCTCAACATGCCCAAAACAACTTTGCTAATGGCTTGTCAAAATCGTTCATGTTGTAGTTCATGACGAACTAACTATATGACTCTGACAGAGACTACAGAATCACATCAGTGGCCAACTCTTGACCCAAAGGGAATCCCAGTATAGCTAGGTTCTCTACATACTTGATGATCTTGAGTACATGAGGACCTACTGGGTTTCCTTCTGCCATGTTACATTTGAACAGTGCCTTGGATACATCATATCTCTCTTGTCTTGCCTGATCTTGGAACATGTTCTTGAGATGTGTGACCATCTCTCACATCCTTGTTCTCATGTTTCCTCTGTGACTCGTAGTTCATGAAGCATAACATCAGACACTTGACATCCATGACATCTTCAATATACTTCTTCTAAGCAACCATGTCACCCCTTGGTGCATTTTGAGGTGGTTCTTCTGTTTTAGCGTCCCTAGAACATAGAGCTTGCACTCCTGTGTGAGAATGATTCTCAACATCATGAACCAATTGTGGAAGTTGTTCTCATTTAACTTCCCTTCTCAAGGACCAATCACAGAGAAAAGTGATTGTTGTTTGTTGCCATTTAATTCTACAAAATATTTTCAATTTAGTCAAAATATATTTTGATTTGATTTGATTAAAATGTGGGCAATGATAATTAGGTCTTTAATTAATTATTGTTCTCATTATTTTGTTCAAATTGATAACCCTCAAGTATCAATTTAGAAAATTGTAGCAAATCAATTTTCTAATGAGCAAGATCCAAGATAATTCAACTATGGCCCAACCAACACCGTAAAACATAGTTAATTACCAAGGTAGGTAACTTTGCAAATTGCATCATATGCAATTCTTGATAGACGATATGTGCAACTCCTTGCCATATTCATCTGCATGCTTCTGGGCTTAGACGCTCTAATAATCACCAATTAAGTCTGACCCAATAGCCAATATGATAGATATGCACCCTGCAAAGGAAAAACCTTCATATCTACCATCACATTTCTATGAGGTAGACGGTGCACCATGAAAAGGAGTGACCTACGCTTAGTAGAACAATATTTTCATGTGTATTGTTATTGGAAAGCATCTTATACTTAATATGTTTAATTGAGGGATTTATATATATATTTATATATATATATATATATATATATATATATATATATATATATATATATATATATATTATACATATAATGTTTCCAATCACCACATATATAGTATGTATCATATACATGCTATATCCCACAATGTAAACATGCAATATAAAACAAAAGAGATGGTTATGCCATCTATTGTAATTACTTGGAGCCACAAGGAATTACTACCACCTAGGTCAATCATCACATCACATGTATGAACATGTTGTTGGTGTAGATCTGTGCTTGCCAATCTGGGTAGATCAGTTCAACCCTTGAACTTGTAATACCCAACTAATGAATATATAACATAACTCAGTGGAAGCTTTCATCTTGAAGGGTTATGTCACATTAATATGATCATTGCAAATAAATACATAAATCGCCATTAAGATTCATACATTGTTCTTTGAATAGGAGAAACTATAACTTACTACTATACATGTATAAAACTTTAATCATTTCTAAACATGGAAAACTAATCATGAAAGTAAACATTTCTAGATGATTGGATCACCTAGTATGGATGGCAACCCACCAGATAGCTCTTGAAGGTCTTCTAGTCCTTGCTTGTTCCTCTTGAGTCCTTACTTGCTCCAACCCCTGGAGACATCGGGTCCCCAGCCGTGAAAAGGGGAAAACAACACATTAGTACATGATACTGGCGCTTTATAATATGAGCAAAGTAAATATACTTGACATGTAAAAATACTTGACATGAATTAACTATAAGCATTATTGATTCATTATAAAATGAAGATTTGAATAGTAAATGTATGCATCCCTCTATGATGCCCCCTTAGGATCACATGATTGCTAGGAAAGCCCTTGAGAACCCCTTGAGGTCCATGATCCAGGAGCATATAAAGACTATTTCAATTCCAATTAACTTGATCATTAACATTAACATGATTCTTGAACTTTAACATGATGGGATTTCTCCCTTTTGAAATTGAATGTTAATTTCATTTATCATTAATCATAATCTCTAATATTGGTGAATATTATAACCATAGGACATAACATATATCAACCATCAAGCAATTTGATATAGTGAGCGTGATAAAATAATTAAATTTGAAATGATAATATCAACTTTATACTTAGCATGCAATCATCCATAAATACTTGCACTCAACAGCATGACTCGTTTACCTTGGAGAAAAGTTGATCCTAAGATGGTCTCTCTAATCTTTGAGGCGACACCTGGATGTGATTAACAAGAACATAGTCTAGTAAGCTTTTCCTTGGTATTCTAGGATCATGGCGGTCCCTTTTATAGGTTTTAGGGGTCTAGAATTTTATAGTCCAAGTGGATATAAATTTTTTTATTATCTTTTGTCCTTTACTTTAACATTGCCCGTTATCTTAATTTTAATGTTTTACAAGGTAAGAATAGGTGAAAACGTTTTTTTCTTTGTTAATTACTAAAGTCCAACTTTGTGGTCAAACTAATTATTTCTTTCTTTTTAATTCCCTTTATGTTCTTTCAGTATCTTTTATATGAGATATTTAAGAGAGAATGTATTATCGTTTACTTTTATTTGTTTATCAAAAGTATGATATTAACTAAATTACCATTACATTTTATTTGTCATCACAAAGAAAGAGAGAAAATGTGAGAAATGTGTACCATTCCTTACATAATTATAATAATGTCTTATTTCCATGTAACTAAGGTCAAGACACATTATTTCATTTTTATTAAAAAATCACAAAATGGAGGAAAGAGAAAAAAGAACTTTATTTTACATTTACATGCACCAATTGTATCACAAGAATATACAACATGATTTCAATGTGTTATTTAAAAATTGTTGACTACAATTACTCATTCTCATATAATTCATAGTTTTTTTAAAAAGGATATTATAACTATATAAAAACAAACAAATATTAATTGTCCATATCAATTACATAAATTTTATAACATCTTCCCATCCATAATGACATTTCCATTTTCATATCACACTTCCTAGTTATGTTAGAAAGGCAATGGGTCAAAACCCACATTTTTGTAGTATCAAATTAATATATTTATCACATTGTATTCAATTATTTAAACTTTGGAGCTTTGAAAAGAGAATAATCAAATTCTCCTTCTAGCTTCCCTTCTACTATTTTAAATATATGGTTTCATTTAGACTAATCAATGTTTACATTAAATCTGTTAAATGGATTGACATTGTGTTTTATATTTATTTGAGAGGTCAAACGAATTTGAAACTAAACCAAATTTGGACCACACATTAATTGCATACAATAGATCTTCCTAGCCGAAAAAATTCGAATTTTGAATATCTTTTATTCACAATTTCCATATTTGTTATTGACTTCATTTACATGCATTAAAGGGTGAGATAATGTGAAAATATTCTCCTTAATTATTTCTCTGACTCTAAAAATGAGATGATAAATATTTGTCCATGTTTAAGTCTATTATGTCTTTATGGAGAATTTTCTTGAAGAAAGAGACATGAGAAAAGATATTGTTACACATATTCAATAGGGGAAAGAAAGTAATATCCACATCATGTGATTGATGGATGTTCTTTTCCATGCATCCAAAATTAAGCCATTGATTGTATTATATTTTGTTTTATGTCTTTTGAGTATTCCAAAGAGGAGAGAGAATTAGTGAATTATGTTATTTCCCTTTTATGTTAAAAGCTATCAAAGAAATAAGACTTCTTGTTCAAGTTGTATGCTTTATCATTTCGAATTCTACTCCTTTTATCTTCCTCTTTTATTTTTTTTAAACGTTTTCAATGATAAATGAGATAAAAAGAAAAGGAGAATCATTCATTCAACATTTTAAGTTAATTACTATACATGATGGCATATGTATAAGAGAAAGTGTAATTTTAGTTTTATTTTTTTATTTATCTTACTTAATTTTTTTCAAAGGAATTTCATTCCATGACTTGTTTACATTAAGCCCTTCAATTATTGTTATTTTAATAAAAACCACTTTGTGATTTTTTTAATTGTGAAAATTGGGGTGTTACATCGTCTTGCCTCTTGGTTGGTTGGTTGGTTGGTCCTCAAGGACGGTCATCTGGCCTCCTATCCAACCAATTTCTGGAAACCTTCTAGACAGTTAGTTGGGCCCACCAAGCAGTCATCTAGTTTCTTCATTCTTTCCTCCATGGTTCTTCAAACGGTTGGCTCCTCTCACAAACTGGTCATCTCACCCACTGATGATCATCTTCTTTGTTGTTGCAAGAAAGAAACTATCCTATTGCACTTTATTACGTTGTAAAGAAAAATCTTGAGTTACATTTGAGCAGAGCAAAGGTAGGAAGAATTAATCTTTACATTGGGAAGAGGGAGGTAGAGGTTTGGTATGCAGAATGAGATAAAAAGGAATAAAACCAAACCATCTAACCACACACATATATTGGGTTCAGGCCATAACCATGCTATACATCCACCATCAAAATTGCTTTTTGGGCGACATGTGTAAATTGCATATATATATATATATATATATATATATATATATATATATATATATATTAGTTTGGGATTATGTGGTCTTTGATCGGATATGCATATGAGATAGTTTAAATAGTTGCATCGTATGCAATAAATAAATGATTAAACCAAAATCTAATCATATCAATTATCCTAAAATATAGTAAATTGATGTGATTCTGATACCACTGTTAGGAAATACGGGCACAGAGTATGGCAGCAGAAATAAAAATTTTATCTATCACAACAAGATCGTGTCAACTACTATAAAATAGGAAGGATGTTTTAACGAGTTATACATGGTCTTGGAGCAAGTCCAGCAAAAACAACTCGTTGCAATGAAAATGTCTTCGAGTTGCTCTTAGATGGTGGTTGTGCAAATCCTGGTCTTCACCACAGACAACAAACATGACAGCTTTTGTAGTGACTCCTTCGGTCTCACCATGGACTGCAGGTTGATGTTGTCCTTCTAGCAGCAACCAAAAGACCCATGCCTCTATAGCAGTCCACATGGAACAACTAGAACTCATGTCGTTCAACTAGAACAGATAGGAAGGAGTTGTCTCTCTCGTTGGTGTACTAGTCACCAACTTGTTCTCCCACAACAATGATCCTCAGTTGTTCTCTCCTGTAGCTATCCCTCCCTAGTCGGGCAGGACTTGTTTGGGATCTCTTGGTTACCACAACCAGAGAGGACAACAATTGTTAGAACAAATTATTCTTAATAATATGTGTTATTTTTGTGCTCTAGGATGCTCCCAGTACCCCTCTATTTATAGGCGGAGTTAGGGCCAGGGTTCCTTGTTTGTTCTTGATCTGTACAGGAGTGGAAGGGACCAAAAGATCTTGAATCTTCACAACCTGTGAACCACAAGACGGTCGTCTAGTGACCCATACGATCGTATGGCACTCTGAGATGGTCGTCTCATACTGCAATATAGTCATTTCACTACTTCCCAATCGCATATAAAATTGGCAATTTGTTTCCTGTTAATGCTAAACATTAATTCCTAGCACCACAAGTATTGTGCAATCAAAACTAATCTGGGAAAGTATCTAGAACCTTCCTCCAGCTTAACTGAGCAGTCTTGTGCATGTGAGACAATCATCTTGCTCACCTAGACGATCATCTAAGTTGAACGGTTCAACGGAATGAACTAGTCGGTTCACACCTCAATTTGGGAAGAACTTAGCCAGTTCGATTTCTGATTAGCCTGACAATCCAAACGGACGTCTTAGCACTTGAGACACTCATCTAACACTCCAAACAGTTGTCTCACTCTATGAGATAGTCGTTTTACAGTGCAGTCAGCCAATTCATTGTTTGAATTTAATACCTAAATGCTTTAGTCCACTCAAGATTAAACTCCTCTTGTAGATGAGTTCTTATGTGTGTGACCCTATAGGTCCCATATCACATTGGCAGTGAATGTCCATAACTACTTATGACATCACAAGTAGAGAGTGGTGCCTAGTCGTACATCAGTGCTACCCAAGTGAATGGAATGTTGGAGAACAACTTCAACCTACAATATGTGTAAGGTGTTGTAGTGACTGTATAACTCCTTTGTCTCTAGTATCTGGGATGAACTTGAGGCATGGAATCATCTTACTCTACACGTTTAATCCATGTTCATTGAACTAAGAGCAAATGATTTGAGTTAATGTGACCTCAATATCATATATTGATTCACATGTGCATGCACATGCATTTCTCAGTCTTTCTTATCAAGTGGCCAGTATAACAATCTCCAGTAGGAGGGACAAATCCCATCTCTATCACTCATAGTCAGTCCCCATGTGTCAAAGTCACCCAATCATCACCTTTATGACAACCCATGTTTCAGGACTGCTTTTGATGATGTCAAAGTGTACCTAAAGACATGTGATGAGTGCAGTGATTTCAGGTCTAACAATCACAATCACCACCTTCACTATGAGAGATGAATATGACCACCAATGATGGTTTCCATGTGTCTCTCTCAAGGTAGGTTTGTATAATACACTATTTCGTAACATGTATCTGTGTGCTTGGTTTGATATTGCCATATCATGACTAATGAGATTATGTCATCAACCAACCCACGCTCCAATCTTATGTGTTAATTGGTGTCTATCTACCTTCAACATTAACAACCGAATAGGGACATAACAAGAATGTACATACTCTTAGCATTCGTATGATCTCATTCTCCATGTCACGTACATGAAGACATACATCATTGAGTATTGTCATTCTTTAGACATTCATAATGTTTCCTCATTATCTTGTAACTAAATGAAATAGGATGAATAGGAAGCTTGCCTTTATAAGTATTAATCAAATCATTTATGGTATATGCCATGTCAATCATCACATGATTGTCTCTCTGGGAACACCTTACCAACAGTAGATCATATTGACAACATTGTTGAAGAATACATACTAATATTGACAACTAGTATTATTAAAGTAATGTGACTTTACCCCTTAATAGATATGCTTGATTATTCATCTAAATAAGAAGAAGAATGAGAGCTAATATGGTGATTTCAAGTGAATTTCAACCATCTTTGGCTTTTAAGCCACTAAATTCATTTGTTGAAGATCCAACGGTCCTTGAGTTGAAAGTTTTACCTAATTGTTTGAAGTTGACTTTCCTTAGTAAAAATGACACCCGCCTAGTGATCATTATGTTTGTTCTTAGTCCCAACCAATAGAATACCTTGTTGATGTCATGGGGAACAATGTATATGCTATAGGATGGTGTATGGATGATATGAAAGGAGTTGACCCTTCCAATTGTGTACACCACATGTAACTTCAATAGGACACTCACTCTTATAGAGACATGAAAGAAGGTTGGAGTCAATGTCTAAAGAGTTTGTGATTGTAAAAGTATTCAAATTTCTTGATGATCACAATATAAGTGATCCTCGTGAAATGGGGAACTATTTTTGCCTCAAGTGATTAGATGATAAAACCAACAATAGGATTTAAGGAATAAATACACCAACTAACGGTGTTTGAGCCTAATTTGACACTCAAGGATAATCTTATGGATATAATATGACATAAAACAAATTAATAGGACATGTGGTGTCATAGATTATTAATTAAGATGAATAAATAACCTAGGAGAAGAGTTAACATACATATAAAGAAAAAAATGGTGAACCCAGCGCGTTGCCTCCTTTTTATTGATTTTTTCTGAATATGTACAAACGTATGTAAGAGATATATAGAAAACATAAGAAAGAATTGTACAGAAAGAAAAATAGGGCTATCTGTACAAAGCTTCAGATTTAGAGGAAGCATGAATCCAAAGAGAGGGAAGCTTCCTCCTATAATTGGGGAAGATCATGTTATTCCTTTTAGACCAGAAGACGTGGAGAATGAGACTGATCAAAAGCTTCTACTCCATTCCACTGAACTCCAGCAGCTCTTCCATCGAACCAGGGGACCTGGAATGAATGTTCTTGAGTCTCCCCCACATATATACAGCTGATTTACAATCAAAGAAAAGACGATCTCTTATTTTGAAATGCTCCTCACATAGAACACACCTGGAGGCCAGAACAATACCAAACTTCTGCCTAACATTATCCATGAATAGCCTATCATGGAAATCTCTCCACAAGAACACAAAGATTCTTCTAGGTAGACACGAGTCCCAAACCTAGTCACTCCAGTCCACATCGATGCCTTTCACCTTGGTAATCTCCCAGAACTCCTTGCACAAGACATTATCCTTACCATTGAAAGGAATAGTGTCTAAGGTATCCACAGAAGGCTTAGGAATAGAATTCATAAAACTTGAGACTTCTCCTCCTCTAATCGAGGGAAACCTCCATTCACCATCAGTAATATAGGAGCTATCTTTACACCACATTCCTTTCCCCAGCCTATGAATCATTTGACTATCCACATTCTCAGCCATAGTAGTGTTACCTAGGCACCAAGGAACCGACCAAAGAAGAAAGGTATTGCCATCCCTCATACGCTGACTCACCATGTTTTTGTAATGCTTCTTTTGCTCAACAACTTGTTCCAGAGCCATGACAGCTTAGAGTTTTTATCAAGAGACCATAAGGAAGAATTATTTATATACTTCTCATGTATCCATTTGACCCACATGGAGCTTTTATGTCTTGCAATGTCCTATAGATTTTTAAGCAGACTTGCATTCATCCAGTCTTCAATACACTTGATTCCCAAACCACCTTACTTCTTAGGTTTGCATATTTTATCCCATGCATTTGCATGGAGCTTCCTTGCTTCTTCTTTATCTCCCCAAATAAAGTTCTTGAGATGCTTCTTAATGTCAGAGATGACAACTTTCGAAAGGGGGAAAGCTACAGTCCAGAAAATGTGATAGGAAGACAAAGTGGATATTGCTAATTTGATCCTTCCTACTAAAGAAAGAATGTGACTCTTCCATGCATTCAACTTGCATTTGATTTTGTCAACGATGGGAGAACACATCATTTTGGTTAATCTTCCAGTAAACAGTGGCAATCCCATGTATATGACTGGAAGGCTAGCACAAGGGATATTGATCTTATTTACAATGTCAGCCTCAACATCTTTACTCAGGAAAATGTTGTTTTTTTTATTATTTAGTTTCAAACCAGAGACTCTGCCAAATGTATGAAGGGCTTAATCAATACTCTTTATACTTTGTTGATCATCTTTGAAACAGATTAAGAGGTCATCCACAAATATAATATAAGAGGCATTAATATTTGAATGCTTAGCAGGGAGCACTGGAGAAAGTTTTCCTTCTTCCATGAAGGAATTAATAATTGAGGTGAGCCCTTGCATGGCAATGACAAAGAGGTAAGGAGACAGGGGG
Source organism: Alisma plantago-aquatica (assembly GCA_963693085.1). Classification (NCBI taxonomy): domain Eukaryota; kingdom Viridiplantae; phylum Streptophyta; class Magnoliopsida; order Alismatales; family Alismataceae; genus Alisma; species Alisma plantago-aquatica. The sequence continues at coordinate 444,350,424 of OY856411.1, read as the reverse complement.
TCTCCCTGTCTCACACCATTAGAAGCTTTAAAAGAGGCAGTAGGAGTTCTGTTAATAAGGACTTGAAAGGAGGTCGAGGAGAAACAAATATCAATCCAATTTAACCAGCAAGCAAGAAAACCCATATCCTTAAGAATGAAGAGAGTAAAGTCCCTCCTGACGAGTCAAAGGCTTTAGAGAGATCCTCCTGAATATAGAGAAGATTGGCTTTCTTATTATTGAAATTACTAAGAATCTCATTAGCTAGGAGGATTGCATCCCCAATCTTCCTCCCCTTAATGAAAGAAGTTTGATTGAGACTAATCATATTTGATAGAATATCTTTGAGTCTATTAGTCAAGATTTTTGTAATGATCTTGTAAATAATGTTACAGTGCAAGATGGGCCTATAGTCTTTCACATATTGAGAATCTTTGAATTTAAGAATAAGCACAATGAAGGACATGTTGCATTCTTGAAGGATTTTTGAGCTTTCAAAGAAGTTTAGAACACCTCTACAAACATCATCTCCAACTATGTTCCAATATTCTTTTAAGAACTGGACATTAAACCCATCTGGACCAGGATCCCTGTCAACATTCATAGAATTTATAAACTCCTCAATCTCCTTCCTTGTAACAAATCTTCTTAGCATATCAACATGTTCACCAAAGAGAGTAGGGAGCTTCCAATTACTATTCTAGTGAAAGGTGTCATGACTAGCCTCATTGAAAGCGTTCTCGAAGTAGCCAGAGATATGCTCAGAAATTTGTTTGGGTTTAGAGAACATCTTGACATCAATCATAATAGAATGAATATTATTACTCAGTCTTCTAGTCTTCAGGGAAGTGTAAAAGAACTCTATAATTCTGTCTCCAAGCTTCAGCCAGTGGACATGAGAATTCTGACGCCAGAAGCTCTCTTCATCTTTAGCTGCGTTAATAGCTTCCAATCTGGTTTTGTTAACCTGAGGAAGAACCCCATTACCCTGGTCCTTGTCAGCCTCTTTTTGCAATTCTAGAGCTTGAGCCTCCAAGGTTTCGGCAGCAAAAGAGAAGTTCCTAACCTGCTCTTTATTCCATTCTATAAGAGAAAATTTAGTAGAGTGTAGTTTTTTGTATAGTATGTACATAGGAGGGGGCTTGGGCTCAGTAGACCACGCCTTCCTAAAAATCTCACCAAAACCATCTTGATTCAACCAAGCATTGATAGATCTAAAATGTGTAATCAACTTTTTCCCTTTAAGAAGGTTAATTTTTATGATTTTGTGATCACTAGTAGCGTTGGTAATCGCTTCTGCCCAGATTTTAGGAAACAAGTTCAGAAAAGCTAGATTGCAGAAGACCCGATAAATTTTAGAATAAGTATTGATTCCGTTTTTGTTTTTGCTATCCCAGGTGAAGAAAGGACCTTTGACAGGTAGCTCAAGCAGACCCGTGTTTCCAATAGCAAAATTGAATTCTTCCATATTGACCTCAGTAGGTGGCTTCTTACCCATCTTCTCACTTGTGTATCTAACAACATTAAAATCACCAGCTATGCACCATTGATTATTCATATTACTGGCTATAGACTCCAGATCCCTCCACATCTTCCCTCTTTCCAGATCAATATTGGAGCCATATATTACGATCAAGCAGAAACATAAGGAATTAACCTTGTCTTCGCAATGAAGAAGTTGATCAGTATCCTTTAGCTTCCTTATTAAAATACCAGGATCCTTCCAAAGAATGATGATTCTAATGTAATTATAGAAATCAGAATTGTTCGTGTATTGGTACCCCTACCAGTTTGTGCCTATCGCAACATTCATATTGTTTTTTTTAACTCTAGATTCCAACAGAATGAAAATATCAGGGTTTAGTCTCCTCATCTCCCCAATAATGCGAGGGATTTTATTGCTGAATCCCCTCACATTCCAAGCTACTATCGAAAGGGGCTTATCCATGGGGAAACATTATACAATCATCACCCCCATAATCCTCGAGTCCCTCCAGGTCCATGTCTAAGATAGATAATTTATTTGTTGTATTGTCAATCCTCTTTTTAGGAACACTTTTCATTGTGCATTTTGGAGGACTCCTTGATTTTCGTGGTCTCGTCCATTCATCCAGAAGATCTTCAACATTTAGAGAAGGGAAATCCATATTATGATTAGTAGAGATAACTGGCTCAATCATGGTCAGAATAGCTGAATGTTGTAATCTCAATTGATCGATGATTGAGATTGTACAGGCTGCACTTTGAACTTCACTAGCAGGTGCTTCAAGTTCCTTTCCATGTTTTACTTCCTCTTTGAGAGTCAAGTTAGGGACATTGCTTTCTTCAGTGATGCTCATAGGAATGTCTCCAGGATTTTCCACACAGCCCTGAGTCTTTGGGATTCATGCTCTAGTCTTTGCATTAATCATCCTTTTCTCCTTTCTTATGACAATCATAGGAGGTTTCTTAGATGCTTCATCACATATAGAGGATAGATGCCCAAAATTACCACAAGCGAGATATGTTTGCGGCTCCCATTCGTATTCGAAGTGTAGAACATCAGTAATGACATTGTCGCTCATGATTTCAAGTTCATGCAGAAAGGCAAAGTCCATAGGAATAAGAACATGGATTCTGGCATACTCCAGCCTTTCAAACGTCATCATCAACTTATCTATTCTCACTAGTTTCCCCAACACATATCGTATGTATGAGAACATCTTTTCGTCCCAGATTTCCAAAGGTAGATTGTGGATTTTTAGCCAGATCGGAATCTCTGTCAACTTGAGCATCTCCATAGGGTCTCCACTATCCCATTTCTTGATGATCATCGGCTTACCCATGATGAACCATGGGTCATATTCCAACGTAGTCCTCATATCATCGTCGTTAGAGAAGAGGATCATGAAAAATCCCTTACCTCTTGACCTAACCTCGACCGATCTCTTAATTTTCCATATCTGTGCGAGTTGGATCACCAGGGTCTTCCAATGTGGATTCAATCCAATCACATACCCCACTACCACCCTGCTCCATCTCTCCTTGTTCCTCTACGTAATGCTACCTGGATAGACCAATCTCCCATCCTTGAAGTCGTAGGGTTTCTTTTCAAGGTTGTATCTGATGTTGCTTAACCCTAAAATTGTGGCTTCCTCCCACCCCGTACACTCTTTTTCTAGTATGATTGGTGTCGGATTTAGATGAGGACCTCTACTGTCATCTCTCCTAGCTCGATTGCCTGTCGTAACATAGGTAGAGACTCCCGAGGAGGATGACATCATCGTCCCTCCTGTCGCCTATCCAGTCGCCCGACCTCCCGCTTCCCCCGTCATTCCTCTCTAGTCAAAAAAAATATTGAACCTTTTCAAAAGAAAAAATTAGTGTTAAAATTGGATTTCTAATGTTCTAATTAGTCTACATTTCAAATTTCAAGTCACTTGGTGTTGTTTACTCCCCCAAATTAATAAAAATGAAAAAAATAACTTAGATTAATTGTAGTTGATCAATTGACTGCTTTGATCATTCATATGCTTCAATTTATTTTCCTAATGTCCCAAGTTCTTGCTTTTACACAACTGTAAACAATCAAACAATCAATGTTCCATGGTAATTTAATCAAATGATTATTACCCTTTCTTTTCCCCTCCCAAGTCCCTATGGTATTGCAATACACATGTGTTCTTTTGTTGCTCCTTGCCTGAAAATTCTCATCTTCCTCTATTCCTTTCCATTTATACCCTTACCCTCCATCTTCTTTGACTCTCCCTTACCCTAGTATACCCATCCTCCATCCCTTATGATCATCAATCTCCTTGCCTATGTCAACACCGTCACTTGGTGTAGTAAAGGCCAACAATTGTGTTTCCCCTCAGAAAACCCACCAGCTCGTCTTCTCTCAATGCCTATGGATCTCCTTGGCCTATAGAAACTTCTCTTGTGTTTCCTATCAAGGTCCCAAAATCCCTAAAAACTAGCCATGGAGGGTGTTTCTCCCAGTAATCATTAACAATGAAAATTTAGTGGCTTGATCCAAGCTCAATAGTGCCTCGAGGAATCTTGCATGAAGGTTGCGGGAGGTAATTAATCACAGGCATAGTTCCAATATATTGTTTGGCCTAAATTAACTTTCTTAGACTTGTGTCCGCATATGATTGTCTATGTTGTTAGGAATTCATCTTGCATTCTTTATGGCATTGTATGCTTTGTTCTCAAGAGTTTGCTCCGAAGTCAATGCCATTGTTTAGTTGTTTTTGTTTCCTCTTCTATTGTCCATGGCCCCTCTATTTTCCCTTGCTTCAATGAAGCTTCTTTAGTCTTGATCTCAAATCTCCATTGCAACCAAGAATCTCTATGATATACCTATGATAGACTTGGTGTCTTTGTTTTGATAACTTTTGGAATCGTTAACAATTTCTCTAAGGGATGGTCTAGGTTTTGTAAGACAACTTTTGTAATAATAACCAGGTCAATTTTTAGGAATTTGAATGTATATTATTAGGTTCTGGAACTGTGATTTTGGACTCTGGGCTTTGAATGGGAATTTGGTTGACCAAATATAGTTTGAGTTCTATTTCCTATTCATTTGGGCATTATAAAAGACTATGACACCAATTTCATAATGAGGAAGAACATTCTTCATTAACTCACTTTATCATTCCATTTTGATTCCCTAATCCTAAAATATAATTCTCCCATTTCATTGAATCTTTTGATCATGATTTTACATCTATATGATCCCACCTATCTTGATTTTGTGGAAATGTTGATTAATGACAAGACTATATCTTACTTGTCACTCTATTATGTGTGCATATTATACAGACTATTTATCTCATATAGTGATCACCAATGATGAGACATGAGGGCGGAAAGGTTGGGTTCTTAAGGGTTGCCTCTGTGATAGCCTGGAACTCCATACTTTGAATATGATTTCTAATTTTGACCTTGCTCTTGTTCACACCATCAATTTCATGTTTGTATATGTTTGATGCCGAATTGACCCATCTAGTATGCTTGTATCGCCATGATGATACTCAAGTTGATAAAAGTCAAGTTTGAATTCCAATCACCTATTGTCACATTTCCCTTGTTATGATCATATCTTTGTAAAATTTTGTTTCCTATTCTTGTGCTCATGTTGTAGAACTATCTCTCCCAGTTCCAATGCATCTTTTTTCACTCAATTCGGAGCTGAGAGGAGGGAGATATGCCCATTTGAACTTTGTCTTGATTTAACCTTATTTTAACCATTTTTTATTCAATTTTGTACCCTATTGGGCCCAATTAGGCACTTTCATGAGGCCCACTTGCTCCTTCCTTCATTTCAGTTGTCAATCTAGCACTCCCCTTCTTGATCAATTGTGAGGCTCATTTTTTTAAAGGGATTATGACCCTTGGATCCATCAGCCTTGGATTTCCCATCAGATCTAATGACCGTCATGCCTTCCTCTTCCTCCGTACACCCAACCAGCACACTTGACGCTGGTAGCCACCTAACCCCGCCTCCAATGGTGCCACCTTTTTGTGCCATCCTCCCTTAAATTACGACCCCTTCTGCCTATATATCACCCTTTCAAACCGTCCCCTCTCTTTTCTTGCTCAATCGTGAACCCTAGCCACCCTCTTGTTTCGTCCCTTTGCCCTCCATGGATCATGCGCCACCGTCAATTCCTCTTTGGGTGAGCGACCTACAAACCCCCTCGGGCACTACTAAAGCCACCCCCGAGCTCGTAGTGGCTAGGCGATGACGACCAACCCATCCTCGTGCCCTTAGTTGGCCTTCTTCACGAGCGGCGTGAAGCTCCAGCGAACAAGCCTCCACAGAGCTGAACCCTCAAGGTTTGACTACTGTTGTGTGTGTTTTATATCAACTTTTTACATTTCTTCACACACAGTTTCAACTCATTATGTCCTAAATTAGCCTCTATTTATATCCATTTTGCCACACTTTTTAGTTTCTTTTCTTATCACATGATGTTGATTGATATGTATTAAAAAGGTCATATTGGAGATAACCTAACTCAGATCCAACCTCAATGGGACTTCTCCAAGTTTTGCTGTTGATCCACAGAAAATTTTTGAAGACACGACATGTTTTATTAAGAACACAACGTGTTCACTTACAGGCGGTCTTTCAGGACAAAGAACACATCGTGTGTTATTAAACACACGACGTCTGATTCTCCAGCAGCGTCTAGTCCAGATCAAAGAAAAGAGGTAACATGACGTGTCCTTCATCATACACGGCGTGTTCCTAGTACATGAAGACTGTCTGCACCTTTCTGCCAAAGAACACGGCGTGTGTTTATTCAGACATGTCATGTGTGATTCAGCCCTGTTTTAGGGCTTCATCTTGTGTCATATTGCATTTCAATCACATCTATACATGTTAGATTACATGTTATTTCCCGCAATATGCTTATTTCTGTCAAATGCACTTATGGAGGCTTTTGTATGTTTTATAGGTACTTTGTCCACTACTTGATGGCATGGAAATAAGATGGTACAATCTAGTGTTTCCTCAGGCTTGGAGGAGCCCAAAATGAGGCCAAAACTACTTCCAACCTACCCCAAGTGGTCAAAGAAAGTTTTGAAGCAATACCCTCCATGGATGATCAAGTTCAAAGCTCAAATGCATGGGAGGGACACCAAAACGGCCGTGGTACTTCACCACGGTCGTGGTGGACATGCCCCAAGCACAAAAAATCACTAAAACTCCCAGAAATTGATGAATATGGGCAAAACGACCGTGGTAATCAACATGCCCATGGCCATAGGTCCCCACCACAACCTTGGTGACCCCCCATGGCCATGGCCATCCATGAACATATCCCTGTGATCTCCACATTTTAATTCCCACGACCATGCCCATCCACCACGGTCGTGGTCTACCCTACCCACCACGGCCGTGGTGACCTACCACGGCCGTACTACTCACAAAACCCACCTAGTTTTCCACGGCTTTCCCCATTTTACCCCTAACTTAACCCTAGACCCCCTAGACACCTATATATACCTAGGTGGTGGATGGGGCACGAAGCTAGCTACCTTCTACCCCCTCCTAGCTCCCCAAATCGCCATCCACTCCATTCCACTCCATATCCACCTCAAATCCACTCTATTTCACCATTTCCACCACCAAAACACTAGTTTATACTAGTTCCTACCCATAATCCCCTTCATTTCACACCCTTGCACCTTGGAGGAGGGAGGAATACGTCCTGCAACTGATGGAGAGGAGGAGTTCTTCATCTACACTGAGCTCCATGGCTTCTTCTACCTCTCTCTTCTCTCTTTTTGTATTTTCCATTTCTATGAGTAGCTAGGCCCCTGTGGGTGGGCTGTTTGGGGGAAATTATGTTACTTTGATACCATGTTGGTGAAAAATGACATGTAAATGTTGTAATTCCATTTGTTAATGATTATATTCTATTTGCATCTCATTCTCCATGGATTTCTTGTTGGTTTGTGTGTGAAATCACCTAGAAATTTAGGCAAATTGCTTATATGTGTGAATTTTGGGATTTTCCCCTAGGTCCAATTCTTGGATCCCTAGGTTGCCTCCCATCTTCCTACATCCTAATCAATCTCCCTAAACCTAAGTGAGAGATCTAAGTAGCTAGATTAGATAATTCTAGTGCAATTAGCATGGAGCCTTCTCAAGGCTAGAATGTGGGGGAATTGGAGTCCAAACCCTAATCTCACCTCCCCATTACTACCCTCGGGCCCTAATTGCCCTAGGAATGCCTAATCTAGAAACCTAGACTTGATTAAACTCTAATTGAATTGTACCTAACTCCTAACCCAATTGAGCCTCGTAAGGGTAGTAGGGGGTGTTAGGGACTAGTTCCCCTATGCACAACCTAGCATATCCATGGCCAGTTAGTAGCTTAGGTTAATTCATTAGACTCTAACTTGTTGTTTGGTTTGGATAATCTAAATGGAATCATAATGTTCATATGTCACCCCCAACTTAAGTGATAAGTTCATACCCCTAAACAACACACATCTCTTTACTGCTTGAAACCCTAGTTTTGTGCTTGCTTAGCTTAATTAGTTCTTTCCTTGTTTAGTTAGCTTCTTTACTTGCTCTTGCCTTGTTCATGCTAGCTTAGCTCTTTAATTGCTCTTTTGCTTCTCTCTTGCTTGCCTTAGTGTAATTTGCCTTTTCATACCTAGCTTAGTCTTTCCTTGCTTGCTTAGTCTTAATCTAACCTAGGGTTAACATAGATTTCATTCTCATCTTTAATTCCTCATTTGTTCATAGTAGTTTAACAATCAAATCACCTTTAAACCCTTAACCCTAGTCTTCACAGTAGGAACCCAACAAAACTAACCTAGCACTAGTGCCCCCTGTTTTTCCTATAGATCGACCCTATACTTGCCACATTCCTATACTACGACACGACCTCATGCGCTTGCAGGTGTAGTGTTTTAGTGTGAGTAGGTGTTAAGTTAGATTTATAAATTTCAAAAGCAAAAACCCATCACGTGTGTTCCAACCTCGTGGGGCGCACCTAGTCGGGTCAAATCGGCTAGTGTGTTGCACCTCTAGTGGAGACGCACTAGTGTGCCCTTCATTTGATTTACTCCCTAAAGATAGAAACATGACGTGTCTTATTCAAACATGTCGTGTACCTCACTACAGCAACAACACTGAGCAAACACAAATGACATGACATGGCGTGTTCAACAAAAGACATGTAGTGTCGTTGTCAGTTTCTGCAAAAATAAAAAATGACTGCCTCTCGTTTTAAAAGTAAATGGGAGCCCATGAGGCAGTTATGCTCGGTCATTTTTGAAGTGTTTTACTCCCAAGAGAAGTTCCAGAGCAGAGGAGGGTGATTTTGGGGTAGGAGGAGGTGGTTTCTTGGAGAAGAACCCTCATTCTACTTCATTTCTTCTCTGTTTTTCTTCTCCAAGGTGCAGAAGAGCTACTCTCTTCGTTCTAGCTTCTCGGGAGGGAAGTTGGTCCGAATTGGAGCTTTCTAGTGGTGGAACTTTGTCCTCTAGCTGGAGTTCTCTCTCCTTAGCTTGTATCTGTGGTTTTTCTAGATTTTCCTTCTCTTAAGCATGCAAAACTCTGAAATTATTGTCATGTATCTGCATATCTTCACTATGGATGAGTAGAGCTCTTTTCTTGAGCATGGGAGAGTAGCTCCCATGCCATTGATCATGTGAACTCAAATTTTATGCTTGTTGTTGTTTAATTTGCTTTCTTCCATGGATGCCTATGGTATTTTCTTACTTGTATGCTAGGTTGGACACCTTTTATACATGTTTTATGCTTGCCTTGTGCTTCAGTAGAATGCATTAGGAAGTATGGAGTATAATCTATGGCAATATTCTCTTGACCACGAGAGTGGCTAGAGATTATTAAGGGTTTTGGTTGTGTTGATGCTAAGCATAGACGTGGGAGCGTTATGTGAAGTTGAGAACCATCTCATGGCATTGGGAAATGCATGACGATGACAACCTCCTTGCTTGTTAAACAACGATCTTATTTCTTACGTTCATGTGATATAATGGTAATGGTAGTGAAATCTTATGCTGAAGTTCCTAATCATTAAATCAACTTTGTTGTTTAAAACCTTTGCCTTGTTTTCCTTTTGTTAGGTCTATAAACAATTAATTTTTTTTGCAATCCGATTTAGATTAGTGAAAGTTAACATGTTTACGCCTAACTAACCTAGCTCCTCGTGTTCGAAACTCGACTACATTGATTTCCATATACTTGTGGGTAATTAGTGAGTTGAAATCTTTCCCTTTTCAAAACTCATCAATAAGTTTTTGGCATCGTTGTCGGGGAGCTATGGTAGTTTTTAGTTAGAGTAAAAAGTGTTAACTAGACTAAATCACCATTACCACATTTTACCTTATGATATCTCTTAGTCTTGTGAATGTCACTCAATTCCTACTTTTCAGGTTGCATGCGTCATTCTAAGAGAGGTCGACAAACCTCTGCCTTCTTAGATTCGGAGATTGAACGCACATTTAGTAGTTGTAGACGAGCAAGGAGGAGCGAGAACTCTATAAACTTGGAGGGATCACAACCATCATTACCAACACCATCTTCTTCATTCTTTGAAGAAGTCATACAAGAACAACCAACCATGGAGGACAATCGTCCTTTAAAGGACTTCGCTATGCCGGCTACTGCAAAAAATTGTAGAGCCATTGATCTACCTGCAATAGAAGCAAACAACTTCTATATTAGCCCTTGTATGATGCATATGATCCAGCAAACCCATTTTGCGGGTACTGTCACCGAAGACCCAAACCTTCATGTGGCTGAATTCCTGGAGTACATGAACACCTTTAAAATCAATGGTGTATCCGCTAATGGAATAAGGCTTCTACTGTTTCCCTTCACCTTAAGAGATAGATCCAAGGTGTGGCTTTTATCTCTTCCTAAGAAGTCCATCAAGAGTTGGGATCAACTATTAAATGCTTTCCTTACAAAGTATTTTCCGCCAAGAAAAACAAGCTCAACTGAGAAACCAACTTACAAACTTTTCTCAATCAGATGGAGAAACTTTGTATGACACATGGGAGCGGTTCAAGGACCTGCAACGCCTTTTCCCTCACCATGGATTGAAAAATTGGTGGCTACTTCAAACATTTTACAATGGACTGTTCTACACCCGTATGACATCAGATATCGCATCTAATGGAGCTTTAATGAATAAGTCTTATAGGGAAGCTTATAATATCATTGAAGATATAACACTCAACCACTGCCAATGAGGGTCGGATAGAAAAGCACAATCATCTTCTACACTGAGTTCTTCAACTGAAAAGCAAGGAGGAAAGCATAGTGTTGATGCAGTTGATCTAATTGCATCTAAGCTCGATGTCCTTACACAGAAGTTTGAGAAGATGACTACAATGCAGATTCAAGCAGCCGAGGTAACTTGTGAAGCTTGTGGTTTTGCCAGACATACTTCTTCTACTTGTTTTGCTCCTAATATGAATCAAGAGAACCATGAGCAAGTGAATGCCATTGGAATGCATGGGAATAAGCAATACATTCCCTATTCCAACACATACAATATGGGATGGAGAGATCATCCTAATTTCTCTTACCAGAACACTAGCAATGTGCAAAACTTTCAACAAGGACCACAGCAGAAACAACAACAACAACTCTTCAACTGACAATCAAACAGGAATTCGCCAGGTTTCAATAATAATAGGGGTTACCAACAGCAACAACAACCCCAGAAATCTTCTTTGGAGACTATGATGGAGCAATTTATCTCTACTCAAGCACATCAAAATGAAGAGTTCTGAGGCAATGACAAACTGCTAAAAGATGTAATTGCTCAACTCTCCGCTAAAATGGATGGAATTTCCTCACATACAAGGATGTTGGAGAATCAAATTGCCCAGGAAGCTTTAGTACAACAAAAGAACACATCGTCTGGTTCCCTTCCTAGCCAACCGGAGGTGATTCTAAGAGGGCAAGTAAATGCTATCACCTTAAGGAGTGGAGCTGAAATCCAAAGACTTTCTCCACCCAAGGAGAAGAGCATTAAGGTTGCTGATGAAGAAAATATGGACACTCCCATTGAGGACAAACTAAAAGGTACAGCTGAAGTACCACCTTTCTACAAATCAAGTACACCATTTCCACAAAGACTTGCAAATAAGAAGGAAGACTCAAAGTTCATAAAATTTATGGAGATTCTAAATAAACTTTATATCAATCTCCCGTTGGCTGAGGTCATAGCTGAGATGTCATCATATGCCAAATTTCTAAAAGACATCCTCGCCAAGAAGAGAAGGATAGACCAAATTGAAATTGTCATGCTTTCTGAGAGAATGAGTTCAATCATTCAAAATAGACTTCCCACGAAGCTAGATGATCTGGGATCTTTCACTTTGCCTTGTAAGATTAGCAACACCACATTTGAAAAAAGTCTTGTTGACCTTGGAGCTAGCATTAGTCTCATCCAATCTACTTTGTGGTAGGAGCTAGACCTTAGATATTTGAAATCTACGAAGATGGCTATCCAGTTAGTCGATCACTCAATCAAATATCCCAAAGGTATTGTGGAGGATGTACCAGTACAAATTGGTAAATTCTACATTCCCTGTGATTTTTTTGTGTTAGACATGCTTGAAATCCCTTCCAATCCCATTCTCTCCGGGAGACCTTTTTGAGGACTGTCGAATGCCTTGTTGATGTTTGAGAAGGAAACCTTACACTAAGGGTCGCTGAAGAAGCTATGGAGTTTTCTATGTTTAATGCCATGAAGGCACCTTCACAAGTGGAAGAACTCTGTATTATCGACTCTATTGACTCTATTGTGGAGGAATATTAGAATGATACTAAATTGATATTTAAATATTATGATGATGATGAAGCTACACATGATAACTCTAAAAATGCTGGAGTATATTTTGTTGCTCAAACAAATTCTATTAATGAAGATACTTCATTTCTTGATGATAAAGCCAAACAAAACACAACTGGGAGAAAGGTAGAACTCAAAGCCCTTCCACCCAGGCTGAGGTATGCATTTCTTGACCCCGATTCCACTTCTCCATTCATAATCAATGATGAGTTAACTAATGAACAAAAAAATTTGCTTGTTGAATTATGTCTATATAAAGATGTCATTGGTTACTCTATTGATGATTTAAAGGGCATCCACCCTTCCATTTGCATGCATAGAATAAACATGGAAGATGGCGCTAAACCCACTATTGAACCACCTAGACGTTTAAATCAAAACATGCTGGAAGTGGTTGAAAAGGAAATTTTTAAGTTGAAAGATGCTGACATCATTTATCCTATAAGTGAAAGCCCTTGGGTTAGTGCAATTCATGTGGTACCTAAAAAGGGGGGTGCAACTGTCATTAAGGGAGATAATAATGAATTGATATAAACACATATAGTCACAGGTTGGCATATGTGTATTGATTATCGGAGTTTGAATAAAGCAACTCGCAAAGATCATCTTCCCTTGCCTTTTATCGATTTGATGCTTGAGCAACTTGCAAACCATTCTTACTTTTGCTATTTGGACGGGTATTCTGAGTTTTTCCAAATTCCAATCTACCCTCCTGATCAAGAGAAAACCAAATTTACATGTACCTATGGGACCTATGCTTACCGTCGCATGCCCTTTGGTCTTTGTAACGCCCCAACCACGTTTCAGCGTTGCATGATGGCTATTTTCTCAGATTTTATTGAAAATATAATGGAAATATTCATGGATGATTTTAGTATTTATGGGGATTCTTTTGATCACTGCTTGTGCAATTTAACTAAAGTCTTAGCCCGTTGCAAAAAGGTTAACCTAGTACTAAACTGGGAAAGTTTCATTTCATGGTACAATCTGGTGTAGCTAAAGTGGAAGCTATAGAGAAGATGTCTACTCCTTCTTCAGTCAAAGACATCCATAGTTTCCTTGAACATGTAGGATTCCACAGGAGATTCATCAAAGATTTCTCCAAGATTGCAAAACCATTGTGTTCCTTGCTTGCAAAAGATGTCGAGTTCGTTTTTTATGATGCCTACCATGCAGCCTTCAACAAGCTCAAAGAAGCTCTTGTCTTTGCCCCAATCATACAACCACTGGATTGGAGTGCTCGTTTTGAATTAATGTGTGACGCAAGTGACTACGTAGTAGGAGCAATTCTTGAACAACGGAAAGATAAAAAGCTTCATGCTATATTCTATGGAAGCAAAACCTTAGATGAGGCATAAATCAACTATACAACCACTGAGAAGGAGATGCTTGCCATAGTATATGCTTTTGACAAGTTTAGATAGTATTTGGTAGGATCCAAAGTCATTGTGCATACATATCATGCTGCAATTAAGTACTTGCTTAACAAGAAAGATGTTGAACCCTGTCTCATCTGCTGGATATTACTCCTTCAACAATTTGATCTTGAAATCCAATATACAAAATGGACAGAGAACAACGTTGCAGATCACCTATCTAGGCTGACTACAAGTGCTGAAAGTTCATTGCCTATTGAGGACCGATTGCTAGTTGAGAAACTCTATGCCTTGTCTTCCACACAAGCACCATGGTTCACAGATTTAGCAAATTTTCTTGCTACGGGACAACTACCTGACTTGACATACCAACAGAAAAAGAAGTTTCTTCATGATGTAAAATTTTACTAGTGGGATGATCCATTATTATTTAAGCAATGTGTTGATGGACTCATAAGAAGGTGCATCCCAAATAAGGAAGTTGGTAATGTGATTTCAAATTGTCATTCTTCTCCCTATGGAGGACATTTTGGAGCCCACAAAATAGCAGCAAAGATCTTACAATCTGGCTTTTATTGGCCAAGTCTATTCTGTAACGTGCACACATTTGTCAAGGCTTGTGACAGCTGCCAAAGAGGTGGGGGATTTCAAGGAGAGATGAAATGCCATTAAACTCAATTTTGGAGATAGAAGTTTTTTATGTGTGGGGTGTAGACTATATGGGACCTTTCCCATCCTCATGCATCTACAAGTTCATATTGGTGGCATGTGATTACGTGTCCAAATGGGTGGAAGCAATTCCCACTCAAGCTCCAGATGCAAAGTTAGTCGTCAAACTTTTTCAAATGATCATCTTCCCAAGATTTGAAGTTCCAAGAGCAATCATTTCAGATGGTGACAGCCATTTTAAGGAGAGAAACTTCAACAACTTGCTTAGCAAATATGGGGTAAAGCATAAGATATCCACACCCTATCACCCTCAAACATCTGGCCAAGTGGAGATCTCCAATAGGAAACTAAAGGCTATTCTAGAAAAGACTGTCTCCAGCTCATGAAAGGATTGGGCACTTAAGTTAGAAGATGCATTATGGGCATACATGACAGCTTTCAAAACACCCATTGGAACAACACCTTTCAAGCTAGTCTATGGGAAATCATGCCATTTACCCATAGAATTGGAGCACAAAGAATTATGAGCAATCAAGCTACTAAATTATGATCTTAAGAAAGTAGGAGAGAAGAGGCTACTACAACTGCAAGAGCTAGAGGAGATGCGAATGTACGCTTATGAGAATGCCAAAATCTATAAGAAGAAGACAAAGAGATGGCATGATAAGAGAATCAAAATCAAAGACTTCAAAGAAGGAGACCAAGGTTTGCTTTTCAATTCTAAACTCAAGTTGTTTCCAGGAAAATTAAGATCTAAGTGGTCTGGACCATTCTTAGTCCTACGCTTCTTTCCGTATGGAACCATGGAGCTATAAGGGAAACAATCCTCCTTCAAGGTCAATGGACAACGATGCAAGCTTTACATCACAGGAGATGAGGTTGACAAGGGTGCCTCTTGCTCCCTCCAAGATGCTTGATGGAAAGACTCAAGAGTCTCACTCCGGACTCTAAATGGAGGACCTCGTGGGAGTTGAACCCACATTAGGATAGATTTCCTTTCTGTTATTTGAATCAAGAACATTCTCTAGTTTCTTAAATAAGCTTGTCATGGGTGTATGCAATAACTTAGACACTTATACTTACATCACTATATTTCTGTAGGTGTTGGCGATAAGCTAAATTCTATAGAAACTCAAAGAGACGCGATGTGTCTTTACTTGACACGATGTGTCGTTTCTTATAGCAGGTAAAAAGTGAGCAGAAACTCAAAAACACACGATGTTTCATAAAAAGACACGTCATGTCACTGTCTAGTAGACCAAAGTAATACTTGATCAGGAAAAGTACACGACATGTCTTCATTCAAACATGACGTGTACTTCAGCAGCAACATGTAGCATAACTTGTCTGGAAAATAACACGACGTGTCTTTATTTGAACACGTCGTGTAGTTATTAGTGAAAGGGACACAATTTGAATTTTTAGATTTGGACATGTCATGTACATAGTAGAACATGACGTGTCTTGTAACACACAAAGGAAGTTCTGTCAAGAAACATGTCGTGTCTTTTGACAAGAATACGGGTTTTTAACCCTAACCGGCCACCGTCTTCTTCACTTCCTCACTTCATTCTAGACGTGTTGCCAACCGTGTCCGAGCCTCCTCTACCGACGTCTAGCCATGTGTGATTTGGAGCAATAAACCACATATCCAAGCCGCCATCGACAACATCAAGGCAGTGAAGTCCCTTCTTCTATGTCGATCTTCTTCTCCAGCGTCGTCAAGACTGTTTCTTCTTCTTCTTCTTTTCTCAAGTTCCAAGAGGAAAAGGCCTCATCTCTGGCGTCATTTGTCCCCTTTTGGGTGTGAAATCATAGCAAGAAGCTCCATCCATCCCGTCTCTGCCTTCTCTTCATTTTCCCACACAAAAGACACACCGTGAAAGTCGCAAATCAGACGTGTTCTTCGTGTTCGAGCCGCCGCATTCGCCCAGGTACACGGTGTGTCTTTCGACAGACACACTGTGTCTTTCTTTTGGTCAGTGAGTTCTACAGCAGTCAGCCACACCGACATGCCATGTCTTTCGATGTTTCAGCAAATGACACCTCTCAAGCATACGTCCAACCACAAGCATGGTGCTAGCTACTCCTCCGCACCGGCATACATCTCCACAACCCAATTCCGAGTCACTCCTGAGGAAGACCCGATGTACGTGATTTGCTTGTGAACAGACTCTCACCACCCTCAACTTCAAGGATGTGGTCTTCATGCGCCTAGAAGATTTGGGGCTAAGCTGTACGGTATCAAACACTTACCCCTATTTAGTTTATGAGTTTTTAATGACTCTTACTATAGACAAAGACCCACAAAATAAGATGGAACCTTATGGTATTATCCGTTTCCATCTTTTGGGTCGTAGTTTTAAACTTACCTTCAGGAATTTCTGTGAGGTTTTGGATTGCCACTGTGAGGGGGTAATTAGTTATCTGCCAACTTTTGACAGTGATGAATTTTGGTTTGAGATATCAGATGAGGAACACCATGACGCCAAGTAATCTAGAGCGTCCGCTATTCACAACCCCATTTTATGATACATGTACCGCCTTCTTTGTACATGAATCTTTGCTAAGAAAGAAACTCAAGGGGTCGTCAGAAAATAGGATCTTTTCTTTTTGTGGGGAATGATGTATGCATATCACATCAATGCAACTTATTATATCCTTACGTGTTTCCTAGACATTTAGAAAGTGAAGAAGAGGGAATATGGAGACATAATGTGTGGTGGCTTGATTACTTTAGTAGCACAGAAGTTAGATGTTGATCTGATAGGTCTCGAGGATACACCAGGTAGAAATCTGGTAGACATTTAGTATCTACTTTCTGTAGGATTGATCTCAAGGGTTGCCAATAGTAATACCAAATTTTGACAATTCTTTGATGACAATCAATACATTGACATTCTAGATCCTGAGCATATCACATTGGAGAACAAAGATAACTGGAAAGTCATTCTGAACACTGAAGAAGAAGTTGATGCGGCTAGAGCTACTGATGATATTGAGGCACCCCCTACTGCTCCACCACCTCCCTCCACAAGCACACAGACGGAGTACTCCTGAGCCATGCCTGGTGTCGGGCATATATATGGCTATGTGTAGTAATGGTTTGACCACATGGACAACCGCATGGACCTGATGGGTCAACAGTTTTCTACTATGAATGATATGATTCATCGCATGGATAGTTGGCACCTTTCTCAAGGCCACTACTCCATGCCACAGTAGCATTAGCCTACTCCACCGCCACAGCCTGAGTTTGTTCCACACCCCATGTGGGTTGATATTCCAGATGACGATGATCTTGTCAGCCAGTTCTTCCCCTCTAATCACATGGGCCCTGGCCCATCCCACTGATGCCCCACCCCATGACAGGTACCCAGTTGTTTCCTTCATAGGTTTGATTGATGGAGTGAGGACATTGTAGATTTCAAGCTTAGGGGGATGCAACCGGCCGGTAATGTAGATTGCTTTTATTGTTTTTCATGTTTTCCATGTTGTCATGTCTTTTCTGGTTTCATGTTGTTCTTTGTTTTTCTTTCCTTTTGTGGCAAAATCATGTATGATGTGAGGATATCTTGACGTAATGAAATGATTTTTCTTCCAAGTTTGAACCATCTTGTCCTTTTGCACCTTAATCTGTCATTGAAAGAATTCCAAAGAGCATGCATAGATTAGTTGAAATCTTTTGGCCTTCAACACGTGTTTATTTCTGCTTTATACTTGTAGCCTGAACACTCAACTTTTTCATCATTGATTGCCTAAAACATGTAATGGTTTCTTTTTGGTGATTAGATTAACATCACAACATCATTTGGAATACAGGATACCCTTTCCAAACTCTTAATGCATTTTTTAACCTTTCTTTCAGTGAATTTTTTTCAAAACAAATGGATGAAATCTAGCTAATGTTGCTATTTAGTTGACTCTCCCATAGTGTGGAAATTATTAAAATCTCTTTTATCTCATTTCACCCTCATACCCCATAAAAGATGGCTAAACTGTCCACATATCATGCTAGCCTAGTGTAAGTCCAATCTGACCATGATGGTTAGGTGGTATGTCTTAAAAAGAGGGTAAAATGCCCCAATCGGCACTCCACATGAGCATAAGCCTACATTAGCAATGGAGTGCCGGAACCCATTATCCATTGGCCATATCATTTTTGGAAGAAAAAAAAGGAGAGAACAACTAATTATGTTAATGTTAGCTAAGACTTCATCATTTATATCCTTCATAGATGATAAATAGTATTGTGCATCCACTAATTGTTTGGCTTGGTTATCCAAATTCTATTTAATGTTGTTGAGTTGATTGATTCATTAAATTGAAACCACCCTTGTTGAACTTAAGAATCTTTTTTGTTGATGTTTAAGTTGAGTTGATGGCCATGAGTATAAACCGTTGATCATTTTTCGCTGAACATTGCATATCTTTCTTTCAACTAATCTATACATGAGCTTGAAAATTCTTTCATGTGTGTTTCTATGTTCTTTTTTATGGAGGATAAGAAACGGTTCAATCTTAGGGGGATTTGTTGTGTGTGTTTTATATCAACTTTTTACATTTCTTCACACATAGTTTCAGCTCATTCTATCCCAAATTAGCCTCTTTTATATCCATTTTGCCACACTTTTTAGTTTCTTTGCTTATCACATGATGTTGATTGTAGATATGTATTAAAAAGGTCATATTGGAGATAACCTAACTCAGATCCAACCTCAATGGGACTTCTCCAAGTTTTTTTGTTGATCCAAAGCAAATTTCCGAAGAAAAGGCAGAAGACACACCGTGTTCTATTAAGGACATGACATGTTCACTTACAGGCAGTCTTTTAGGACAAAGACCACATTGTGTGTTATTAAACACACGGCTTCTATATATCCAGCATCGTCTAGTCCTTAACAAAGAAAAGAGGTAACTCGACATGTCCTTCATCATACACAGCATGTTCCTGGTACATGAAGACCGTATGCACCTTTCTACCAAAGAACACGGCGTGTGTTTATTCAGACACGCCATGTGCCCTTCATTTGGTTCACTCCCTGAAGACAGAATTACGACATGTATTATTCAAACACGCAGTGTACCTCAATGCAGTGACAACACTGAGCAAACACAAATGACATGACACGGCGTGTTCAACAAAAGACACGTCGTGTCATTGTCAGTTTATGCAAAAATTGAAAAGACATGTCTCTCATTTTAAAAGCAAATAGGAGCCCATGAGGTGGTTATGCTCGATCATTTTTGAAGTGTTTTACTCCCAAGAGAAGTTCCAGAGCAGAGGAGGGCGGTTTTGGGGTAGAAGAAGGTGGTTTCTTGGAGAAGAACCCTCATTCTACTTCATTTCTTCTCTATTTTTCTTCTCCAAGGTGCATCAGAGCTACTCTCTTCATTCTAGCTTCCTGGGAGGGAAGTTGGTCTGAGTTGGAGCTTTCAAGTGGTGGAACTTCATCCTCTAGCTGGAGTTCTCTCCCCTTAGCTTGCATCTATGGTTTTTCTAGCTTTTCCTTCTCTTAAGCATGCAAAACTTTGAAATTACTGTCATGTATCTGCATATCTTCACTATGGATGAGTAGAGCTCTTTTCTTGAGCATGGGAGAGTAGCTCCCATGCCATTGATCATGTGAACTCGAATTTTATGCTTATTGTTGTTTAATTTACTTTCTTCCATGGATGCCAATGGTGTTTTCTTGCTTGTATGCTAGACTGACCACCTTTTATACATGTTTTATGCTGCTTTGTGCTTCGGGAGAATGCATTAGGAAGTATGGAGTAGGATCTATGGCAATATTCTCTTGACCACGAGAGTGGCTAGAGATTATTGAGAGTTTCCGTTGTATTGATGCTAAGCATAGACGCGGGAGCGTTATGTGAAGTTGAGAACCGTCTCATGGCATTGGGAAATGCATGACGATGACAACCTCCTTGCTTGTTAAACAACGATCTTGTTTCTTACGTTCATGTGATATAATGGTAATGGTAGTGAAACCTTATGCTCAAGTTCCTAATCATTAAATCAACTTAGTTGTTTAAAACCTTTGCCTTGTTTTCCTTTTCTTAGGTCTATAAACAATTAATTTTTTTGCAATCCAATTTAGATTAGTGAAAGTTAACATGTTTGCACCTAACTAACCTAGATCCTCGAGTTTGACACTCGACTACATTGACTTTCGTATACTTGCAGGTAATTAGTGAGTTGAAATCTTTCCCTTTTCAAAACTCATCAACAACTACCCTAGATTGTGGGTGAAGAGCAGCAACCTAGAGCTTCTAGCGACGACCGCTAGTGGCAAGGGGTGACACTGATAGTAGAGTGCGGTGATTAGCGGCTTGGAGCCTCTTACTACCAACCTGCAATGCGACCGATCTAGGAAATGTGGCCCAAGTCGAAGTGGGGAGGTGCAGGCTATGTGGGCTGATCCTAGCCCTTCAATCGACATCCAAGGGTCCTTATCCCCTATCTCGAGTTGATTACTTGAAAAATCATAACTTTTGTAATGCTAGCTCAAAAAATAGACTTCCAATATAGCATTTTGATCAACTCAAAGAGATATACATCTAAAAAATACTTTCAAGGCTTGTTCATGCTCTTATCTCCACTGATATCTTAAAATGCTTACTTTTAAAGTCTTTTAAAGAGGTTTTAACCCATTTAATGCATGTCCTTGATCTTTTATGCTCTAAATCTTGATGTAAGATTAATATTAGTAACTTGAAGAACCTTATATATCGATATTTGAACTTTATCCTTTCTTGCATTCTAAAATGGTCTTATGTTGATGAAATGGCCTAAAATGGACCTATATGTAAAAGATCCCTTCTTTTATGTTGTAACTTGTTCAAGTGTGATATAAATATCTATGATTGTTCTAAATCATTAGATTTCCCCATTAAATGCTATCCTTTTCTATCATGACCCTTCTTGGACACTAGCAATGATCTTGTTTTTCTTAGTGTCTTAATATGGCCTTATGTGCACATTTGTAATGAATGAAAACCCTTATGCTTTCTTTGATCTAAAGTTACTCAAGATGAATATTTGGACTCCCTATCAGTGACTTATCATGCCTTCACCCAAATTCTTAGTGAATCATTCTTGTGCCCTTATGTGACTAGGAACCCTTATGTTGACTTGATATGTGATCTAGTATTCATGTTGATGCCTAAGTCTCTAATCTTATGCAAATATTGCTCTATTGATCATCGATGTTATATAACTATCAAATCAGTAGCTTGATGGTGGTTGTAGCACCTAACTCATATAGACCCCATCTATACTCTAATGATGACATCCTTGCATGAATATGACTAGAATGACTAGTTGGACTATGTTGATACTCATGTTGCTTAAACTTGCCCTAACCTTATGATTGTTCTATATAAGATCACGCAACCCTAATCTTGTGACCCTAATATTAGTGTGATGTGTCACCCTAGGTTCTTGATCAATCCATGATACTTGATGTAACATGACAATGATAATGCATGACCTAGTTGAAAATATTGAAATCAAGGATACGATACCTAGATTTAGGTGACACATCCAACAACCATTATAATGATTAGTCAGACCTAATCTTGATGATACTAATGCTAGTATAATTACTTATAATTCTAGGATCACTATGTGGACTCTATTGCCAAGATCTAGTCAAGTTGTCTATATATGGTTTCCTACATGAAATGGTTAATCTTATACTCTACTCACAAGGTATGTTTTCCCTTGATTCTACTATGATATTGGCTTGTTTGTATGTATGCTCGTATGAATGCTTGGCTACATAATTACTTGCTTGAGCTACTTGTTCCCTACAATTAGTATGTTTGTTTTGCTTGAAATGTGTTGTATAAACCTCGTACATAATTGAACTTGTCCATTATACAAACCTTGTGTACTTTCTTGTATTCTTGGGGTAAGGGCACGAGGTTGGGAGTCTTACTTGATATGTCAAGATAAGGCAGACCATGTCAATGAAAGGGTAGCTAATCTTGAGAACCCTTACGAACCCTTCCAATAGGAAGCTGGTCAATGGCCATAATATGTTGTTAAGTATAATGGAAATACACCTAAAATATGCTTTGGATAAAAGAATGTCGTTAATTGTTCTCACCTTGTTTCATCATCTTGCTTATATGATGTTTCTATCCAAGAAACTTTTATATAGTCTTAAACTATTTCCTTGCCTTTTCATAGCGTACTTAATGCTTTAGTATTAATATGTTTTGCTTATCAAATTTGTAGTTGCCAAATGAAGGCCCGCTGTGCTCAAGACTCTAAGATCAGAAATGAAACACCATTGGGTTACTTGAATCTATAAATGGGTACATATCTCCTATCTCCATGTTTGGTATCTTGTTATCTCTTTTTGTTACTGCTTTTACATATATATTTCATGTGTGAATTATTTGTGCCATTCTACAGACAGACGCTCAAGTCCACTCGCCTTTGGCTATGTAGCCATTAGGAGTGTGGACTAGGGCAATAAACATTTTCATGATAGCCTCCTTTCCTTTTGATGATCCCTCATCCGACTTGCAGCCCCTCAATGGGATCTCATAGTGATAACTAGTACGACATGATGTCCCCCCCAGTTGTCTTGTTTCCACCTATTTTATACGTTACAACATGTTTTTCCACTATGGGGTGTTGTTCCATCCATTTAACCATTCCTTTTCCACTCTGGGGTGTTGTTCCATCCATTTAACCATTAGGATGTGTTGTTCTACCCAGAGTGGTCCTTCCACCCATGCAGTTGTTAGTGTGAGTTGTTCTGCCTAGGGCGTTATTTCTCCAACCATTTTGGCCAATGACTAGTGGTATCTTGACCCTACTTTACGCAATTAGTTGTTTTATTAACTTGTGATATGTGAAATTGCAAGACTCTTTATATTCTTTATGTATCTGATATTCATATGACTCATTCTTTTGATACTCTTTCTCTTACTTAAATCTTATTGAACTTACCTACTTTTAATAGCCTCCTATGAATGGGAACCCACTTGATCTCATTCTTCTGACTTCAATTCCCTAAAGTGTTTACTGACCCATACCTTTTCTTTTGGGCGTTGTTCCCAAACCACCAAGTTGTAGGTGGTTTATAAAATCGTGACTTATGAAGATCATATAAGGAGTCTGGATATGTGGATAGCTTGTGAAGGCCAATTTTCTTTCTACATTGGTCCTAGTAATATTTTAGATGTACCCTTACCTTTTATAATGCCACCCTTGAGGTGAGAAACGATGTATCAATTATAACGAGAATGATGTTAAAATACTTAATTTTTTCGTTGCTATAAAATGATTTGAAAACTACTAGAGGGGGGGTGAATAGAGTTTTATAGATAATTTAACAATTATTGAACTCAAACAACCACAATGAAAATATTGGACAAGGAGACAAGGGTTTAGAGTGGTTCCAACCTTAGAAAATACTAAGGCCGTCAGTCCACTACCCGGTTGCTTACCCAACCGGGATTTGAAAAGAAATTTATTTTATTACCTCGCAAGGACTTTACATAAAATACAATTTCTTTTCCCTAAACCCTTCAAGCAGCCTTCACCTAGAAGTAATCGCCCAACCTTGAAGCAGCCTTCCCTTGAAGTAGATGCACCAGCCTTCTGAAGTAGCTCCCCGTGCGATAGCCTTCTTTGAAGTAGCTTGAAGTCCCCTTCTCCACCTGAGAAGTCAATCCTCTCCAATCCGCAGCCTCCAACCCTAGGAGTAGCAAGGAGAGTACAAATAATAAAAAGGAAATTACAACTTATCCTTTAAGCCCAAGGCTTGATATGCCTAGATCAAGCGTATAGATCTCCTAGGCAAGTGTGTGAACTTGTGATTGTTGTGGGTAGGAGAATCTAGCCTATAGGACACGAGATTGAGCTAAGGAGAATGTAGACTAATGATCACAGTGCTCAAATTGCTTGCAATAGATTGCTCAAGTATGCTCAAGTGTATTCTCAAGTGTAACAAGTGAATTCTAGTGTCCTATGGCTTGTCCTATTTATAGGAATGGCCTAAGTATGCTTAAGGACGTTCTAGACAACTTAGGGGTTTCTAAGTGCTTAACTAGCCGTTAGGTACAAAGTTGTTGCTTTAACAACAGCTAATTAATTTATTCTGCAGTTGCTGTCAGAGACCATCTCGGTCGACAAATGGTCGACCGAGACACCTACTCGGTCGAACTTTTGTCGACCGACAGGCTCTCTGGAACAAGTGAATTGCAACGTCTTTCTTCAACTGCCAACTAACTTGTCTGTTGTGTCTAACGGCTACTTTGGATCTTTCTCGGTCGAGAAGATTGTCGACCGAGAGTGTCTCGGTCGAGGAGTTTGTCGACCGAGATTAATCCTGTTTCAAGGTTTCAATTTAGGCACTAATTATGTGTGTGAGTGTGCATAAATGATCCTATTTAAATGGGATGACTTGTCTAACTGTGATGTTTAGCTAGGGAAAATCTAACGCTTGATTTACATGCAATTCTAAGTACTTGTACATTATATATTTGTACAAGTTTTACAACATTGATTACATTGCATGAAAATATAACTAAGTAAGCTCTTGGATTTTCCCTTGTTACTTTGTCATCCTGCACACTCAAGTAGCTCGTTAGATTAATAAGAATGAAATGTTTGTCATAATCAAAACAAAGGGATTTTTAGATGTCCATTTAGCCAACAATCTCCCCCTTTTTGAAGATGACAAACATTTCCAAAATATAAGTAAGGAAATATAAAACATATGAATTTCATACCTTTAGATTGCCTTATGTAGCTTTTCCTCTTGTTTATAAAATGTGTGCTTATTATTCCCAATGAATTATGGAACATGAAATCCAGTTCATTTGGGAATATAGCAACTTTCAATGTAAAGCCAAGAGTATATTTATGAAACTCATTGATTGAGTTTTTCATAGATACTAAGTTATAGTTTTATATATCTCTCCCCCTTTGTAATTTCAAAAAGATAACCGTTTTAATAAAAACTCCCCCTTAATTAGATATCCCGTCAAATCTAATGAAAAAGATGTCCATTGAAAAGCCAAAATGAAACAAGTAAACGTATTCGTTTTAAGAACCGCAGATATCAAAGAAAACATCTTCCAAAGGAGTAATAAGCAGTTGCTTCCTAATGTTGTTGAATTGATCTAGTGGAAGCGGTTTTGTAAAAATATCAGCCAATTGATTTTCCGTATCAACATGATGAAGGGAAACATGATTCTTTGAGATGTGATCCCTTAAGAAGTGATGACGGATTTCAATGTGTTTTGCCCGGCTGTGTAAGATAGGATTGTGTGCTAAGTTTATGGCGCTCGTGTTGTCACAAAAAATAGGTGTAGATGAAAGATTAAACCCATAATCGCTTAATACCTGTTGCATATAAAGCACTTGAGCACAACAAGACCCGGCTGCCATATATTCAGCTTCAGTTGTAGATAGGGCAACCGTATTTTGTTTCTTGCTAAACCAAGATACTAAGGCTCTTCCTAATAAGAAACAGCCACCACTAGTACTTTTGCGATCAAGTCGACAACCAGCATAATCCGCATCAGTATATGCTTTAAAATCCAAAGATTGTCCTTTTGGATACCATAAACCAAAACAAGTAGTACTAGCTAGATATCGAAGAATTCGTTTAACCGCTAGAAAATGAGATTGCATAGGTTGGGATTGAAATCGAGCACAAAGGCCAACGGAAAACATAATGTCCGGTCGAGAAGCAGTTAAGTATAGAAAACTACCAATCATGGCTCTATATAAGGAATCATCAATAGGTTCCCCATTTTCATCCTTATCAATTTTGATAGAGGTAGCCATAGGAGTAGTAGCATGTTTGCATTGATCCATCCCAAAACGTTTTAAAAGTTCTTTAGTATATTTTTCTTGGCTTATGAAAATTCCTACAGGTGTTTGCTTAATTTGAAAACCAAGAAAGAATGTTAGTTCACCCATGAGGCTCATTTCAAATTCTTTTTGCATAATGTCACTGAATTGTGTGCATAATGAATCATTAGAAGCTCCAAAAATAATGTCATCAACATATATTTGCACAACTAGGAAATCAGATGCATATGTTTTGAAGAATAAAGTAGAATCTGAATTTCCAATAGAAAAACCATTATCAAAAAGATATGTCTTGAGCCGTTCATACCAATTCCTAGGTGCTTGTTTTAGACCATAAAGTACCTTTTTAAGTTTATAAACATGGTCACCTTTTTCTGGTATTTCAAAGCCAGGTGGTTGAGCAACATAAACTTCTTCTTGTATGATGCCATTTAGAAATGCACTTTTGACATCCATTTGATATAGCTTAATGTTTTTATGGGCAACAATAGCTAGTAACATCCTAATAGCTTCAAGTCTAGCTAAGGGTGCATATGTTTCATCAAAATCTATTCCTTCTTGTTGATTATATCCTTGTGCTACTAACCGAGCTTTATTCCTTATGACTTCTCCTGCCTCATTGAGCTTATTCCTAAAAACCCATTTAGTTCCTATGATAGTTTTATCTTGTGGTTTAGGAACTAAATCCCATACATCATTTTTTGTGAATTGATTTAACTCCTCTTGCATGGCTATTATCCAGTAATCATCCTTAAGAGCTTCGGATATCTTCTTAGGTTCAATGATAGAAACAAAAGCCATGTTTGCAACATCTTTGAAGGAAGACCGAGTTTTGACTTTATCATTTGGATCTCCAATAATTAGTTCTTGGGGATGATCCTTGATAAGCCTAGGTGTAGGTTGTGTTTCAACTTGGGGATCGGGTATAGGAATTTTCTCACTATCATTGGGAATGGTTATATTTTCGAATTGATTAGTGAGATCAATGATATCTAGATTTTTAGATTTCGATTCTTCATGAAAAGAAACATGAATGGATTCTTCAACTTTTCTAGAGATAGTGTTATATACTCTAAAGGCTTTGCTAGAAGTGGAATATCCCAAGAAGAATGCTTTGTGTGATTTAGAATCAAACTTGTCTCTATCATCTTTGGTATTTAAAATGTAGCATGTGGAGCCAAAAGTATGAAAGTAGTCAACTCTAGGTTTCTTAGAGTGTAGTATTTCATATGGAGTTTTCTTCAAATGAGAGTGAACAGTTACTCTATTAAGCACATAACAAGCAGTGTTTACAGCTTCAGCCCAAAAGGTTTTAGGTGTGTTGTGTTCAAGCATCATGGTTCTAGCCATTTCCTGTAGGGATCGATTTTTCCGTTCAACTATACCATTTTTTTGTGGAGTACGTGGAGCAGAAAAATTATGAGTATACCCTTGAGATGTACAAAAGGTCTCAAATGTATGATTTTCAAATTCGCCACCATGATCACTTCTAATGGTACATATTTTATGTTGTAAAAGATTTTCAATCTTGGAACAAAATTGCATAAAGACATGAATAGTATCATCTTTAGTTGCAATAAAATGTACCCATGTATATCTACTATAATCATCAACAATAACAAAACAGTATCATTTACCACCAATAGATTGTGTCCTCATTGGTCCAAATAAGTCCATATGAATTAATTCTAAGGATCTACTAGTGCTAAGTACATGTTTTGATTTAAAAGATGTTTTGGTTTGCTTTCCCATTGTGCAAGGTTCACAGTTTTCAACTTGATCAAAAGACAAAGCAGGTAATCCACGAACAAGATCATATTTCACTAATTTTTTTAATAGCATGTGAACTAGCATGTCCCAGCTTTTTATGCCATAGTTGTAAGGTATTTTCATTTGCAAGCAAGCATTTACCTACTACTGATTTCATAGAGTTTGGTTTAAGGATATAAAGATTTCCAACTCTATTTCCTTCATAAACGACATTTGTAGTGTTTTCTATCAATAACTTGCAGCAGGTTTTGTTAAATAACACATCATAACCACTATCACATAGTTGACTTACACTTATTAAATTATGATGCAATCCATCAACAAGTAGAACATTTTTAATTTCGAGATTTGTTCCAACATTACCTATTCCAACGATTTTGCCCTTACCATTGTCTCCAAAGGTGACCGTTCCACTTTTATTTTCTTCAAAAGTTTGAAATGCGTCCTTGTTCCCGGTCATATGTTTGGAGCAGCCACTGTCAACTACCCATTCCTGCATTAGAATGTAGATTTTGGTACCCATGTGATGGTCCGATATGGTTAGAAACTTTTTAAGTGCTTATGTATATAAAAGTTCTGATACAGAAAACCAGTCGGTCGACAATTGTTCGACCGATATCTGTCTCGGTCGACAATTTGTCGATCGAGCAGGTTACTGTATTACAAGCAAAAACACAGAAAATTTCTCGGTTGACCCATTTTCGACCGAAATAGGTGTTGTAAATTTTTGATTTGTTAAAGACATCCAGTCGGTCGACAATACTTCGACCGACCATAACTCGGTCGACAATACTTCGACCGACAAAGTTTCTGTTTCAGTACAGCAATGCAGAAAAATAATAACAATAAGCATGGCACCTTTTGTCGAGATAAGACAATATAAATAGCAAAATTAAGCATTTGGTCATATCTCAACTACATTCCATTCTTCTAAGTTTGGGGTTTTGGGATCCAAACTAAGTCGGACTCCTTAGTCTTGTAGGGGCATGAAAAACAATAATGTCCAAGACGTAAGCAGAAATGGCAAGTAATATAGTCAATTTCATTTCTCTTTCTAGCCATTGTGTTCTTGGGTACAAACATAGTTTGGGTCTTTTTGGGTTGGTTTTTCTTTGGAACATATCCCAAACCTTTTCTTCCATTGAAGACAGTACCAACTCTCAATATGTTATCAAGGATATCTTTTCTTTTTAACTCATAAAGTTCTCTTTGCAACGTAGCAATGTCATTCATCTTCTTATGTATATCTTTTCTTGCTTGGTCTAAATCAGAAAACAATGAATCCTTTTCTTTTACAATATTATCATAGTCCAGATGGTTGCACAAGATAGGTTGAGTTTGAAAATCTTGTAGTTTGGCTAACAAATCAGTATTTTGTTTTGATAGAAGATCAACATTGGTTTCCAAATTGAGTAGCTTTCTAGTGCAATCATCTAAAGATGTTTTTAAAGATACATTTTCAAGATCAATGTTGTTCTTTTCATAAGAAAGTTCATCTAATTTGGCAATGAGCTCATTATTTGATTTTATAGCCTTCTTTAGTTTCTTCTTGGCATCAACATACTTATCATGAGTTTCTTGTAAACTAGTAATTAACTCTTCTTTAGGAAGATCAACTAGACTTACCTCTTGAGAGTCTTCATTTTCTTCTCTTGCCATTAGACATTCCACCTTTTCTTCTCCGCTTTCACTGTCACTTGACTCATCCCAGGCAGCTTTATAGGCTTTTTCTCCTTTCTTCTTATGTGAGCTTTTCTTAACCTTCTTTGCTTTGGGACATTCATTTTTGAGATGCCCTTTCTTCCCACATTCAAAGCACCAGGGAGTAGAGGAACTAGAAATTTTGTTAGATTTAAACCTTTTGTACTTTTTACCGTTGACGATTAAGGCTTCTTCTTCTTCTTCACTTGACTCCTCACTTTCTTGTGTGACGACTTTTGAGGCTTTGAGAGCCACATCCTTCTTCTTCCCACTTTGGTGTTCACGTTCTCTTCTTTCTTCCTCTTCTAGATCTGCTTCATGAGCTTCCAAATTACCAATGAGTTGTTCCATTTTGAGGCGAGTGAGGTCGTTTGCTTCTGCAATGGCTGTCACCTTTGGCTTGTATTTTGGAGGAAGTGATCGAAGAATTTTTGATACCTGATCTTCCTCAAGGATAGGTTTTCCTAAGGCACTTAAACCATTAACAATAGTAGAGAATTTTGAATACATTTCACTAATAGATTCATTAGGATCCATACAAAAATGTTCAAGCTTTGTTTTAAGCAGGCTAATTTTGGAATTTTTGACTTGGGCTGTACCCTCATAAGTGATGGACAATCTATGCCAAATATCATACGCTGTATCACAATTTGATATCCTATTAAATTCTCCTACAGAAATAGAACAATATAAAATGCTTACAGCTTTTGCGTTCATTTGGGCCTGTTTTACCGTGTTTGCATCCCATTCCGCAAAGTCATTTTGAGGGAATTCATAAGGAGTAGATACCATTCTCCATAGATCCCAGTTGACGCCTTGGAAGTAGAACTGCATCCTTCTCTTCTAGTATTGGTAGTTTGTTCCATCGAACGTCGGTGGCCTAGCAACAAGAGTCCCTTCAATGTTGAGGTTGTTGAGCATTCCATCACCCATTTCTTCAAGACCTTGTTAGGGTTCCTTGAAGCCTTGCTCTGATACCAATTGAAAACTACTAGAGGGGGGGTGAATAGAGTTTTATAGATAATTTAACAATTATTGAACTCAAACAACCACAATGAAAATATTGGACAAGGAGACAAGGGTTTAGAGTGGTTCCAACCTTAGCAAATACTAAGGCCGTCAGTCCACTACCTGGTTGCTTACCCAACTGGGATTTGAAAAGAAATTTATTTTATTACCTCGCAAGGACTTTACATAAAATACAATTTCTTTTCCCTAAACCCTTCAAGCAACCTTCACCTAGAAGTAATCGCCCAACCTTGAAGCAGCCTTCCCTTGAAGTAGATGCACCAACTCCTGTTGCACCAGCCTTCTGAAGTAGCTCCCCGTGCGATAGCCTTCTTTGAAGTAGCTCGAAGTCCCCTTCTCCACCTGAGAAGTCAATCCTCTCCAATCCGCAGCCTCCAACCCTAGGAGTAGCAAGGAGAGTACAAATAATAAAAAGGAACAAGAAAGGAAAAGGAAATTACAACTTATCCTTTAAGCCCAAGGCTTGATATGCCTAGATCAAGCGTATAGATCTCCTAGCCAAGTGTGTGAACTTGTGATTTCTGTGGGTAGGAGAATCTAGCCTATAGGACACGAGATTGAGCTAAGGAGAATGTAGACTAATGATCACAGTGCTCAAATTGCTTGCAATAGATTGCTCAAGTATGCTCAAGTGTATTCTCAAGTGTAACAAGTGAATTCTAGTGTCCTATGGCTTGTCCTATTTATAGGAATGGCCTAAGTATGCTTAAGGATGTTCTAGACAACTTCTAGGGGTTTCTAAGTGCTTAACTAGCCGTTAGGTACAAAGTTGTTGCTTTAACAACGGCTAATTAATTTATTCTGCAGTTGCTGTCAGAGACCATCTCGGTCGACAAATGGTCGACCGAGACACCTACTCGGTCGAACTTTTGTCGACCGACAGGCTCTCTGGAACAAGTGAATTGCAACGTCTTTCTTCAACTGCCAACTAACTTGTCTGTTGTGTCTAACGGCTACTTTGGATCTTTCTCGGTCGAGAAGATTGTCGACCGAGAGTGTCTCGGTCGAGGAGTTTGTCGACCGAGATTAATCCTGTTTCAAGGTTTCAATTTAGGCACTAATTATGTGTGTGAGTGTGCATAAATGATCCTATTTAAATGGGATGACTTATCTAACTGTGATGTTTAGCTAGGGAAAATCTAACGCTTGATTTACATGCAATTCTAAGTACTTGTACATTATATATTTGTACAAGTTTTACAACATTGATTACATTGAATGAAAATATAACTAAGTAAGCTCTTGGATTTTCCCTTGTTACTTTGTCATCCTGCACACTCAAGTAGCTCGTTATATTAATAAGAATGAAATGTTTGTCATAATCAAAACAAAGGGATTTTTAGATGTCCATTTAGCCAACATGATTGTGTTTATTATACCATACTTCAGCAATAAAGTTACATCTTTTCCACCATACATATTAGTGTGTTTGGATTTGGTGGATTTTTTGCTCAATAAGTAAGGAGTAGATCACCTCACTTGTCCCACTCAATACAGTATAGTATTAGAGCCAATGGAGTCAGATAATCTGACTATTTTAAGTTATCCTCTATTGTTTCAACATATATGCCTCAATTAGGGAGATAGGTGAGCTTGTATAGGATGTTGGTATACCTAATCAGAGTTGTGGAATACATATCAAGGTTTCGATCCCAATATAATTTGGCCATTACCACTCTCCAAACCACTTCCTTGGATGAGACTTAGTTGTGCAATTGTAATCACTCCTACCCTCTCTATGGCAATGGAAAATTTCCTAACAAGAAAGTTGCTTCTCCTAGTGACTAGTTCCCATATCCTTCTTAGTAAGAAGTTGGATCAATTGCAATATAGTGTAGAATGCCTTATACACTCTTATATAGGTTTAACCCTAGTTCCCACTTTAAAACCTTTTCTTGAGTACTACCTCATGTACATCCACCATGTGGACTATGCCTGGATGGATGACAAGTATTGAACCCAAATATATAGAGTTATGATGTAGCTCCTTTGTTGCAAGGCGTGTCTTGTCATCAACCTAGTTATTTCGGTATAGCTTTTCAAAATCTCTCTACCTAGTTGACTGGCCCTTACATGATATCTAGTTTTTGCATACACTCAGGATATTTGAGAGAGCCAAGTACTTTTCTATGTCCCATCTTGAGGTTCTATATTACATGATAGGACCAAATATGTTTAAGGTGAAGTTGTAAATGACATGTGTAGTAACTAATATAGATCTAATAGAAGTTGACATCATATTCAAATAATCTACAACTTTGGCACCTATGGTGTAAGTTAGAGATGTTTTAAGATACCCTTATCGACCTTTGGAGGTTTTAGACTCTTTCGGTATATGAGTTATGGTGAAAAGTGATTGACTTGGTTCTCCCACTGATTTTGCCAACAATTTTTTAGCCTCACATTGCAAGAGTTTTAATTGTCAAAAATATTATTCATTATTATATTATATATATAAAAAGTGAAAGTTTTCAGATTTTACCCACAGTTTCATGAACCAAGTCTCCACTACATTAAGTTTGAATTACTAAGAAACCCCTCTATGAGACACCCTTAACTAGTTTGTCCAACTCTGAAACCCTAGATTCAAGAGTGGAGAAATGAGTTAAAATTTTGGATATATATATATATATATATATATATATATATATGAATTAGTTGATCCACCATGTTATACCCCTTTAATTGGTTACTTATATGACAAGTTAACCCTTTAAAGGGTTGAAGTCTTGTCTTCTTATAAATTATGAGTTTTATTAACTTTAGGAACAATAGAAATTAATTGTGGTGGCAAAAAAAGTAAGTGGATAATTTCCTATACTAGTGTAAAATGATTTTATCTAACACCTTACCAGGGTAAATGAATCAGCCTTACTGATTTGAGAGCCATTAATTATACTTAGATGATTAAAAAAAACTAAATTCACCTACACCTAAGTTAGGTAAGTTACTAAATTAAAAAATAAAAGAAGCTATAGTAAGACCTTGAAATCACATTTATGTAATTTCTTACCCTACAAAAAAATCACTGAGTGATGCTTCCCATGATAACAAGATGGTGAAATCATGATAATTGAGTAACTATATCTAAAGATTATTCCACAATGGTTTTGTTGTAGCATCCCCACTGTAACATCTAATATGAGAAGACTAATAGATGTCTGATACATGTGTGTTATAATTCTACTTCAGAAGGGATTATGAGATATAATTTGATATGCTATAATATACTAAATCAACTGAACTAGAAACCTACAAATCCGTTAGAAGATATAACTTATTAAATAAGGTTTTCGATGGATGGATGGATTTTCTGGACATAAATTCTCTTTAAGGGGTGCAATGTTGTAACATACCCAAATCTAGGTCATAGGATAAACCCTCATTCTTCTAGGCCCCTATTCTATAATGCTAGTACCTAGTACCTTTTACATATTTAAAATGTAACAACATTAAATTGCAATCAGATAACTTTATCTAGTTGTAAATATCCTTTATATATGAGGTATTAGGAGAAAAAAAATCAATTAAAACCAACAATAGGTTTTGAGGAATAAATACACCAAGTAATGGTGTTTGAGTCTAATTTTACACTCAAGAATAATCATATGTATATGATATGAAATAAATGAAACTAATAGTACATGTGGTTTCATACTTGACTAATTAAGATGAATAAATGACCTACGAGAAGAGTTAACATACAAATAAATAAATTATATTAAAAAGTTTTCAAAAGGTGAAATGAAGTTTGCAATTAGATTCATAATGTCCTAATTAGTCTACATGTTAAAGTTTAAGTCATCCTAATATTACTTATCCCCAAATTTTGTACAAATGAAAATATATAAGTTTTCAACTTAGTTTTGTGGTTCTAGAACAATTACCCGCAATAATGATGTCTACGCTCCCATTTATTTTCTATATGCCACATGATCAATCAGGGTTATACGTAGCTAGACACGATCAAATGATCATCATTCCATGGCTATCTGATCAAATGATTGTTAACCTTTCTCCTTCCTCTCCCTTCTCCCTTCCATTTTGCAATACATAGGCATATTTCTATTTCTCCTCACCCAATGACTCTCCTCTTCCTCTCCTTTTTACATTTCTATGCTTCCCCTCTATCTCCCTTGACTCTCCCTAACTGTAGTAGACCCATTCTCCATCCCTTCCACCCACTGATCGTCTTGCCTATGTTAGCACTGCTACTTGGTGTAGTGAAGGCCAGTGATTACATTTCCCCATAGAAAAATCCACAAGCCTCCTCTAAATGCCTATAGATTTCCTTAGTTTGTATAAACTTTCTTGTGTTTCTCATCCGTCGAGGTCCCAAAATTTCCTAGAACGAGCCATGGTGGGTGTTACTCCCAATAACCATTAACAAAAAAACTCTGGTGGCTTGTTGTAGGCTCGATAGTGCCTCAGGAATAACGCATAAAGATCATGGGAGGTAATTAATCACAAGACATAGTTCCAATCTACTATTTGGCATAAATCAACTTTTTTAGGTTTGGGGTTCTTATTTGATAGATGTCTATGTTTTTGGGTGTTCATCTTGCGTGCTTTCCAGCTTTGCAAGCTTTGTTCTCATGAATTTTCTCCAAAGTCAATACCATGGTTAAGTTGTTTTGTTTTTCTCTGCTATTGGCCCTATCTCCTCTCTTTTTCCTTGCTTTTATGACACCTTTGTACTCCTAACCTTAAAGATCCACTAAAATAGAGAAGCTTCGTGATTTGACTGTGGCAAATTTGGTTTCTTTGCTTCGATTAGGTGCTATCTTGGTCAAGGTCATTGTGTTCGTTATTTTATCGTTCAGTTTGGGGCTCCATTTCATGGTAGGAGAGTAGTTGTGAAGTGATTTTGTGGCTACCATGGCTAAGCACGAGTGAGAAAGAGTTTGCTTGATGTTGGGGAAGGTCTCTGCAAGTTAAATCTCTGATGAACCCTTTTGTAACATTCATATAAGCCATACCTTATGAGGGGATTTTAGTTCTTCAACAACTTGTCACATTGTAAGATTTTAGGGCATACCAATCTTTCTTCAGATGCCTTATTTATAAATCTCATAGATCTATTATATTTAGAATATTGGTAATCACAAAATTAAAATAAGTATTTTGGAATTGTTAGAGTTTTTTCTAAGGATGATCAAGGTTTT
This sequence comes from Alisma plantago-aquatica, assembly GCA_963693085.1. Classification (NCBI taxonomy): domain Eukaryota; kingdom Viridiplantae; phylum Streptophyta; class Magnoliopsida; order Alismatales; family Alismataceae; genus Alisma; species Alisma plantago-aquatica. The sequence goes on along the minus strand of OY856411.1, from coordinate 444,314,549 downwards.
ATAAGCTAAACTTGGTAATAACAAGGTCAATTTTTAGGATTTTGACTATATACTAAAATTTAACCAAAATCTTATATAAAATATTATTAGGTTCTAGAACCATTATTTTAGACTCTGGGGTTCAAATGTGGATCAAGTTGACCAAATATGACATATGTGCTCTTTCCCTATTTATTTGGGCATTATAAAAGACTTTGATGCCAATTTTCACAATGAGATAAAAATATTCCTCATTTATTCATTTTATGGTTCCATTGAGATTCCCTTATTCCTAAAATATAAGTCGTTAATTCATTGAGTCAGTTGATCATGCTTTTGTATTGAGTTTATGATCCCATCTATCATAATTTTTGGAAAAGATGATTAATGAATGGACTATATCTTTCTTGCCACTCTCTATTATACATGCATATTATATATACTATTTATCTATAAAACGATAACCATTAGGGTGTTCTCTTCTGGACATGTGTGCTATTTCCACCCATTTTATATAATACAATGTCTTGTTTGATCTAGGGAGTGTCGTTCGACCCATTTACCATTAGGGTGTGCTATTCCACCTAAGATGTATTGTTCCACCCATCTACTTGTTAGTGAATGTTGTTCTGTCCAGGGTGTGCTTTCTCCACCCATGTTTGGCCAATAACAAGTGGTGTCTTGGTCGTACTTTATATACTATTAGTGTATGATATATCTGCATGTAATTTTTTGTTTTATGAACTTGTAAACTGTGAAATGGAAAGATTATATATTCTTTATGTCTCTAATGTTCATATGCCTCATTATTTTGATGTTCATTCTCTTAAATACATTTTATTGAACTTACTTACTTGTTAATAGTCCCCCATTGAATGGGACCCCCTTTGTTGCACTCTTTTGATTTAAAGTTCCTAAATATTTATATCACATAGTGTTTACTAACCCGTACCTTATTTCTTTGGGTTTTTTTCCCAAACCATCCAAGTTTATGTGCTTTAAATAATAACGACTCATGAATATCAGTTAAGGAGTCTAGAGACGAGGATAGCTTAAGATGGCCAATTTTCTCTCTACACTAGTCCTAGTAATATATTAGATGTACCTTTCTCTTTTGTAATGCCACCCTTGAGGTGGGGAACAATGTATCAATTATAATGAGATTGATACTGAAATAGTTAAGTTTTATTGTTGTTATATAATGGCTTTGTTTATTCTATCATACTTGAGTGATGAACATCTTTTCCATCATAAATATTAGTGTGTGTGGATTAAATGAATTTTTTTCTCAATAAGTAAAGGAGTGCATCCCGTCATGGGTCCCTCTCTTTGTACTAGTCATCATATTGAACATAACTCCATAATAGGCCACATGTTTCTTGGAATTCTTGGAGGGACACTCATTTTCCCGTTGACCAGCTTGACCATTAACCCGATACAAGTTGTTTTTGGTTTTATTTTGAATCTTGCCTTTTGGTTTTTGGTTAATCTTTTGTTTTCCTTTATAAGCTCAGCAACTCTTCTTTCCTTTTGTAATATTGATCTAGTAGAAATTTAATTTGGCACAATTAGCTTATGAAACATATGTTGTTCTTGTATTGCTACTTTTGTCATTAGACCATTTAAAGAAATTTCTCCCTTCTTATGCTTGAGATCTAGAGCAAGAACCTTGAACATTTGGGGAATTTCTCAATGATAGACATAACTAAAATCTTGTTATAAAGATGGATGCCAACCTCCTTCAAACCTAACAAGGAGTAAAAGCTCATGTGTTTTTTCAGAAACAACTCTTCCCCAATCATTTATAATTTTAGAATTAAAAAAAACAATATTTCTTAGTACTAAGGTCTTCAATATTAAACTTTTGATCCAAACTTCCTGAAAGTTTCTTGGAGGTTTTACAAGGATAAGAGTTGTAAACATTGAAGATAACATTCAACAAAGCCAATAATATACAACATACCCATAGTTATCCATCTCCTTTCAATCTTCTTTCTTCCCCTGACTTTTATGATCTGATTCATCCAGTTTGTGACAATCCAAATCAATGCATGATCTAATCAAACCATTGTCATCCATATCTACATACTTTGTTCCGATATTTGAATAAAAATAGACCAATCTTCGGCATGTCAGACATGCCAATTATACCATAGACAAAAGAATACCATGCCAAGTCAATAGAGGCTATGAATATAGTTTTCACTAAGATTGTTAGAAATATTGACAACATGACATGCATGATTAAGAAATAATGTAATAATGATAGTTAACATGGTAGAATACATAAGACATGATTTAATAGATAACAATAAACCCAAAAAAATATGGATCACTATAGAACAAATAGAGATAAGAACTTATTTTAGAATGAGTTGTCCATGAAGGTCTTACTTTATAGAAAACAACACCTTCTCAATGGTGCAATAAGGTGCCCGTTATTTCTCTCCTAGGGTAGGATCACATGGACGGGCTACAATACTTAGGACTAAGAGAAATAAGAATATAGGTGATTTCTCAACATAGAATAATAGGGGATGCAAACATACCTTAAACCAGGGTCCTAAAAACTCTCTTACCAGACTAATTTTTTCTAAGATCAACCTTGCCTAAATACAAATTGTTCACATGTATTAGGGTTTGAGATTCATATATATGTAATGAAACCCTAATTTTAAATATTTCTTCAAAACATTAGATTTTATACTCCAAACATAGACCAATGGACTTATTAGGTTTTTCTGATTAAGAAAACATATCAATTTACTAAATTTGGAGTTTATATGAATTAGTTACCAATTTTAAGGCTTTTATATTAATTAATTAGATCCTTAAAAATCCATCATTGAAAACATGGAAATCAGGCTTTGAAACTATTTTTTATTAGAAATAAAACATTTTTTCAATTCTAAAATATATTTTATTTTAATTTTTGGACAAGCGAATTAAAAGATATGAATTTTACAAGATGAACCAATCACAAAATTAGAAAAAAGCCAAATTAGTAGGGAAAAAATGAGGGAGGAAGAGAGGTCGGATGGGCAAGGAGAAACTTATCCGAGAGTTTGGGAAAAAACTTCGTTTGTCGTTCGTTCATGAAACTAACTAACTAATCATGAAGAACAAGTACTAGAGTTGTTTACCTGAGGTCTAATTATGCTCGGAAAATAAATATGATGTCAGGGAGCAGTGCCACAAACTAACCAAGAACCACGTTCGATTTTTGGGTGAAACGACGATGCAAGCCGAAATCAAAGCACTACCACTAGAAGCCACACACTCAAGAAAAGATGAAATTGGGATGAGAGGAGGTTCACAAAACAACTGAGGAAGACCGGGCTAGAGGTATTTATAAGTGGGGGTGTGTGAGAAGTTGTTTCAAGGTACTTGAAGAAAAAGTTTAGGAGTTTCTCTAATTCTCCATGTTAGGATATGAATATAGTATGGATAGATGCAGAACTAAATTTGCAATCTAGATCAAGTTATTTTGTGAAATTTTATTAAGAAATGAGGGAGTTATGCATAGAATACTAGACCTTGGTCTGCAGTTATTGTTTATGCGGGTTGGTGTTTCGTAATCCGAATTTTATAAAGTGTTGATTAAATTATTTTCCTTTTTCTCTCTCTTCAATTGAAGGTACAAAAAGGTCCAAATTAAATGAAATTTGATACCTAGCCTAATTAGGACATGTAGAATCTGATTTTGACATTACTTTTCCCTTTTGGAGACTTTTACTATTTTATTTAATTCTTTTAAAGTAAATCACATTTTCTCTTTCCTAATACATTAGAGACGTCTAGAATTATTCAAAATTGATGAAACTTCACCCACAAGTTATATTTGATGACTTGAATATGATTTTGACATTAATTTTATATGTTGGAGAGGGTTGTACATTTATTTAATATTTTGAAGGTTCTACACACTTTCTCTTTCCTGATTTCATCTTTTAATCAAACATCTTCCAAATTGAATGAAAATTCACTCAAAGGCTATATTTATTATTTAGATTACGAATCCAACATTATTTTCCTCTTTAGGAGTCATTTAATAATTTATTTTATATTTTGGGAAAAACTCATGTCTTATTTTCCAAATTAAATTAAATTAATTTATTATAAGGTAAATAATATGAAATTTGACTCCCAAGGCAACTGGGACCCAAGGAATCTGAATTTCACATTATAATTTTCTTTTGGAATCTCCTATTATGAATTATAACACTTTTGTCTTATTTTCATTATATTTATTTTAATATTATTCCATCATCTTTATTATTCATCCATATCTTTATATTACACCCAAAAGAATTATACACCATTATTGTGTACAAGTTATCATGAAATTTGCATTTACATCATGTGACATATTTTATGTGTCCATTATTGGCCTAAGATTAATGTGAGAATATTAGGTTACATTAAGGTGATTTATACATGCTTTAGCTCATTAGGGTTATACAAAACATCTTCTAGATCTATCCTCACCCTTGTTTGGCTAAGACCAAAAGGTCAAACTTCCAAGGTAGGGTCTAAAATCCGGTATGTTACAACACTCCACCCCTTAAAAGGATTTCATCCTCCAAATCTGTTGATCCAAACATCAACAACTAACTACTCTCCACCCCTTAAAAGGTTTAACCTAAAAAGTCAAACTAAACATCATTTAGGGTTACCCACATAACTTTTAGTTGTGAATGTTTTAGAGTTTTATGTTATTCATGTATCCAACTAATAAGGTAGAACCATCTAGGATTGAGTTTTAGGTCCTCGTGTCTCTAGCCTAACAACCCTACAAAAACATCCTACATTCATAGGGTACAAAGGATAGGTCTACTACTCCTTTTATATTATTCCACATATCCCTAGTGACTATTTCAATCCTAGGGTTAAGATTCTATTCCAACTATATCCAAGGTTTATCTAGAAAAGATTCCATATCTCTATATTGTGACTTAGTTCAAGGAATCGTCGAGAAAATCAGAGAACATTTTTGTACATATAGTAGTATAATGAAAATATATTTTTTCAATAAGAAATATTGCAAAGTAAAACCAATAAGGTTGCTAAAATTCAATGCAAAAACCAAGTCACAATATTTCCATATTAGGACTTCTTCTCCTACTATCTCCTCATAACTTAATTGTATCCTCAAGTCAAACCTTAATGCATAAAAAGATTCAAATCATAATCAATCTATATGATAGGTTAAGATCTCCTAAAACCTCATCACATATTTAACATAAATCAATTCTAGGGTGAACATCTCACCTAGAGGGCAACTATGCAAGGTAAGGGTTCTAGTTAGGGAGACAAAATTGAAATAGTCAGATTTTGACTACCATGGGATCTGATACCATGTTGTAAGGAGTGGGACCCACAGGGGATCCACTCCCTACTAAAAATTTGAAGAATCGAACCTCCAGTCCAACACACCCAAAAGGTATGATGGAGTGGGTGTAAAATTTTCAAATCTTATTAATGGTATTCAAAAAAACCAAAGTATAGCAGCAGAATAAAAATCATGACTATTATCAACTTTCCAAAAGTTTACAAAAGTACATCTTAATCTCCCACATAGGGTTTACATGTACGATACAACATAAGGATCCAAGATAGAGGGAAGTTTAAACCATATCAACTTTGTCTCCAAGCTTTAAACTCCTTAAGCTAAGTCCATAACTTTAGACCATTTCCTCCATGTCCTTCACCTAGGGTTGGAAGCATACCCCAGCAAGAAGAGAAAAATAGATGAAATTGACAAAGGCTGGTATGTGCATACAAAAAAGTAAAATTGAGCAATATAATTGGAGACAAGGACATCAAATAAAGTGAAACTTCCCATAGAAAAGAAAAGTACCACCCCGACGGGTATCAAGAGAAAAGAAACACAATAAAGCGATACTTGCCATTAAAACAAATAAAAGATTGTGCCATATATACATTCACTACCATGGTGGGAAATGAAGCAGAAGTAGGGCACACACCCCACAATCATCATCAATGTCCTGCATGCATGTGAGATAAACATAGCCCTAGAACAATATAAAGACATGGCGGCCAATAATCATACATCTTGAAACCTGATAGAGAATGGTATACTACCAAACTACCAAATATATAAAACATGGGCCAAGAATCATACATCTTACCTGGGTATGAGGTAACCTTTCCATCCCAAAAGAGTAGGAAATTATACATCTCAGGCAGGAAATTACACATCCTCCATAAACAAAACCAATGCAATTACACTACTGTGACAAAGTGAAATTTAGCAATTAATATGAATTATTTCCAATTTTACCCTCCTTATACTCACACATGATGACAAATCATTTTTCCTAGCTTCATAATCAATGTTGAGACTCAAATCCAAGATATAGTGAACAATGTGAACTTTATCCACATTATAACACCTCATATTTGATTAATTCATTACCTTGTCCAAATAAGAAAATTGATCCATCAAACTTCATCATATTGTTCCCAAACTTTTTATAAAGGTTCTCCACGTTTTTTTGAGGCTTTGGTACAAATTTGAGGTTATTTGGATATTCCTATGTTTTTCTATGAATTTTGGAAGTTATCTTCTCAAAATCCTTTTATTTGCCTTTTCTTGGGCTTTTCCAAGTCAGCAATTCGGGGCAAAGGGTCTGGGGCGAGCCACAGCCCTTGGATCTGCTGCTCGCGGATCTAGGCCTGATCAAGCGGCCAAAACTTTATCTTCAACCTCCCGCAATCAGCGGGGAGGTGATTAGGAAACAGCAGTAATCGATCTCCCGCCCTTGACCACGTTTTGGAAAATGAAGCGAGCAAAAATACTCCCCCCACGATTTCATACGAAACCAACCCTACTTTGACCAGCAGTCGTGCCTGATAATGCCGGGCAAATGATCCTCTCGCTCTCCCCTCTCACTCCGGTGGCTAGGCTACATCTAGATCTCGGTCTACCCTAAAATCCTAGCCCTAGTACTATAAAAAGGTCTTCCGAGGTCCGCAGCAAGTGCTCCTACAACCTTGACTTGTGATCGCACCCTCCAGAAGCTCCTTCAGCCCCCTTTTCTCCTGCTCATCTCTCTAACTGCCATTACGGCACCGCCGCCCAGCCTTGATGGGTGTTGATCCATCACGCCACTGCTCCTCATCTCACCACCGCCATCACACTTGCGGAAGAACGATGAAAATGGACGGCATCTCGACAGCCTCCCTCAGCCTCTCCTGTACCCAAACACCCCCTCTCCAGCGAGCTCCTCTGCCTCCTGTCTGGCTCGCAGGGAAGACAGAGCAGACGAGGAAGATCCCCCGAACCACTGGTCCAAAGGATCGATGCGGTTCAATATGGATTCAAAGAACCCAGCTAAACCAGTGATTGAACCGGCCAATCAAAGGCCTGAACCGGGCTCCCAAACAGTGAGCCGCCTAACTCACATGGTTTGATCTGGATGATTCATTTCACATCCAACGGCCCCCCATTTTCACAAGTAAGGTATTTATATCCATGTCTACTCGAAATTCCAATTAATACTCAGATCTTGATTAAATCATAGAAATTGCATCGTAACTCCAAAAATGATGAACAAATAGTCCATTTTGATCAGAAAAATCTAGTGAATACATTAAAAATACTTTTGAAACCTGATTCCAAACAATGCTCACTGATATGATTAAATCTTGATATCTTGCTTATTTAATGACTCTATTTGTGGTTAATCATGACTAAAAGCTGAAAATCCTAGATTTGGACTATAATGATTATCTTGTAACCTAGATCTGGTCTATTTGAATCTTCTACTCTTTAAAATGAATAATTAGTCATCTAGATCTATTTTTTTGATTCAATCTTAATTATAATGGATAATGAGTAAATCTTGATATTGATCTTAATCCTGCAAAACCCTTGATATAGTTTTGACCCATCAACCTGATCTTGAATACAAATGATGTTAGAACATGATGATGCTCTAAAGATTTGATGATGATAATGACCATAAATTAGGGTTAACACATATGATCCTAGAAACCTAGGAAAGTCATTCACACTTGAAAATACGTGATATCTGAAATAATGATGGACAAATTGAAATATTGGTTGATCATAAGTGGATGACCTAACCCTAAGGTTGACCTAGGAAAGTGTAACCCTAATCTCGAATATTGAAAACTGATATTCTAAACATCATGATCTTGACCCTTGATCCAATCTTGATGATTTAGGATCTGACTCGAAGGGTTGACCTATTGATCGGATATTGATTATACTCGAAATCTCGGTGAAAGGTACGCTATTTATATAACTCCTCCTTGATTGTATTGACGATACTTTTATGTATCTCTTGACCGTATGCTTGGCTATTTATTTGGATGAGCTATTGTTCCCTATGATTAGTCTTCTGTTTTTCTATATTATATTTTGAAAAACATGAAAACATAAATTGAATGCCCATTATGACTGCCCGTATATTGATGTTGATAATGATGATGATATTGATAATGTTGATAATGTGGATATTGAGTACAACAATCCCCTCATTTGGAAGTGGGACTTGTACTTTGGCTTCCTATGTTCCTATGGTGAAAAGGGGCCTAATGACCTTCCCCATCGCGTTGGGGTAATAGAGTCACACAAATTATATAAGCATGCTTCTTGAATTACATCATAATGGGAACTCGTAATAAAAGTTGAATTGCTTGAAAAACTTGTCGAATAAATGTTGGTTTTGCAAATTGCTTGTTTTTCTTTTGAATATAAGTCCTGCCAAGTATACTATTTTGTTATAAACCGTTTTACTTAATTTTGATAGCGTACCATGCAATTGCATGATTGTGTCTTGATTTTCTTGATTTTAGGTAATACCAATGGGATATTAAAATAAGATCGCTTCCGCACTCATACACTCTGATGACAAAGATATATTGGTGAAATCTCCATATTGGGTTAGTTTGTTCTTTAATTATCCAGTTTTTGAGTTATTTATTTCTTATTGTATATGCCAGTGTGTTAGATCCTATGGGGCCACTCAGGGACGGGCGCTTCAATCCTTTTTCTACTGTTTTGACAGTAGGATTGGGATTGGGGTAAGAACGGTTCCGTGACAGTTGGTATCAGAGCTTACACACTTTCATATACTTTAAGTAAATAATTTCTCAAGTCTATTACACCCAAGAAACCCTAAAGTCCATAATGGTGAAAATTGAGGTGTCTAGGCTCGGGGTCGTGGCATAATTTCTCCTATCCGTCTTCACGGTGGCTGAGATCCCCCGCTCTACCTGGCCTCAATTGATCCTGACCTGGACCTAAAGGTTCTCTTGTGAAACCTTAGAGAGTCTTCTAGCATCTCATCTCTTCATTAAGGACTACCTAAGCCACCCATGTAGATGAAGATTAAGTAGTCTTCTCATCTCCTCATGTGGTCCTTTCTTATGACCTTTCACCACATGATGTCTCGATTATGGGTAGCTTATGCATGGGAAAAGTGAATTTTTTTTAAAATTTTGAAATTTGATACCATGATCTGACCATAAATTGAAAAACTCGATTTTGATCAATTAGAACTTTGAAATCAAATACTCATGCTTGACCCCTCATGAAAACTCAATTTAATCAAAACTAGATGCTTTCTATGTTTGAGGTAAATGATATGAATCATGATATGGTGGAATAAGGATGACTTATGCCTTATACCTCATTGTTGATGAGGTCTCTATTTGATTAATGTCCATGTTGTTGGCTAAATGGACATCTATAAAATCCCTTTGTTTTGATTATGACAAACATTTCATTCTTATTTATCTGACGAGCTACTTGAGTGTGCAGGATGACACAACTATAAGGGAAATCCAACATGAAGTATTTATATTTTCATGCAAATGTAATCATTGTAAAAACTTGTACAGAATTATAATGTACAAGTACTTAGAATCGCATGTAAATCAAGCATTGGATTTTCCCTAGCTAAACACCTTAGTCATCCATTCAATAGGACCACCTATGCACACATACGTATAACTAGTGCCTAACTTGAAACCTTAAAACAGGATCTCTCTCGGTCGACCAACTCCTCGACCGAGACACTCTCGGTCGACCACATTCTCGACCGAGAAAGATCCAAGTAGCCGTTAGACATATCTGCATATAACTTGAGAAAAGAGAAGCCTGTCGGTCGACAAGTCCTCGACCGAGAGGTGTCTCGGTCGACCTTCACTCGACCGAGACGATCTCTGCAATTAGCCGTTAGACTAAACTGACAAGTTAGTTGGCAGTTGGAAATAGACGTTGCATTTAGAGAGCCTGTCGGTCGACAAGAGTTCGACCGAGTAGGTATCTCGGTCGACCATTTGTCGACCGAGATGGTCTCTGACAGCAACTGCAGAATAAAGTAATTAGCCGTTGTTAAAGCAACAACTTTGTACCTAACGGCTAGTTAAGCACTTAGAAACCCCTAGAAGTTGTCTAGAACGTCCTTAAGCATACTTAGGCCATCCCTATAAATAGGACAAGCCATAGGACATTAGAATACTCTTCTTACACTTGCTATACTTGAGAAAATACTTGAGCCCTCTTGTGCAATCTATGTGAACTGAGCTTTGTGATCAATTGGTCATTTTCCCCTTAGCTCAAGCTCGTCCTATAGGCTAGATTTTCCTAACCCTAGCAATCACAAGTCCATCATATTGGCTAGGAAAATCCAAACGCTTGATCTAGGGAAATCAAGCCTTGAGCTACAAGGATAAGTTGTATTTTCTTTATTCCTTTCTTGTTCCTTGTATTACTTGTACTCTCCTTGCTACTCCAGGTAGGAGGCTGCGGATTGGAGAGGGTGAAGCTCTTCGTGGTGAAGAGGAGGACTTTGGACTACTTCAGAAGGCTGTCTTGACGGGAAGCTACTTCGGGAGGAAGGCTACTTCAAGGGGGAGCTTGAAGTTACTTCAAGGAAGGCTGCTTCGAGGTTGGCAAGACTACTTCAAGGTGAAGGCTGTCCAAAGGGTGTTTAGAAAGTATTGTAAATTTTATGTAACATCCTTGAGAGGTAATAAAATTTAGTACTTTCAAAATCCCGGTTGGGTAAGCAACCGGGTAGTGGACTGACTCCTTAGTATTTGCTAAGGTGGAACCACTCTAAACACCTATGTTCTTCTTCTTAATCTTTACTTTGGTTGTTTGAGTTTAAATTACTTTAAAATCTCTATAAAACTCTATTCACCCCCCTCTAGAGGTTTTCAATTGGTATCAGAGCAGGCTTCAAGGAGCTCTAACAAAGTCTTGAAGAAAAGATGGGGGATGGATTGCTCAACAACCTCAACATCGAAGGAACGCTCGTTGCTAGACCTCCGGCATTTGACGGGACAAACTATCAATACTGGAAGAGAAGAATGCAATTTTACTTCCAAGGAATCAATTGGGATCTTTGGAGAATGGTATCTACACCATACGCACTCCCACAAGATGATTTCGCATTATGGGATGCTAATACGGTAAAGATGGCCCAAATGAACGCAAAGGCTGTAAGTATTTTATATTGTTCCATCTCAGTAGGTGAATTTAATAGAGTATCAAATTGTGATACCGCATATGACATTTGGCATAGATTATCTATTACATATGAGGGTACCGTTCAAGTTAAAAATTCTAAAGTCAGCTTGCTTAAAACCAAGTTTGAACACTTTCATATGGATCCCAACGAAACTATTAGTGAAATGTATGCAAAATTTTCTACTATTGTTAATGGTTTGAGTGCTTTAGGGAAACCTGTTCTTGAGGAAGATCAGGTATCAAAAATACTCCGATCTCTTCCTTCAAAGTACAAACCAAAGGTAACAGCTATTGCAGAAGCAAACGACCTTACACGCCTCAAGATGGAGCAGCTCATCGGAAACTTAGAAGCTCATGAGGCAGATCTAGAAGAGGAAGAGAGAAGAGAACGTGAGCGTCAACGTGGGCCAAAGAAAGACGTGGCTCTCAAAGCATCAAAAGCCCTCACACAAGAAAGTGAGGAATCCAGTGAAGAAGAAGGGGAAGAAGCATTGATAGTCAACGGTAAGAAATACAAAAGGTTTAAATCTAACAAAATCTCTAGTTCCTCTACTCCCAGGTGCTTCGAATGTGGAAAGAAAGGACATCTCAAAAATGAATGTCCCAAAGCTAAGAAGGGAAAGAAAAGCTCACACAAGAAGAAAGAAAAAGCTTATAAAGTGGCATGGGACGAAACTAGTGAAAGTGAAAGTGGAGAAGATAAAGTGGAATGTTTAATGGCAAGAGAAGATGAAGACTCTCAAGAGGTAAGCCTAGTTGACCTTCCTAAAGAAGAGTTAATTGCTAGCTTACAAGAAATTCATGATAAGTATGTTGATGCCAAGAAGAGACTAAAGAAGGCTATAAAATCAAACAATGAACTCATTGCCAAAATAGATGAACTTTCTTCTGAAAAGAATGACATTGATCTTGAAAATGTATCTTTAAAAACATCTTTAGATGATTGCACTAGAAAGCTACTTAGCTTGGAAACCAATGTTGATCTTCTATCAAAAGAAAAGACTGATTTGTTAGCCAAACTACAAGCTTTTCAAACTCAACCTATCTTGTGCAATCATTCAGACTATGACAATATTGTAAAAGAAAAGGATTCATTAGTTTCTGATTTAGACCAGGCAAGAAAAGATATACATAAGAAGATGAATGACATTGCTCAGTTGCAAAGAGAACTTTATGAGTTAAGAAGAAAAGATATTCTTGATAACATATTGAGAAGTGGTACTGTTTTCAATGGAAGAAAAGGTTTGGGATATGTTCCAAAGAAAAACCAACCCAAAAAGACCCAAACTATGTTTGTACCCAAAAACACAATGGCTAGAAAAAGAAATGAGGTTGACTCTATTATTTGTCATTTCTGCTTACGTCTTGGACATTACTGTTTTTCATGCCCCTACAAGACTAAGAAGTCCGACTTAGTTTGGATCCCAAAACCCCAAACTTAGAAGAATGGAATGTAGTTGAGATATGACCAAATGCTTAATTTTTGCTATTTATATTGTCTTATCTCAACAAAAAGTGCCATGCTTATTGTTATTATTTTTCTGCATTGTTGAAACAGAAACTTCGTCGGTCGAAGTACTGTCGACCGAGCTCTGGGTTGGTCGAAGTATTGTCGACCGACTGGATGTCTTTATCAAATCGAAAATTTTACAGTACCTATTTCGGTCGAAAATTGGTCAACCGAAAAAATTTTCTGTTCTCTTTGATTGTAATACAGTAATCTGCTCGATCGACAAATTGTCGACCGAGAATTATATCGGTCGAACAATTGTCGACCGACTGGGTTTCTGTATCAGAACTTTTATACACATATGCATTTTAAAGGTTTCTAACCTTATCGGACCATCACATGGGTACCAAAATCTAAATTCTAATGCAGGAATGGGTGGTTGATAGTGGCTGCTCCAAACATATGACCGGGAACAAGGACGCCTTTCAAACCTTTGAAGAAAAGAAAAGTGGAACAGTCACCTTTGGAGACAATGGTAAGGGAAAAATCATTGGAATAGGTAATGTTGGAACAAATCTCGAAATTAAAAATGTTCTACTTGTTGATGGATTGCATCATAATTTAATAAGTGTGAGTCAACTATGTGATAGTGGTTATGATGTGTTATTTAACAAAACCTGCTGCAAGTTATTGATAGAAAACACTACAAATGTTGTTTATGAAGGAAATAGAGTTGGAAATCTTTATATTCTCAAACCAAACTCTATGAAATCAGTAGTAGGTAAATGCTTGCTTGCAAATGAAAATACCTTACACCTATGGCATAAAAAGCTTGGTCATGCTAGTTCACATGCTATTAAAAAGTTAGTAAAATATGATCTTGTTCGTGGATTACCTGCTTTGTCTTTTGATCAAGTTGCAAATTGTGAACCATGCACAATGGGAAAGCAAACCAAAACATCTTTTAAATCAAAACATGAACTTAGCACCAGTAGATCCTTAGAATTAATTCATATGGACTTATTTGGACCAATGAGGACACAATCTATTGGTGGTAAACGATACTGTTTTGTTATTGTTGATGATTATAGTAGATTTACATGGGTACATTTTATTGCAACTAAAGATGATACTATTCATGTCTTTATGCAATTTTGCTCTAAAATTGAGAATCTTTTACAACATAAAATATGTACCATTAGAAGTGATCATGGTGGCGAATTTGAAAATCATACATTTGAAACCTTTTGTACATCTCGAGGGTATACTCATAATTTTTCTGCTCCACGTACCCCACAACAAAATGGTATAGTTGAACGGAAAAATCGATCCCTACAGGAAATGGCTAGGACCATGATGCTTGAACACAACACGCCTAAAGCCTTTTGGGCTGAAGCTGTAAACACTGCTTGTTATGTGCTAAATAGCGTCACGGTTCACTCTCATTTGAAGAAAACTCCATATGAAATAATACACTCTAAGAAACCTAGAGTTGACTACTTCCATACTTTTGGCTCTACATGTTACATTTTAAACACCAAGGATGATAGAGACAAGTTTGATTCTAAATCACACAAAGCATTCTTCTTGGGATATTCTACTTCTAAGCAAAGCTTTTAGGGTATATAACACTATCTCTAGAAAAGTTGAGGAATCCATTCATGTTTCTTTTCATGAGGAATCAAAATCTACAAATTTAGATATCATTGATCTCACTAATCAGTTTGAAACTATAACCATTCCCAATGATAGTGAGAAAACTCCCACATCCGATCCTCCAGTTGAAACACAACCTACACCTAGGCTTATCAAGGATCATCCCCAAGAGCTAATTATTGGAGATCCAAATGATAAAGTCAAAACTAGGTCTTCTTTCCAAGATGTTGCAAACATGGCTTTTGTCTCTATCATTGAACCTAAGAAAATATCCGAAGCTCTTAAGGATGATTACTGGATAATAGCCATGCAAGAGGAATTAAATCAATTCACTAAAAACGATGTATGGGATTTAGTTCCTAAACCACAAGATAAAACTATCATAGGAACTAAATGGGTTTTTAGGAACAAGCTTAATGAGGCAGGAGAAGTCATAAGGAATAAAGCACGGTTAGTTGCACAAGGATATAATCAACAAGAAGGAATAGATTTTGATGAAACATATGCACCCGTAGCTAGACTTGAAGCTATTAGGATGTTACTAGCTATTGCTGCCCATAAAAACATTCAGCTATATCAAATGGATGTCAAAAGTGCATTTCTAAATGGCATCATACAAGAAGAAGTTTATGTTGCTCAACCACCTGGCTTCGAAATACCAGAAAAGGATGATCATGTTTATAAACTTAAAAAGGCACTTTATGGTCTAAAACAAGCACCTAGGACTTGGTATGAACGGCTCAAGACATATCTTTTTGATAATGGTTTCTCTATTGGAAATTCAGATTCTACTTTATTTTTCAAAACATATGCATCTGATTTCTTAGTTGTGCAAATATATGTTGATGACATTATTTTTGGAGCCTCAAATGAATCATTATGCACACAATTCAGTGACATTATGCAAAAAGAATTTGAAACGAGCCTTATGGGTGAACTAACATTCTTTCTTGGTTTTCAAATTAAGCAAACACCTGCCGGAATTTTTATAAGCCAAGAAAAATACACTAAAGAACTGTTAAAATGCTTTGGTATGGATCAATGCAAACATGCTACTACTCCTATGGCTACTTCTATTAAAATTGATAAGGATGAAAATGGGGAACCTATTGATGATTCCTTATATAGAGCCATGATTGGTAGTTTGCTATATTTAACCGCTTCTCGACCAGACATTATGTTTTCCGTCGGTCTTTGTGCTCGATTTCAATCCCAACCTATGCAATCTCATTTTCTTGCGGTTAAACGAATTCTTCGATATCTAGCCGGCACTACTTGTTTTGGTTTATGGTATCCAAAAGGACAATCCTTGGATTTTAAAGCATATACTGATGCGGATTATGCCGGTTGTCGACTTGATCGCAAAAGTACTAGTGGTGGATGTTTCTTATTAGGTAGAGCCTTAGTATCTTGGTTTAGCAAGAAACAAAACACGGTTGCCCTATCTACAACCGAAGCTGAATATATGGCAGCCGGGTCTTGTTGTGCTCAAGTGCTTTATATGCAACAGGTTTTAAGCGATTATGGTTTTAATCTTTCATCTACACCTATTTTTTGTGACAACACAAGCGCCATAAACTTAGCACACAATCCTATTTTACACAGCCGGGCCAAACATATTGAAATCCGTCATCACTTCTTAAGGGATCACATTTCAAAGAATCATGTTTCCCTTCATCATGTTGATACGGAAAATCAATTGGCTGATATTTTTACAAAACCGCTTCCATTAGATCAATTCAACAACATTAGGAAGCAACTACTTATTACTCCTTTGGAGGATGTTTTCTTTGATATCTGCGGTTCTTAAAACGAATAATTATGCTTTTATGTTTAGTATCACAGTTGATATGAACATTTAAATTGGAAATTTGCAAATTGTTGCCTCTTGGATAAAACAAAACTTAGCCAAGGGGCGCTACGGTCGTAGTCAAGGGCGACCTAAAACAAGCTTTGCCAAATATGTTTCTTTGGACATCATTTTCGTAAACTTCATTGCTTTACATTTTGGCTATTCAATGGACATCTTTTTCGTTCGTTTTTGATGGGATATCTAATTAAGGGGGAGTTTTTTAATAAAACAGTTATCTTTTTGAAATGACAAAGGGGGAGAGATATATAAAACTATAACTTAGTATTTATGACAAACTCAATCAATGAGTTTCATAAATATACTCTTGGCTTTACATTGAAAGTTGCTATATTCCCAAATGAACTGGATTTCATGTTCCATAATTCATTGGGAATACTAAGCACACATTTTATAAACAAGAGGAAAAGTTACAAACGACAATCTAAAGGTATGGCATTTATATGTTTTATATTTCCTCTATTCATAGTTTGGAAATGTTTGTCATCTTCAAAAAGGGGGAGATTGTTGGCTAAATGGACATCTATAAAATCCCTTTGTTTTGATTATGACAAACATTTCATTCTTATTTATCTGACGAGCTACTTGAGTGTGCAGGATGACACAACTATAAGGGAAATCCAACATGAAGTATTTATATTTTCATGCAAATGTAATCATTGTAAAAACTTGTACAGAATTATAATGTACAAGTACTTAGAATCGCATGTAAATCAAGCATTGGATTTTCCCTAGCTAAACACCTTAGTCATCCATTCAATAGGACCACCTATGCACACATACGTATAACTAGTGCCTAACTTGAAACCTTAAAACAGGATCTCTCTCGGTCGACCAACTCCTCGACCGAGACACTCTCGGTCGACCACATTCTCGACCGAGAAAGATCCAAGTAGCCGTTAGACATATCTGCATATAACTTGAGAAAAGAGAAGCCTGTCGGTCGACAAGTCCTCGACCGAGACGATCTCTGCAATTAGCCGTTAGACTAAACTGACAAGTTAGTTGGCAGTTGGAAATAGACGTTGCATTTAGAGAGCCTGTCGATCGACAAGAGTTCGACCGAGTAGGTATCTCGGTCGACCATTTGTCGACCGAGATGGTCTCTGACAGCAACTGCAGAATAAAGTAATTAGCCGTTGTTAAAGCAACAACTTTGTACCTAACGGCTAGTTAAGCACTTAGAAACCCCTAGAAGTTGTCTAGAACGTCCTTAAGCATACTTAGGCCATCCCTATAAATAGGACAAGCCATAGGACATTAGAATACTCTTCTTACACTTGCTATACTTGAGAAAATACTTGAGCCCTCTTGTGCAATCTGTGTGAACTGAGCTTTGTGATCAATTGGTCATTTTCCCCTTAGCTCAAGCTCGTCCTATAGGCTAGATTTTCCTAACCCTAGCAATCACAAGTCCATCATATTGGCTAGGAAAATCCAAACGCTTGATCTAGGGAAATCAAGCCTTGAGCTACAAGGATAAGTTGTATTTTCTTTATTCCTTTCTTGTTCCTTGTATTACTTGTACTCTCCTTGCTACTCCAGGTAGGAGGCTGCGGATTGGAGAGGGTGAAGCTCTTCGTGGTGAAGAGGAGGACTTTGGACTACTTCAGAAGGCTGTCTTGACGGGAAGCTACTTCGGGAGGAAGGCTACTTCAAGGGGGAGCTTGAAGTTACTTCAAGGAAGGCTGCTTCGAGGTTGGCAAGACTACTTCAAGGTGAAGGCTGTCCAAAGGGTGTTTAGAAAGTATTGTAAATTTTATGTAACATCCTTGAGAGGTAATAAAATTTAGTACTTTCAAAATCCCGGTTGGGTAAGCAACCGGGTAGTGGACTGACTCCTTAGTATTTGCTAAGGTGGAACCACTCTAAACACCTGTGTTCTTCTTCTTAATCTTTACTTTGGTTGTTTGAGTTTAAATTACTTTAAAATCTCTATAAAACTCTATTCACCCCCCCTCTAGAGGTTTTCACATGTTGCCTTATTATTGATTAAACCTCATACATAGGTAAGCAAACTTATACCCTATTTGATACATATCATGACTAAGCCATCAAGTGATTAAGCTTAGGACTCACGAAACCGTGATGTAAAACTATGATGCAAAAGGTTGTTTTCCTATTGACCATTGATGCCTTTTGTAATCTCTATTTTGATATGATGATAATGGACCTAGATTTTACACTATTATGCTCTAATTCCTCGAATGTCAAATTCAAAACCCCGATTTCCAAATTATATAAATCATGAAAGGAAAGAATTGCAAATCTTGACAGTATTGCCCTATTATCTTGAATTTTGATCTTATGAGTGATAAATATGATTTGATCATGATATACTCCCTATTTGAATAAGCTCAATTGATAATGACTAATGTTGGTAATGTGCCAGATTAGGGTGGTAGTTTACTCATGACTCCCCTAACCTAGATCACATCCCTATTTCGACTACCTCTAATTTTTCACCTTGTTGATTATTTAGAGTCTGGAAAGGTATATCCTTTCACCCGATTTAGACTGGTTGATCTAAGCCTAATAGGTTGAACCCATGGTTGATACTCAATCTTGAATATTGATTTGATAATGATCTTGATATATGACAATATTGACTATAGCTTGTGGTTTATTTCCTAGATAGACCTAGGTCTAGATCATTCATCAACCTTGGAAGCATGATAATGAAATTATGATATGTTGCTCAAATATTGAATAATGTTGCTCGAAATTGGATATAGATGAATGATACCCCCTAAGGTCTAAATAGGAATCTAAACCCTAGCTTCAAAATTTTGGACCTATGACTTTTGATCTCGACTCTTGATATTGATGAATGGACTGTGACTCATGATTATCAGATCTCAATAATGATACAAATCTTATGATCACACTATTTGGACATTGAGATATATGACTAATGACTTTCATAAATCCCAAAATTTGAAATTTTCGAAATGATGACTATCTTGACTTCTCGATTTATGAGTTAGGGTTTGGCTCCCATTAGGACTAGGGGGGACCTCCCAGTGATTTTTGAGCCCGAAAATCATGATATTGAAAGTATGATGTTGTCTTGAAATGTTGAAATGTGAAATCTCAAATCATGGACGCATAACCCACCTAGACCAATGGAGAAGCTAGGACCCTGGGATATTGGGATTGAAAGTCACCTTGTACACGTGAACTCTATTTGTTTGACCTAAATATGATCCCTCCGAATTTGTGATCAATAGGATGACTTCCATATAAGTGACTCATATAATGACTTTGGACAATATGTGCTAATTTTGATACTCAATTGCTTGCTGATGAAATGGTGTTGATACCAAGTTGGTTATGATACGGATAATGGAATCCCAATTATAATTATTGGATTACCTTGAAATTTGAGGACATGATTTTGATTTTATACTTGATGATACCCCAGTATTTGAGGAAATGACTTAGGTTGAATAATCCCAATTTTTGAGGATATTGTTGAATTTTGGGGACAAAATTCCTTTTTAAGGAGAGAAGGATGTGACAAAGTGAAATTTAGCAATTAATATGAATTATTTCCAATTTTACCCTCCTTATACTCACACATGATGACAAATCATTTTTCCTAGCTTCATAATCAATGTTGAGACTCAAATCCAAGATATAGTGAACAATGTGAACTTTATCCACATTATAACACCTCATATTTGATTAATTCATTACCTTGTCCAAATAAGAAAATTGATCCATCAAACTTCATCATATTGTTCCCAAACTTTTTATAAAGGTTCTCCACGTTTTTGTGAGGCTTTGGTACAAATTTGAGGTTATTTGGATATTCCTATGTTTTTCTATGAATTTTGGAAGTTATCTTCTCAAAATCCTTTTATTTGCCTTTTCTTGGGCTTTTCCAAGTCAGCAATCCGGGGCAAAGGGTCTGGGGCGAGCCACAACCCTTGGATCTACTGCTCGCGGATCCAGGCCTGATCAAGCGGACAAAACTTTATCTTCAACCTCCCGCAATCAGCGGGGAGGTGATTAGGAAACAGCAGTAATCGATCTCCCGCCCTTGACCACGTTTTGGAAAATGAAGCGAGCAAAAATACTCCCCCCACGATTTCATACGAAACCAACCCTACTTTGACCAGCAGTCGTGCCTGATAACGCCGCGCAAATGATCCTCTCGCTCTCCCCTCTCACTCCGGTGGCTAGGCTACATCTAGATCTCGGTCTACCCTAAAATCCTAGCCCTAGTACTATAAAAAGGTCTTCCGAGGTCCGCAGCAAGTGCTCCTACAACCTTGACTTGTGATCGCACCCTCCAGAAGCTCCTTCAGCCCCCTTTTCTCCTGCTCATCTCTCTAACTGCCATTACGGCACCGCCGCCCAGCCTTGATGGGCGTTGATCCATCACGCCACCGCTCCTCATCTCACCACCGCCATCACACTCGCGGAAGAACGACGAAAATGGACGGCATCTCGACAGCCTCCCTCAGCCTCTCCTGTACCCAAACACCCCCTCTCCAGCGAGCTCCTCTGCCTCCTGTCTGGCTCGCAGGGAAGACAGAGCAGATGAGGAAGATCCCCCGAACCACTGGTCCAAAGGATCGATGCGGTTCAATATGGATTCAAAGAACCCAGCTAAACCAGTGATTGAACCGGCCAATCAAAGGCCTGAACCGGGCTCCCAAACAGTGAGCCGCCTAGCTCACATGGTTTGATCTGGATGATTCATTTCACATCCAACGGCCCCCCCATTTTCACAAGTAAGGTATTTATATCCATGTCTACTCGAAATTCCAATTAATACTCAGATCTTGATTAAATCATAGAAATTGCATCGTAACTCCAAAAATGATGAACAAATAGTCCATTTTGATCAGAAAAATCTAGTGAATACATTAAAAATACTTTTGAAACCTGATTCCAAACAATGCTCACTGATATGATTAAATCTTGATATCTTGCTTATTTAATGACTCTATTTGTGGTTAATCATGACTAAAAGCTGAAAATCCTAGATTTGGACTATAATGATTATCTTGTAACCTAGATCTGGTCTATTTGAATCTTCTACTCTTGAAAATGAATAATTAGTCATCTAGATCTATTTTTTTGATTCAATCTTAATTATAATGGATAATGAGTAAATCTTGATATTGATCTTAATCCTGCAAAACCCTTGATATAGTTTTGACCCATCAACCTGATCTTGAATACAAATGATGTTAGAACATGATGATGCTCTAAAGATTTGATGATGATAATGACCATAAATTAGGGTTAACACATATGATCCTAGAAACCTAGGAAAGTCATTCACACTTGAAAATACTTGATATCTAAAATAATGATGGACAAATTGAAATCTTGGTTGATCATAAGTGGATGACCTAACCCTAAGGTTGACCTAGGAAAGTGTAACCCTAATCTCGAATATTGAAAACTGATATTCTAAACATCATGATCTTGACCCTTGATCCAATCTTGATGATTTAGGATCTGACTCGAAGGGTTGACCTATTGATCGGATATTGATTATACTTGAAATCTCGGTGAAAGGTACGCTATTTATATAACTCCTCCTTGATTGTATTGAAGATACTTTTATGTATCTCTTGACCGTATGCTTGGCTATTTATTTGGATGAGTTATTGTTCCCTATGATTAGTCTTCTGTTTTTCTATATTATATTTTGAAAAACATGAAAACATAAATTGAATGCCCATTATGACTGCCCGTATATTGATGTTGATAATGATGATGATATTGATAATGTTGATAATGTGGATATTGAGTACAACAATCCCCTCATTTGGAAGTGGGACTTGTACTTTGGCTTCCTATGTTCCTATGGTGAAAAGGGGCCTAATGACCTTCCCCATCGTGTTGGGGTAATAGAGTCACACAAATTATATAAGCATGCTTCTTGAATTACAACATAATGGGAACTCGTAATAAAAGTTGAATTGCTTGAAAAACTTGTCGAATAAATGTTGGTTTTGCAAATTGCTTGTTTTTCTTTTGAATATAAGTCCTGCCAAGTATACTGTTTTGTTATAAACCGTTTTACTTGATTTTGATAGCGTACCGTGCAATTGCATGATTGTGTCTTGATTTTCTTGATTTTAGGTAATACCAATGGGATATTAAAATAAGATCGCTTCCGCACTCATACACTCTGATGACAAAGATATATTGGTGAAATCTCCATATTGGGTTAGTTTGTTCTTTAATTATCCAGTTTTTGAGTTATTTATTTCTTATTGTATATGCCAGTGTGTTAGATCCTATGGGGCCACTCAGGGACGGGCGCTTCAATCCTTTTTCTACTGTTTCGACAGTAGGATTGGGATTGGGGTAAGAACGGTTCCGTGACAACTACTCTAGTGTTACTAAATCACATAACATGTTTAATGTAGAGGCAAGTAGAAAGCATAGTCAGATTATACAAACTAGTCACCACATAAGTGGCCAACATATACATCCACCTCATAAGTGGGCAAAAGACATCACATGTCATCATATAGAGTTTCATCATGTACAAAACATATGAAAAGAGTACAAAAGAATATCCATGATCACAAGATCAATAAAAAATAAGGTAGCTCACATGAACCATGATTTCCAAAAGAAAAGACATATGTGTAGGCTAATGTCCATAGGACCAAGAGAAAGAAGAATATTGGTGATTGCTCAAAATAGAATAATAGGGGATGCAAACATACCTTAAACTAGGTTCCTAAAAACTATCTTCACCAAACTAATTGTTTTTAAGATCAACCTTGCCTAAATACAAATTGTTCACATGTATTAAGGTTTGAGATTCATATATATGTAATGAAAACCTAATTCTAAAACTTTCTACAAAACATCAGATTTTGGACTCCAAACCTGGACCAATCGACTTATTAGATTTTTCTAATTAAGAAAACATAGTTATTTACTAAATTTGGAGTTTATATGAATTAATTACCAATTTTAGGACTTTTATATTAATTAATTAGATCCTTAAAAACCATCGTTGAAAACATGAAAATCAGGATTTGAAACTATTTTTATTAGAAAGAACACATTTTTCAATTCCAAAATATATTTTATTTTAATTTTTAGACAAGCAAATTAAAGGATATGAATTTTACAAGATGAACCAATCACAAAATTAGAAAAAGCCAAACCAATAGGGAATTTGCGAGAGAGGAAGAGAGGTCGGATGGGCAAGGAAAAACTTATCTGAGAGTTTGAGGAAAAACTTCGTTCATCATTCGTTCATGAAACTAACTAAATGATCATGAAGAACAATTATTATAGTTGTTTACCTGAGGTCCAACTATGCTGCGAAAATAAATATGACGTCGGAGAGCGGTGCCGCAAACTAACCAAGAACCACGTTTGACTTTTGGGTGAAACGACGATGCAAGGAGAAATCAAAGCATGACCACCAACAGCCACACACTCAAGAAATAATGAAATTGGGATGAGAAGAGGTTCACAAAATAATCAAGGAAGACTGGGTAGAGGTATTTATAAGTGGGGGTGTGTGAGAAGTTATTTCAGAAGACTTGAAGAAAAAATCTAGGCATTTCTTAAATTCTCCACGTTAGGCTACAGATATGATATGGATAGATGCAGAATTAAATTTACAATCCAACACAAGTTATTTCATGAAATTTTGTTAAGAAATGAGAGAGTTATTCCCAGAATACCGCACCTTGGTCCGCAGTTACTATTTATGCGGGCTGGTGTTTCCTAATCCAAATTTTGTGAAGTGTTGATTAAATTATTTTCCTTTTTCTCTCTCTTCAATTGAAGGTACATACAAGGTCCAAATTAAATAAAATTTAATACCTAGCCCAATTAGGACATGTAGAATCCAATCTTGACATCAGTTTTCCCTTTTGGAGACTTTTACTATTTTATTTAATTATTTTAAAGTAAATCATAATTTCTCTTTCCTAATGCATAAGAGATGTCTAGAACTATCTAAAATTGATGAAACTTTGCCCACAAGTTATATTTGACGAGTTAAATACAAATTTTCCATTAATTTTATATTTTGGAGAGGTTTGTATATTTATTTAATATTTTGAAGGTTCTACACACTTTCTCTCTCCTGATTTTATCTTTGAATCAAACATCTTCCAAATTGGATGAAAATTCACCCAAATGCTATATTTATTATGTAGATTACAAATCCAAGATTATTTTCCTCTTTAGGAGTCATTTAATATTTTATTTTATATTTTGGGAAAAACTCATGTCTTATTTTCCAAATTAAATTAAATTAATTATTATAAGGTAAATAATGTGAAACTTGACTCCCAAGGCAACTGGGATCCAAGGAATCAAAATTTCACATTATATTTTTCTTTTGGAATCTCCTATTATGAATTATAACACTTTTGGCTTATTTTCATTACATTTATTTTAATATTATTCCATCATCTTTATTATTCATCCATACTTTATATTACAACCAAAATAATTATACACCATATTATGCACAAGTTATTATGAAATCTCCATTTACATCATGTGACATATTTTATGTGTCCATTATTGGCCTAAGATTAATGTGAGAATATTAGGTTACATTAAGGTGATTTATACATGCTTTAGCTCATTAGGGTTATACAAAACATCTTCTAGATCTATCCTCACCCTTGTTTGCCTAAGACCAAAAGGTAAAACTTCCAAGGTAGGGTTCAAGATCCGGTATGTTACATAAACATTATCACAATAGAGGCCCATTTAAGGAAGCTTAATTAAACCACCTCTCTCTCTACATACATGATCACATGTTTCTAGAAAAGAAGCACCAATGAATTAATTGTACACATATTGGATTCATAATTGACCATAGACAATCCATACCCGACCATTCAACAAATGTTCAAGTATAGCTCAATTGGTCATATCCAATGGACTAAATACAACTTGAATAGAACAAATTCTTAGATATATTTCGATTCATCAAATACAAGAAATAGGATATAATGTTGACTACAAATTTGCAATTACTCAAGTACAACAGAACTACTAAAATATGCCACCGAAATGCCACTTGATTCCATGTCAAATACGTTTCCAGAATTAAAATTTCAAATTTTTACCTTTATAGTACAAAAAAATGAAAGACCATCTCCTGAGTCTGGAAACTCGAATCCCAAGGTTTGATGTCTATGCTTCGCCTGATCCAACATAGTGTATGTGTGCACGCATGTGCGTGTGGTCTACTATTATCTACTCTAGTTCTTATTAACAAGTGCTCGCAAACCTTCCCATATATAGGGTTGGTTTCAACTCAGAAGTAGACAATACAATACTAAAGAGTCTCTTCTCCATACACAATGCACACCACTCATATACTAGAAAGTGATGCAACTATTGCACTTTTATGTTCTAGATCTGATAGTTATCTATACACTTATATCTATATCTACATGTTTTGGGCGACATACTTTGTTTCTTGCAACACGTCAAGCTTCTTTTACTTTAAATAAGAGATTAATGTCTAAAGTAATTGGGGATGACTCTGAATTTGGATGTTATTAATCTAGCTATGTTCGATGTTGAAAAATTTAGACAATATGGGTTGTAACTTTGGATGCAAATGAATATTATTTGAATGGGTACTGTAGACTGAGATTTAAGTCTTGTTCCGAGTTGGACATTACGAAATTGGAGCCCACTCTGGATTTAAAGCACGGGTGGTATTTCAGTGCTTTTCCTTCCATCCAAAATGATGATCTATTCATTTTGATCCAATTCCAAATTTGACAATTATTTTCTATACATTAATATCTATAACTACATATTGCTACTGCTTTTTTTTCCAGCGTATATTGCTTCTTCATTTTTAGTGACACCTCACCTCTTATCTGTGAGTTGCCATTTGGATACACACATGTATCAATTCTAGATGATATTGTCCATGATGACTGTCAAAGTTCTATCTAAATTCATGAATCTAAACTAGGTCTGACCTCAAATCACTCACTTCTTTTTTACTTTGTTCCCTCAAATCACTCACTTTGGCTTTGGATTTTTTCTATCGATAGTGTGCAAGTTGATTACCAAGTTAAATCAAGTTGGTTCTGAAATCCTTTGTTTAACACTAGTCTTCAACAACTGATCGAATATAATTGTACATGTCAGCTAGTTTAGTTGCTTAAATCTAGTATTTATGAACTGCAAATTGCGGAATTGAATCTCAATGAACTCCGTTAGGACATTATAGGATGGGAGTAAAAGTCCTTTGTGGATTGTAATCGACTAAACTGTCTCCTATTACCTTAGACTTGGGTGAAATTCCCCACTATTAAAAAAAAGATAGTGTGCTGCAATTTCTTTTATGCTATGTTTGGTACGTAGTGAATAAAGGGGAGGGGAAGGAAAGAGAGGGAGGGGAAGGGAGGGGACATTTATGTTAGTATGTTTGGTTAGCATGGGGAGGGGAGGGGAAGAGGAGGAGCAATGTAAATATAAATAACATTTGCGTCATTATGTTAGTATGTTTGGTTAGCATGGGGAGGGGAGGGGAGGGGAAGAGGAGGAGCAATGTAAATATAAATAAATTTCTAATGATGCAAAACACTGATGATATTTAAATGAAACTATTATTATTTTTATATTTATTTTATTATAGAAGTATCTTCTTCATATTTATGAATTTGTAAAAAAAGTGCCGTCCGCATATCCAAGCACTTCCCCCCACAATACACTACATTTTATGTAATTCTCAATTTTTCTTTTTCTTGTTATGTTTGTATAATAATATCAAACTTTTAAAAATCCTAATAAAATCTATTTTTTATTTTTTAAGCAGACAAATTAATTTTAGCTTTGTTTTATTTTATTTTTAT
Source organism: Alisma plantago-aquatica (assembly GCA_963693085.1). Taxonomy (NCBI): domain Eukaryota; kingdom Viridiplantae; phylum Streptophyta; class Magnoliopsida; order Alismatales; family Alismataceae; genus Alisma; species Alisma plantago-aquatica. Next base: position 444,287,223 of record OY856411.1, on the reverse strand, counting down.
TTTTTATTAATTTTTTTCTATTCTTTTTAAAAATCATCCAACATTCTATATGTCCCTCCAAATGGTGTAGATATACATGACAGACTACATTTGTTGTATTCTCATTAGTTGTTGGTTGTACTGATTTTTTTATCGTTTTACTTATATTTTTCTTTCTACGTTTTATATTTTTGTCCAACATTTCTAATATTTTTCTATCAAATCTTTTCCTCGTCTCCAATCCGATTTAGTAGAAAGAGAATGAGAGAGAAACTAGTTTCTTTCCCTTCATTCCTTCCATTTCCCTTCCCCTTATTGCAAAGAAACAACCTGAACACTTTCCCCTCCCTTCCCCTTGCCAAACAGGCCGTTAGAAGAAGAAACCCCTCCGAGGTCCACAAGAGCAAGTCGAGGACTCGAGGGGCGTTGTAACAGTAGTGTCCAGTGTCCACCGGCACCGGCCATTGTTAGATGTTAACGACCATACGAGCAGTCGCCTACCGCTTATCGTTCAGAGACGAACCCTCCATCTCGCGCCTTATCTTCTCCTTCAGCACCTGCCTTCCTACTGCTGCTCAACCTGTCATTGCCACCGCCAGCAGTAGATTCTTGTCGGCCTTGGACAGTTGTTCAACACTTCGTCACCTGAACCAAGCCCACGCCTTTATGCTCGCGGCGGCCCTCGATCGCGACGATCGCCTTTTCACTCGATTCGTGAATGCGACTTCCTCTCTGGGCCACGCCTCCTATTGCTTCTCTGTCTTCTCTAGTAGGCGGCATTTCGCTCCCGACCTCTTTTTGTGCAACGCTGTCATCAGTTCTCTGGCACATACCGACCTGGCAGTTAACGCCGTCTCGCTCTACAATCGTATTCAGACCCTAGGTCTCCGCCCCGATTGGTACTCCATCCCTTCAGTGCTCAAGGCGGCCACGCACCTCGGAAACGTCGGTTTGGGAACACAGGTACATGCACAGGCGACGGGCGTGGGGTTGTCCTCCGAGCTTTATGTTCGGACAGGGCTGTTAAGGATGTACGGCTCCTGTGGAGAAGTCAGAGATGCGCAGGCAGTGCTCGATGAATTATCCCTGGGGCACGTGATGCTGTGGAACGCCGTGCTTGCTGCTTATGCAAAGTCTGGGAACGTAGTCAGAACACGAGAATTGTTCGACAATGCGCCTGAGAGGAACCTAGTCACGTGGACCACTGTGATCTCAGCCTGTGCTCACGAGAGTCATCCAGCCGCGGCCATCCGGTTTTTCCACAGGATGCAGGTAGAGGATGGCATTATGCCCGATGAAATCGCACTGCTTGCTGCACTTACAGCTTGCGCAGACTTGGGTTCACTTAAATTAGGAAAGAGCATCCATGATTATATTATCAAGCATGGATTTATCGGGGTGCCCTTGATGAACGCACTGATTGATATGTATTCCAAGTCCGGGGATATCCAGAAAGCAGTAGAGCTTTTCGAGAGAATGAGTTGCAGGAGTGTTGTAAGTTGGTCTACCATCATTTCTGGGTTGGCTCTTCACGGTCTGGGCAATCAAGCTTTGGACGTTTTGAGTCGCATGAAAGCGGCTAATGTCAAGCCTAATTCAGTTGTTTTTCTTAGCGTTTTGACTGCTTGCAGCCATGCTGGTTTGGTGGATGTTGGTCGGTCGTTTTTTGACCACATGATTTTGCAATACCAGATCAGACCAGGAGTTAAACACTATGGATGCATGATTGATCTTCTTGGACGTGCCGGTAAATTAAATGATGCAAGAAAACTGGTGGAAAGCATGCCGTATAAACCCAATGCATCAGTTTTTGGGTCTCTTCTGGCTGCTGCTAGAACTCACCATAATATTGAGCTTGGTGAGTATGCTTTAAGCAATCTAATTGAAGTGGAACCGCATAATAGTGCAAATTATAGCATTCTATCCAACATTTATGCATCAGAAGGAATTTGGGATGCTTCTAGGAACGCCAGGAAATTAATGAGGGAGAAGGGTGTCAAAAAGGACCCAGGGATAAGTTCCATTGAAGTCGGTGGCATTATCCATGAGTTTCTGGCAACAGACAGCAAAAAATATGAATTAGAAAACTGTTATGACATTTTGGCTGAAATCAACACACAGATAAAAGAGTGCATTGATGAATGTTCAAGGCTGAATATTGGGTGACTTTCTGTGGTGTTTTCACGAATTGCCAAGCAGTGTGGATGAATTTGACTTAGTAAGCCAGTTAGCTTCTCTCAACATCAGTAAGTTGGTATAGAATATGACAACGCCTTTATCCCATTTAAGGTTCTGAATTCAAGAATAAGAGGAAGGTACGTTTGCAGGTAACCCATGAGTGGATTATATGCTTGGTATCTTTTTCTTCTATGCTCTAGTGTTACTGCTGATCATCTTACTTTAAATGATGAAAACCATGTTTTAGTCCCCTTTTTACAGATCAGCTTTGTCACAGTTGATCCTGAAAGTTGTTAATCCTGCACAACAATCTGGTTTCCACTTAGTACGACAGCAAGTGATAGTAACAAAAGAGGGGGGTTGGCACAAATTGTCTTCACTATATCTCCTCATACATGTGCACACCCTTAATTTCGCTAATAACATTTTGCTGACTTAGCAGCGTAGGATATAGACTATGAAGCGATAAGGTTTATTAGAGACTCTTATTATTTAGTTAATTAGTTGTTTGGTCTATTTGTATATGGGCCAAAGTGTGTCAGCTCATTAGGGTTCTGTTTGAGTCTGTACGCTTCCCCCTTCTCCTATATATAGGAGGGGGTTTCTATAAAAATTGCTATCGAAAATGTATATTAAAGTCAGATGAGATATTGCTACGATCATTGTTGAGTTGGAGATAACTTATGCTTGAATACTACAAGTTGTTGGTGGGTCTTAAAGAAGAAAGA